>VDFB02358134.1:34160635-34179400 GCA_007258455.2 Sequoia sempervirens | reverse complement strand
TGAGCCATCTTCACCTATGTATCTCCTTCATACAAAGTTTCTAGCTTATTCTAGATCTCATGAGCTATCTGCATACCTATCACATGAGCCATCTCTGAGTTTGTTATAGCACTCACCAATACTTCCATAGCTCTTGTATTACTTTCAACATCTTTGATCTTATCAGCAAAGGAGGGACCATTCTGAGGAATAGTATATTGATCTTTTGTAATCTTCCAATAAGCATCACCAATGCATTGCAGATGAAATTGCATCCTAACTTTTCACAGTGAGTAATTGGTGCCACCAAATCTAGGACTATCCTTCTTGAATGTTGCCATCCTGAATCACCTCAAGCTATTAGACTTCTTGAGAGGAAGTAGCTCTGATACGAATTGTTGGAAAAACAAGGATAGACAACTAAGAGGGGGGGTCAATCAGTTGTCATAGAAATTTAAAAATTTTCTAACCAAACTTATCCTTAATCTCATATTTGATGAATGAACAATTAACCATAAGCAATTAACACCTCATAGAGACAAAGAACACCAAGATATTTACGTGGAAACCCTATTAGGGGAAAATCCAAGAATAATTTTCTGTTTGCAGCCCTGTTTGACTTCAGTTGATTTCAGTTTCAAAGCTCTACTCTCCAGTCTGGCTCAAGTTGAAATTCAGTTCACAATTACAATTCCTGGTTTGACTCAAAGCTCTCCTTTTGAACAATAATTTGTAATATCCTTTCCTGAAATAACTCCACATAATGCTCAACTTACTATCAATTTATTGATCTTTTCAAAATCTTCTTCATTTGGACATGAGCTGTAAATTAGGTAAAGACTTTATTTTTCTTGATCCAATATCCTTGAAAAGACACCTATAGGCATAAAGCATATTAATGTATTTATAAAATTAAGTAATTCATAACCAATTTTATTCATTTCACTTTAATGTAAATTAACTTTGAAATTCATTATTGAAATAATAAAAGTAACAAATCTTCTTTGAATTTAATGTTATTTTAAACCATTAAAATAAACTAACATTAAGGAGAATGCTATATGGATTTAAAATCCTGTTGCTTTTTGTTCCTTTCATCTAGAAGATACCCTATTTCACAGTCCTCATTTGTTCCTAAAGTGACGGTAGGACTACTCTTCTCATTACTATGATCCTTCCATCCATTACTCCCATTTTTACTTCTAGATGCACTTCCATTGACACTGCCATTTTCATCTCCCAGCCATTGTTACTTCCACTCTAGCTATTGTTACCATCTGGTGTGTGCCCAACAATGTTAGATGACCCACACCTAGGGGATATCATAATAACATTATTCAAAGATTGCTCATTTTGATTGGGATGCTCATGGCCATGCTTATATTGTCGATTTTGATGGTGGTGGTGGTGAACACAAGGACACAACAATTGCTATCTAGCCTAAGTAGAATTATTACATATTTCTCCTCTTTCATTTGGGTTTTGTACTTTAGAACTCCAGAGAGATAGACCATTATGGGAGTAATATATAAGACATACTGTGGAACCATATACTGTGGGTATACTATCATATGACATAACTCCTAAATGCATAGACATGAGCCTTCTAATCTTTCTTAAACATTTTGCCATCATTTTATTTCATGTGATGACATCTCTATTAGCCATTTTATTAAATAGTTCGCATGCAACACTATGATCAAACTTTCGCAAGTCACATGAGATGTAATTTCCATTGAGGCACTCAGTCAAATACTTCACTGCCTTCACTTTTGGTCCAATGAGAAAGAACTTGGCTCTACACACACCAATTGTATTTATATGAATTTTTGTGAAGTCTTTGCATCAAATCCATGGTGTGCCCCTTTGTTTGGAGCATTCTAAAAAACAATTCACATACACCATGTATTCTCCCACATTTTGTATTCATTTTTTCAAGGCAACTGTATTTTTTTGCGCATAATTTGGAATCATTCTATTTAATGAAATGATATCTTCATCGGGCATTCTACCAAACAACATACCCATCGTTCCATTGCTCTCCATGAGATGAAATTCCTATGAGGAATCCTTTTTCAAATGGTTTATGTGTGGCCTGCGTGATGCTGATGAAGGTTGTGGGATCTGGCCTTTATGTCTGCAAATTGCATTTTCTTGCAAGGTTCTAATGCTGCTTCTTCAATACATTTTGTTGTGGTCTTGTAACATTTCAATTCCATGTTGTGACTTCTCCAGAGGCATTGTGCCAAAAGTTTACTTGCCCTATGTGCTTCACATTTTGAATGCCATTTCTACCAAGCCTTCTATCAAATAGTTTATAGCCTTGTCTATGCCTCCACATTTTGCGCGCATGTTCACCAAAGCAATCGCTAAAAGGTTTCTAAAGCCTAATCAACAATTCCATTTTATGCATATCCCATGCATCCTGCTCCAAACCCGTGCCATGCCTAAATTCCCTTCCTTCAAATTTTCTTGAGGTCTTTTATAAGACAATTTGTGTGTGCACCCATGCTATGCATTCCTTCACGAGACCTTGTATATGGCTTCACAACTGCCAATTGTATTTGCTTGAAAGTTACAAAGCCTTCTCAACAAATCTTCATTTTAAAAATGCACAGATCCATTTTGTGTAGCTGCTGCAACATTGCATTCCATGAGGCAAAATTATTTCCACATCGTATATGCATTTGGTTGAGGAGTTCTATCAAACAGTTTGGTAACATGTCTCCACTTAGACATTTTGGATACAATGTTTATCAGGGAAGATTGCGTAATCAAGGCATAAGATTGAATTTCTCAAAGGAATTCTATAATAAAAGTTAACATGCTTTGTCTTTTGCTTTCCATTCTTCACCTAAAAACCTCTAGGTATTGTGTTTCGATGAGAAACATCTCTTTGTAGCACTCCATTACTCTATTTTGAAGAAATCGGTCAAACACCGTCTTCTTAGAGGAATTTTGTGCATCACACATTTTGCTACCTTTAATGCTTCCATTGTTGCATGTGAGCTCAAGCCTTTCAATTGCTAGTTGTATTTACCTAAAGGTTTCTGAAGGTTTTTAAAATAGGAGCCTTTGTACATTGTATTCCATGGTTTCGCTTGTTTGAGGCGTTCCGTCAAAAAGTGCGTGGCTTCTCCACTTTTCCATGTTTAAAAAAAATTCCTCTCCAAAGCCTCCAGTCAAATCCACTTCATGACATTCTTCAAGCTGGGCAGGAGTGGAATGAGTTTAGTGCAGCGGTAGAACTTTAGGCGGAAGCAGAGCCATTGCAGAACTGGGAACTTTAACCTTCAAAAATACCCAGTTTCAATATTGCCTCCGGTTCTGGAAGTGGGATAGGAACCATTCTTGGAAGAGAGCGGGAACATGTTCAGAGTAGGATTGGGAAAAAAAATTGGTTCCCAGACATGAACATTTTGTCCTTGGTCCCAAGTTCACTTTCTTCCTGTATCCGATGATGCTACAAGGTCATAACTGATTTTAAACTTGAAACTTTAGTATTTTAGGTGCCAAAACATGACTTTTCTTGAGTCTGCTAGTTTAGATTTTAGAATTTTTAAAGAGTATGTGGAGTCGAGTTGGAATTACTTTCAGGCCTTTCTCATTTAAACGTAACATTTTACCCCTCCCCTTTGACCTTTTTACGATTTCAAAAGATTTTAAAATCTTTTTATAAATAAAGATTTTATTTGAAACCTTTTTAATAAATCAGTTTTAATATAAAATATTTTCAAAAAATATTTTAAAAAGATTTATTTATTTTACTAAATTTTCATTTATTTGATTATCTGGATTTTACCTTTTTAAAATTTTGTTTTTGTATTTCTAATTTTCCACTTTTACAACATTTTTGTATTTTCCTCTAACTAAGACCAAAATGACAATGGAAGATCTAAGGAACAACACGAAACAAGAAGCAATCACACAAGGATGAAGATGAACATACAAAAATGAAAAATACTACATCACACGTAATGAATCAACCAAAATGAACAAACAACACAATGATGAAAGACAAAACAAAGCAAAAACAATGGGATAGAGAACAAGATAGGAACACCCAAAAGAAGTGGGAAAGCGATTGGGGACGAAAAGGAATAGAACCTTGGAAAAAAATTTGTTCCGTTTGGTCCGAGAGAAAGAAAAAAAAAAGAAAGAAGAGGGGTCCAACTTTGCCAAGAAAAATTTGGGGTGTATGCAAGGCATAACAAATGGCGACTCGGGAGGGAAAATGCGCTAAGCATTTTAAAATGCGCAACACTCCAAATACCCAAAATCTCTGGTTTACGTTCATTCAAGGAAATCTAAGAAGTGCAACCACAATCAAATTAGGACACGATAGAGATCTGAGATGAAACTAAAACCTGTTTGTGTATGCAAATGATTCATTCCCCCCCATAAGTGTTATTATGATCAAAGTGAAGCAGACTCTACCAAAGCTACATAGTTGTGAGTTACATTTCAAACAAGAAATGATATCTTGGGCATAACTTTGCTGCTAGAAAGGCATCTATAGCCCTGATAGAGATACCCTTGGTTCTCTCTAAGCATCACTCTACTGCCAATCAGGCATCCATAGCCTCGACAGAGATACCTCCGGTTCTCTCTAAGCATCGCTCTACTTCCAGTCAGGCGTGCATAGCCCTGGTAGAGATACTCGAGTCACCCTTGCTGATTGAGTTCATTTTCAGATATTCTTTCTTTTCTCTTTTTCCAGATGATGGTTCTTTTGAAGTACAATTTCTTGTTTCTCTCAATCCTTAAGCAATGAAGCCTAAGTAGTGGGTTGAGAACCACGATGGACATCATGAAAGAAATGTAACCCTTTATATTTTTTACTTGGAGTAGAACTACCCCACCTAATGTAAACTAACTGATGGATTTATTAAGATGTGTAGATCGTGATAGACTTTCAAAAACTCCCCAAATCTATATAATGTACCAAGTTTTAATTCATGCTAACATTCTTGAGTTTGATATGGATGAAGGTAAATAAAACATTTCAAAGCTACTAACTGATCAAGTGTTTGAAAATATAGATAGCAGACTCTCGACAGATTCACCTTTCAGCATAACTTGCATACAATAACTCAACTTTTATTGTCAACGAGAGGAACCCCCAGAAGAAAGAAAAGAAACAGGAAAAGAAAAGAGAGGATAGACATGATCAACTGGAAACCAAAATAGAAAATGAGAACCAAAAACAAGCAAACAAACAACAAAAGACCAAAAACAAAAAGAAAACAACAAACTAGAAACAAAAAACAAAAAAACAAGAGGACACAAAATAGGAAAATAACAGAACAAACGAAGAAAAACAATAGAAACCAAAACAAAAAGAAAACTAACTAAACCAAAAACTAACACTAACCAATCCTAATCCTAAATTAACCTAAAAAATGAGCTCTACAAACATAAAACTATAGAAATTTGTAGATGAACTGCACTGATTTTTCATTATGTGCAGAAGCATTAACTTACTAGGTATAGTTCTAAACCTAGCAAATTTATCTTTATACTCAGAAATGTAAAGTTTATGTAAAGAAAATCCATTTTGAGCATATAAAGTTCAAAATATTAACATTTTTAGGTTCTCAGCCTTGTCATGATTCACCTATAAACACATTTTATTCTCCCCAATGTAATAATCAAAATGAAAATCATTAAAACATAGAGGATAATGGAAAGACACCACCCAATTTAGAACATCTTCAGTTATTGTGGCATGCTCATGTTGTATGATCTCCTCTTTACGAGGTTTCAGCTCATGGAACACCACGTCATTTCGCTCTGAAACATGCAGGTGAACATAAAGAACATTGTTAGCAATGTGCCATTAACATTCAAAACATCTAAAATTTGTTCAAAAATTTCATGCATATCCCTATCACAATCAATACTATGATCAAACAACAAACTAGTGTATTTGACTTGACAGGAATTATCAATCTCAATCATGCTTCCTAAAGTACATACAAAATCACTTAAAGGATCAACTTCCTCAACCTTAAAATCAATTTTCTCAACATTTTCTTTACCTAACCTAGCAATCTTTCTAGACAGTAAGAAATCATAACCAATTACCTCAGAAGAGGAATCAAAAGAAATAATCTTACACGAGTCATCTACAACAAGGTTCATTATGCAGCAAAACTATCATGTGCCAACATTGTTGCTTTCACCTTCGGCATAGAGTCACAAATTATCTGGGCCTTCTTAGAAGGACTAAGCAACAAATCACCCATGTTGTCAACTTGCAAGTTTCACAAACCTACCTCCTCCTAAGTTGAAGCCTCACTACCAACACTCTCTTCAAATATGTCACCCAAAAGAGCTTGAAAATCAACATCTAGCTCATCACCATTGATGCCAGAAATACTTATATAGGGTGAACAAGTATTGTCTTTGAACAAGTCATTTGAATAAATAGAATCAAATTCAGGAAAAAAATTCTTCAATTCATGTTTCTACCTATCGTCAACTAGAATGTGCAAGTTAGTGTCAAGGTCCTCATTATTAAGATCCAATTCACTAGTGCATGGTAAGTAAGGACTTTCTTCAAACATCATATTTGAATAAATACAATCAAAACCAAGAAAATACTCCCTTATTTCATTATCTTCATCATGTTGAAGGGATTCAACTTCCGAGATGTCGTCTCAGTCACTTTCTTGATATTCTTTGGAGTCGCCATTCATTCATTCCTTGTTGTAACCAACCACTAATTTCATCAATGTTAGTATCTTGATTAGCATTGAAATCCAATCTATTTTCCTGAGAAGGGTAAGTCTAATCTGAATGATTATAAGGAAACCCTTGAATAATTTGAACATCCATTTGATCTTTCTACTATTAAGAAACAATTTGACACTCAAATTTGTGTCCTTAACCACGAGATCGATTTATAGTCTCATTCGTAATCATGGTGTTCTCAATTTCTATGTGTTCATCATTCAAACAAGCAAGTTTGTTTTCCTGTGTTAACTCATCAAAAGATGTTTCTCCCTTATTCATCATCATGAAGGAATATATGAATGCATTGATAAACTGCTTTTCCACATCAAGCGGATCTTCACAAGGTAGAGAAGCTTCCATAGTTGTTAAATCCATCTTGCTGCAAGGATCAAGTTCATCAGTTGATGGGGCAAAACTCAACATGTTCTCATATTTACTCTTATCATTTTGACTGGAGTCATTATCATTTTTAGGTATGCTAACTATTTCATCTCTCTCATCGAGTGGATACGTACTCTAGGGATCTCTTGTAAGTATTTCTTCAATAGTGATGTGATGTCTGAAATATAATTCCATCCTACCCAGGGAAACATGGCAATCCATCTAGGAAAGCTGATTTGTTCGATGTATCCCACATCCAGTTGGTTTAATAAGTTCTGATAATTTTAGATATCCTAATTCTTCCAATTTCTTCTGTATTCAATTTTGTGCACATGGGATATCTAGCCAACATCTCTCACCATCCTTTGTCCATCCCTCATCATGCTAATTCTCCTCACAATCAGAAAAGAGTTTTTCAAAGCGTTGGAAGGTATTGCTGATTTCTCATGACAATAGTCCTGTGTTGATATCTTATTTCTTTCAATATCATCATTGGTACTAACATTTTGAATAAAACTAGATTCCAATATGAGATTTCCATTATCTTCTAACTTTATATCCATTTCATGTTCTTCGTCAGATAAAACAACAAATTGATATATTTGCTCATGAAATCTCTCACTTGCAATTTCGTTGCAATGTAATGGATCATTTGTTGGGGTATGACCAAAAAGAGTGGATATAGTCACAAATTCATTGGAAAGTGGAATACATACCTCTGTTGTTGGCTTTTGCAGAGCCTAAATTTTCATGTGGGTAGGCGTTGTGGATAAACCAGTGTGAACATGTGAAGGGTGGTAGTTTTCGAGTACAAGATCGTTATATTTCTTATTTTGATTAGGCATATTTCTAATATCTTTTCCAAATTGTGCGAGCAAGAGAGATTTGTTAGATGTATCCCATATAGTGGTGATTTTACCAAAACATTTAAATCTTGCTACCAATAAATTATGCAAACCCCAATAATAATGTTCTTATACCACACTATCATTAATAACTAGGTTTGAATCTATAACTCGCTTAAACATAAGAAGGAATCTGTGATTGAACTACATAATTGATTCACGTGGTAACCTTTTCACAGCTGCAAATTGAAGTGATGGGTTTTGCATATGTGTATAAGGATAAAATTGATCTAAGAACAAGATGTTTAATTCTATCCATGAACAAATAGAATCTGGTAGTAGATTAACATACCATTTCCTCATTGTACCTTGGAGTGTTCTGATGAATAATTCACAAACGATATCCCTATGTTGAATCTGGAGAAAAATGGCTAAATATCTGCATATATTGACATGTTTAGAACCATTTTGTCCACTGTTAGGGAAAAATTAAGGAAGCATATCATACATGTGACTGGGGATTTCATGAATAAATCCAGGTATACACAATGGGCTACCCATCAGAGGTAGGTTTTCCAAGATCTAACCCACTCCAACTCACAACAATCCAAAATTGCTCAAATTCCCTCCTTTTAGCACCAGTCCTGTTGATGGTTAAAATAGCACAACAACATTTAAACAAAATGTCTCTATTCTATTTCTCCTGAAAAAGAAAGACAACATATAGTAATCTAACTCATAAGGTCCTAGTAGTTGGTTCTCAACTATGTTGATATTGCTCAATGGTCAATGTAATTGTAATGTTCAAGGGGCCTGCTGGTTATTGAGATTTTTGATTGTTGTAAGATCGAATTCTTATTTAAACCTACTATAACAGGGGGTATAAAGAAAAGGAAAAATATGGATCAGGGATGCAAGAGTAAGAAGAATGTTGATTCATCTAACTAATCAGACATGTTGCTTTCCATAGAATTCCTAAACCAGACAGCAGAACAAATCAACCTGTAACAAATACAAAGTCACTAATTCATAGTGCAAAAATTAATGGAAGGTCACAAATCATAATTCAACCAAAAGAAAAGATACAATTCCATTCCTTGAAAGCTTTCCAAATCAAATGATTAATAAAACAATCATCATTCCATAGCATAAGCTAAAGCATGTCTAAGTCTGGCTGCTTCTACTGTCAATGAAACAAATAAGTAGCATTTACAAATATGGCAAGATCACTAGTGTACAAAAACCCATATCTTCAAATTACCTCCATCTAAACTAAAAAAATCAGAAAATTACATCACCTATCCTACTGTAAGACTCTAATAAGCTAAGCTATAAAAAAACTTATAACTTATTTTCCTAAGTGTCTAACCCTTTACAATGAGCTTGATTTCACAATTAATAGCTCAAAATCCCAAAATTTCTGCTCAAAACTGTAACATAAAAATGTTGTAGGCTTTTGTGTATATAATCACTCCCTAAGAATAACTTTCTGTTTGTAGCCCTGCTTAACTTCAGCTAATTTTAGTTTCAAAGCTCCACTCTCTAGTCTAGCTCAAGTTGACTTTCAGTTCACAATTACAATAACTAATTCGACTTAAAGTTCTCCTTTTGCACATTAATAAATATAATATCCTTCCTTCAGATAACTCCACATAATGCTCAACTTACTTTCAGTTTATTGATCTTTTTAAAATCTTCTTCATTTGCACGTGAGCTATAAATCAGCTAAAGACTTTATTCTTCTTGATCCAATATCCTTGAAAAGACACCTGTAGGCATAAAGCATATTAATGTAACTATAAAATTAAGTAATTCATAACCAATTTTATTCATTTCAATTTAATGTACATTAAATTTAAAGGTCATAATTGAAATAATAAAAGTAACGAGTCTTCTTTTAATTTAATGTTATTTTAAACCATTAAAATAAAATAACATTAAGGAGAATACTATATGGATTTAAAATACTATTTCTTTCCATTCCTTTCATCCAAAAGATACCCTATTTTGCAGTCCTCATTTGTTCCTGAAGTGATGGTACCACTAATCTGCCCATTACTATGATCCTTCTGTCAATTACTCCCATTGTTACTTCTAGATGCACTTCCATTGACACTGCCATTTTCATCTCGTAGCCATTGTTACTTCCACTCTGGCCGTTGTTAACATTTGGTGTGCAACCAACCATGTTAGATGACCCACACTTAGGGGCTATCATAATCACATTATTCAAAGATTGTTCATTTTGAGTGGGATGCTCATGGCCATGCTTATATTGTCGATTTTCATGGTGGTGGTGGTGAACTCAAGGACAGAACAATTGCTATCTCGCCTAAGTAGAATTTTTACATATTTCTCCTTTTTCATTTGGGTTTTGTACTTTAGAACTCGAGACAGATAAACCATTATGGGAGTAATATATAAGACGTAATGTGGAACCATAGGCTACAGGTATACTATCATATGACATAACGCCCAAATGCATAGACATGGGCCTTCCTGTCTTTCTTAAACATTCTGCCATCATTTCATTTCACGTGATGACGTCTCTTTGTGTTGTTCTATTAAGCAGTTTGCATGCAACATTGTGATGAAACTTTTGCTAGTTGCATGAGATCTAATCTCCATCAAGGCACTCAGTCATATAGTTCACTGCCTTCACTTTTGGTCTGGTGAGAAAGAACTTGGCTCTACACATGCCAATTGCATTTATATGAATGTTTCTGAAGTCTTTGCATCGAATCTATGGTGTGCCCCTTTGTTTGGGGCATTTTGGGAAATAATTCGCATACACCATGTATTCTCCCACATTTTGTATTCATTTTTCCAAGGAAATTGTATTTTTTTGTGCATAATCTGGAATCATTCTATTTAATGAAATGATATCTTCATTCGGCATTATACCAAACAACATACCCACCATGCAATTGCTCTCCATTAGATGAAATTTCTGTGAGGCATCCTTTGTCAAATGGTTTATGTGTGGCCTGCGTGATGCTAATGAAGGTTGTGGGATCTGGCCTTTGTGTTTGCAAATTGCATTTACTTGCAAGTTTCTAATGCCCCTTCTTCAATCCATTTTATGGCAGTATTGAAACATTGCAATTCCACGGCGTGACTTCTTTAGAGGCATTGTGCCAAAATTTTACTTGCACTATGTGCTTCACATTTTGAATGCCATTTCTACCATGCCTTCTGTAAAATAGTTTATAGCCTTGTCTATGCGTCCACATTTTGCGCGCATGTTCACCAGAGCAGTTGTTAAAATGTTTCTAAAGCCTGATCAACAATTCCATTTTGTGCATATCCCATGCACCCTGATCCAAACCCGCGTGATGCCTATGTTCACAGCCTTCACATTTTCTTGAGGTCTTTTATAAGATAATTTGTATGTGAGCCCATGTTGTGTGTTCCTTCACGAGACCTTGTATATGGATTCACAACTACCAATTGTATTTGCTTGAAATTTAGAAAGCCTTTTCAGGAAATCTTCATTTTACAAATGTATAGATTTGTTTTGGGTAGTCACTGCAACATTGCATTCCATGAGGCAACATTATTTCCACATCTTATATGCATTTGGTTGAGGATTTATGTCAAACAGTTCGCTAACATGTCTATGCTTACACATTTTGGATACAATTTTTATCAGGCTAGATTGCATAATTAGGGCATAAGACTACATTTGTCAAAGGAATTCTATAAAAAATAGTTATTATGCATTGTATTTTTCTTTCCATTCTTCACCTTAAAACCTCCAGGTATTGTATTTCGATAAGAACCAAACTCCATTACTCCGTTTTTAAGTAATTAGTCAAACACCATCTTGTTAGAGGCATTTTGTGCATCACACATTTTGTTGCCTTAAATGTTCATAGTGCTACACATGAGTTCGATCCTTTCAACTACTCATTGCATTTTCTTAAAGGTTTTTGAAGATTTTATTAAACAGGAGGCTTTGTACATTGTATTTTGTGGTGTCTCCTGTTTGAGGTGTTCTGTCAAACAGTGCGTGGCTTCTCCACATTTCCATCTTTAAGAAAAATTCCTCTCCAAAGCCTCTAGTCGAATCCACTTCATGAGATTCTTTATGCCATGTGGGAGTGGAATGAGTTTATTGTGGGGGAAAAACTTTGGGCGGAAGCGGAGCCATTGCAAAACTGAGAATTTTCACCTTGAAAAACACCCAGTTTCAATATTGCCTCCGGTTTCAGAAGCGGGATGGGAACCATTCCTCGACAGGAGCGGGAACATGTTTAGAGTAGGAATAGAACAAAATAATGGTTCCTGGACATGAACATTTTTTCCTTGGTGCCAAGTTCACTTTCTTCCCTCGTTCGATGATGCTGCGGGGTCAAAACCGATTTCAAACTTGAAACTTAAGTATTTTAGGTGCCAAAACTTGACATTTCCTGAGTCCGCCAGTTTAGATTTTTGAATTATTAAAGAGTATGCGGGGTCGGGGTTGGAATTATTTTTGGGCTTTTCTCATTTAAATGTAAAATTTTACCCCTCCCCTTTGACCCTTTTACGATTTCAAAAGATTTTAAAATGTTTTATAAATAAAAAGATTTATTTTGAAACCTTTAGTAAATCATTTTAAAATAAAACATTTTGAAAAAGATTTTAAAAAGATTTAATTATTTTATTTTAATTTAATATTTTAAATCCTTTTTTTTTTAAAGATCTATTTATTTACTAAACTTACAATTTTTTGATTATTTGATATTTTAATTTATAATTTATTTTTTTGTATTTTCTAATTTTCTATTTTTTTGTATTTTCTAATTTTACAACTTTTCTTGTATTTTCCTGACTAAGAGAAAAAATGATGATGTGAAGATCGAAGTAAATGACGTGAAACTAGAAACAAGCGACACCAGGACGAAGATAGACAGACAACAATGAAAAGATGAAGACAAAGACGAATGAAACAACCAAAACGAATGAACAACACAATGACAAAAGACAAAATGAAGCAAAAAGAATGGGATGAAGAACAAGACGGGATAGATAAAAAGACAGGATGACACCCGAATGAAGCAGGGAAACAGGAACATGAACCTTGGAAAAAAAATTGTTCTAGTTCTGGTCCAATAGAGACAAAGAAAACAAAAAGAAGAAAAGAAGACAAGGTCCCCAACTCTGCCAAGAAAAAATTGGTGCGTGTATGCAAGGCATAAAAAATGGCAACTTGGCTGGGAAAATGCTCTAAGCATTTTAAAATGCACAACCCTCCAAATACCCAAAATCTTTTGTTTACGTTCATTCAAGGAAATCTAAGAAGTGCAAACAAAATCAAATTAGGACATGATAGAGATATGAGATGAAACAAAAACCTTTTTGTGTGTGCAACTGATTCATTCCCCTCCATAAGTGTTATTATGATCAAAGCAAAGCAGCCTCTACCCAAGCTATGTAGTTTTGAGTTATATTTCAAACGGGCAATGATATCCTGGCCATAGCTCTGCTATAAGATAGGCATCTATAGCCCCGACAGAGATACCTCTGGTTCTCTCTAAGCATCGCTCTACTACCATTTAGTCATCCATAGCCTCAAAAGAGCTACCTTTGGTTCTCTCTAAGCATCACTCTGCTGCCAGTCAGGCATCCATAGCCCCGGTAGAGATAATCGAGTCACCCTTGCTGATTGAGTTCATTTTTAGATTTTCTTTCTTTTCTCTTTTTCCAGATGTTGATTCTTTTGAAGTACAATTTTTTGTTTCTCTCAATCCTTAAGCAATGAATCCTATGTAGCGGGTTGAGAACCACGGTGGACATCGTGAAAGAAATGTAACCCTTTAGATTTTTCACTTGGCGTAGAACTACCCCACCCTATGTAAACTAACTGATGGATTTCTTAAGATGTGCAAATGATGATAGACTTTCAAAAACTCCCCAACACTATATAATGTACCAAGTTTTAATTCATGCTAACATTCCCGAGTTTGAGATGGATGAAGGTAAATCAAAGTTTTCAAAGCTACTGACTAATCAAGTGTTTAAAAATAAAGATAGCAGACTCTCGACATATTCACCTTTTAGTATAACTTTCATACAATAACTTAACTTTTACTGTCAATGAGAGGAACCCCTAAAAGAAGGAAAAGAAACAAGAAAAGAGAAGAGAGGATAGACACGACGAACCAGCAACCACAATAGAAAATGAGAACCAAAAACAATCAAACAAACAACAAAAGACCAAAAAACAAAATGAAAACAACAAACCAAAAACAAAAACAAAAAAAACAAGAGGACACAAAACAGGAAAATAGTAGAACAAAGCAAAACAAAGCAAAACAAAACCAAAAAAACCAAAAAAAAAAAAAGAAAACTAAGTAGACCAAAAACTAACACTAACCAATCCTAATCCTAAATTAACCCAAAAACTGAGCTCTACAAACGTAAAACTATAAAAATTTGTATGTGAACTGCACTGATTTTTCATTATGTGCAGAAGCGTTAACTTACTAGGTAGAGTTCTAAACCTAGAAAATTTATCTTTATACTCAGAAATGTAAATTTTATGTGTAGAAAATCCATTCTAAATGTATAAAGTTCAAAAAATTAATAGTTGTGGGTTCTCAGCCTTGTCATGATTCACCCACAAACACATTTTATTCTCCCCAATGTAAAAATCAAAATGAAAATCATTAAAACATAGAGGATAATGGAAAGACACCACCTGATTTAGAAGATCTTTAGTTGTTGTGGCATGCTCATGTTGTATGATCTCCTCTTTACAAGGTCAAAGCTCATTGAACACCATGTCGTTTCACTCGAAATAATGCATGTCAACATAACGAACATCTGTTAGCAATGTGCCATCAACATTCAAAACATCTAAAGTTTGTTCAAAAATTTCATGCATATCCCTATAACAATCAATACTAGGCTCAAACAACAAACTAGTGTATTTGACTTCATAGGGATTATCAATCTCAATCATGCTTCATAAAGTACATACAAAATCACTTAAAGGATCAACTTCCTCAACCTTAAAATCAATTTCCTCAATATTTTCTCTACCTGACTTGGCAATCTTTCCAGACAGTAAGAAATTAGAACCACTTACCTAAGAAGATAAATCGAAAGGAAGAATCTTACATAAGTCATCTACAACAAGGTTCATTATGCAACTGGAACTATCATGTGCCAACATTGTTTCTTTCACCTTGGGCACGAAGTCACAAATTATTTGGCCCTTCTTAGAAGCACTAAGCAAACAAATCACCCATGTTGTGAGCTTGCAAGTTTTGCAAACCTACCTCCTCCTGAGTTGAAGCATCGTTGTCATCAATCTCTTCAAACAAGTCACCCAAAAGAGCTTGAAAATCAATATCCAGCTCATCACCATTGATGCCAGAAATACTTATACAGGGTGAACAATTATTGTCTTCGAACAACTCATTTGAATTAACATATTAAAATTTAGGAAAACATTTCTTCAATTCATGTTTTTGTCTATCGTCAACTAGAATGTGCAAGTCAGTGTCAAGCTCCTCATTGTTAAGATCCAATTCACTAGTGCATGGTAAGCAAGGACTTTCTTCGAACATAATATTTGAATAAACATAATCAAAACCAAGAAAATACTCCCTCATTTCATTCTCTTCATCATGTTGAAGGGATTCAACTTCTGATACGACCTCTTGGTCACTTTCTTGATATTCTTTGGAGTCGCCATTTATTCATTCCTTGTTGCAACCAACCACTAATTTCATCAATGTTAGTATCTTGATTAGCATTGAAATCCAATCTATTTTCCTAACAAGGGTATGTCTGATCTGAATGATTATTAGGAAACCCTTGAATAACTTGAACATCCATTTGATCTTTCTCCTTTGAAGAAAGAATTTGACACTCAACTTTGTGTCCTTCACCACGAGATCCATTTGCAGCCTCATTCGTAATCATGGTGTTCTTAGTTTCTATGTGTTCATCATTCAAACCAAAAAATTCATTTTCCTGTATTAACTCATCAAAAGATGTTTCTCCCTTATTCATCATCATGAAAGAAGCTATGAATGCATTGATAAACTGATTTTCCACATCAAGCAGATCTTCACAAGGTAGAGAAGCTTCCATAGTTGTTGAATCCATCTTGTTGCAAGGATCAAGTTCATCAGATGATGGGGAAAAACTCAACATGTTTCACAGTTACTCTCATCATTTCGACTGGAGTCATTTTGATTTTTATGTATGCTAACTATTTCATCTCTCCCATCAAGTGGATACATACTACAAGGATCTCTTGTAAGTATTTCTTCAACAATGATCTGATTTCTGAAATATAATTCCATCCTACGTAGGGAATCATGGCAATCAATCTGGGAATGTTGATTTGTTTGATGTATCCCACATCCAGTTCATTTAATAAGTTCGGATAATTTCAGATCTCCCAATTCTTCCAATTTCTTCCTTATTCGATTTTGTGCACATCGGATATCTAGTCAACATCTCTCACCATCCTTTGTCCATCCCTCATCATGCTGATTCTCCTCACAATCAGAAGAGTTGTTCAAAGCGTTGGAAGGTATTGCTGATTTCTCATGACAGTAGTCCTATGTTGATATCTTATTTCTGTCAATATCATCATTAGTATTAACATTTCGAATGAAACTAGATTCCAATATGAGATTTGCATTCTATTCTGACTTTATATCCATTTGATGTTCATTGTCAAATAAAACATCAAATTGATATATTTTCTCATCAAATCTCTCACTTGCAATTTCGTTGCAATGTAATGGATCATGTGTTGGGGTATGACCATAAAGAGTGGATATAGTCACAACTTCATTGGAAAGTGGAATACTTACGTATGTCATTGGATTTTGCAGAGTTTGTCTTTTCATGTGGGTAGGCATTGTGGATAAACCAGTGTAGAGATGTGAAAGGTGGAAGTTTTCAAGTACATGATCGTTATATTTCTTATTTTGATTAGTCATAATTCTAATCTCTTGTCCAGATTGTGGGAGCAAGAGAGCTTTCTGAAATGTATCCCATATAGTTATGATTTTAACACAACATTTAATTCTTGCTACCAATAAATTATGAAAACCCCAATAATAATGTTCTTTTACCACACGATCATTAATAACTAGGTCTGAATCTATAACTCGCTTAAACATAAGAAGGAATCTGTGATGGAACTACATAATTGATTCTCATGGTAACCTTTTCATAGTTGCGAATTGAAGTGACGGGTTTCACATATGCGTATAAGGATCAAATTGATCTAACAAAAATATTTTTAATTCTATCCATGAACAAATAGAATCTGGTAACAGATTAACATACCATTGCCTCTTTGTACCTTGAAGTGTTTTGATGAACAATTAACATACAATATCCTCATGTTGAATCTACAACAAATCAACCTATAACATATAAAAAGTCACTCATTCACAGTGTAACAATTAATGGCAGGTTGCAAATCATCATTCAAGCAAAAGAAAAGATAGAATTCCATTCCTTGAAAGCTTTCCAAATCAAATGATTAATAAAACAAACATCATTCCATAGCATAAGCTAAAGCTGGTTTAAGTATGGCTGCTTCTACTATCAATGAAACAGATAAGCAACATTTACAAGTCTGGCGAGATCACCAGTGTACAAAAACCCATATCTTCAAATTACCTCCATCTAAACTAAGAAAATCATAAAATTGCATCACCTATCCTACTGTAAGACTCTAATTAGCTAAGTTGTAAAAAAACTTCTAACTTATTTTCTTAAGTTTCTAACCCTTTACAATGAGCTTCATTTTACAATTAATAGCTCAAAATCCCAAAAATTTTGCTCAAAACTAAAACATCAAAAAGTTGTAGCTTTTTGTGCATACAATCACTGCCTAAGAATAACTTTCTGTTTGCAGCCCTATTTGACTTCAGCTAATTTCAATTTCAAAGCTCCACTCTCCAGTCTGGCTCAAGTTGACTTTCAGTTCACAATTACAATTCCGTATTTGACACAAAGTCTTCTTTTGCACAATAATCTGTAATATCCTTTCCTGAGATAACTCCACATAATGCTCAACTTACTTTCATCTTTTCCAAATCTTCTTCATTTGCACATGAGCTATAAATCAGCTAAATACTTTATTCTTCTTGATCCAATATCCTTGAAAAGACACCTGTAAGCATAAAGCATATTAATGTAATTATAAAATTAAGTAATTTATAACCAATTTTATTCATTTCAATTTAATGTAAATTAACTTTAAAGTTCATAATTGAAATAATAAAAGTAACGAATCTTCTTTTAATTTAATGCTATTTTAAACCATTAAAATAAAATAACATTAAGGAGAATACTATATGGATTTAAAATCCTGTTGCTTTTCATTCCTTTCATCCAAAAGATACCCTGTTTCACAGTCCTCATGTGTTCCTGAAGTGGCAATAGCACTACTCTACTCATTACTATGATTCTTCTATCCATTAATCCCATTATTACTTCCAGATGCACTTCCATTGACACTACCATTTCCATCTCATAGCCATTGTTACCATTTGGTGTGTTCCCAACCATGTTAGATGACCCACACCTAGGGGCTATCATAATAACATTATTCAAAGATTGCTCATTTTGATTGGGATGATTATGGCCATGCTTATATTGCCGATTTTGATGGTGGTGGTGGTGAAATCAAGGACACAACAATTGCTATCCAGCCTGAGTAGAATTATTACATATTTCTCCTCTTTCATTTGGGTTTTGTACTTTAGAACTCTAGAGAGGTGGACCATTATGGGAATAATATATAAGACGTACCGCAAAACCATAGGCTGGAGGTATACTATCATATGACATAACT
>VDFB02358134.1:33738448-34160535 GCA_007258455.2 Sequoia sempervirens | reverse complement strand
TAAGGATAAATTAAAATAATAGTTTATTTAATTTAAGAAAGAGAATAACTTTAATAGTGACAATTAAATAAATAATATTTATTTAATTAATCAAGACTGAATAAAGGTTAAAAATGAATTAATTAAATAATAAAATTTATTTAATTAATAGAGGATAAATGAATTTATAAAATAATTAAATAATTAATCATTATTTAATTATAACAATGAAGATGAGAATTATGACAAAATTGAAGCCGCAGGCCTAGACCAATTTTTAGCGTCTAGATTTTTCCCATCTTTGATACAATGTCATTTCAACATTGTGTCAAAGAAACTTAGTCAAAACATGCCCCAATCATGCCCTGGTGTGAAATAGGTAAGTGTATGCCCCCTCAGGAAAAATGACAAATTTTTGAAAAGTTCCAAAATATTTGGAAATTGTCTTGATTGGTTAATTTGATAGCTAGAAGTTTGATGGTGGTGAAAGAAATGAATTTTGGTGGAGTTTGGTAGATGAAATAGTCATTTGAAGTTGGAAAATAGTGCACCTAGTAGAGAACGTGTGAGAAAAACCCTCCAAAAACCCTAGGTATAAATAGAAATAGGGTGAAAAATCAATTCATTTGCACCCCTCAAGTTTAGAAATCTTGATTTTCACTTTGGAGTAGTTAGCAAAGATGTCCCTCATTCCCTACACAGAGGACCATAAATATTGGATTTGAACCTTCAGAAAACCAAAAAACACGAGACCCACGGTATGTACCTCAAAACCATCTTTAGAATTTTTTATTTTCATGCATTTTTAGGTGTTTAATATTTATTTTTCAACTACCTCACTTTTAGTTAAACACATATGTGTTCATGTGTGACACATTTGCTCGCACGACACATATGTAAAAACACGTCTAGGATGATTTGGGCATATAGGTTGCATGAACACATTTTTCTAATGTTGCATCACATTTTTGTTGTTACGTTGCATGTGTTAAGCGTAGTTTCACATTTAGATTTATGAATCACATATGTTATCTTTCTACGCATTTGCATGATTAATCGGTTGTTTGATTTTGCACCGCATTTTTGAAAACATGACGCACATGCATAACTGGTTGGGTGTTCTTTCTCATTTCATGCATTTTCATTTTAGTAACACATCTACATGATTGAATGATGCATGGGTGGTTAAGTGACGCATTTGCAATGTGGAATGATGCATGTACAATTTTGCAATGCATTTTCCTGTCCAAAAATTTGAAGTTTTGTGTTCTAAAAAGTTGCTTTGTATTTTTTACAAAAGATATTATTTATGCATTTGTAGGTTACTTTAGATCCAATATACACTCAAGAGTCAAGCCTAGTGACATATGAGTTGCAAGATGAGTTAAGGAGTGGAGAGATACGATTGATATGAAACCTTGGGTTACATCATGTCACATTTATGCCCACCATTTGGGAAAACCTAGGTTCATTGACTGCACTCTGTGAGAGTTGGAATTTTGAGACTTCCTCTCTCCATCTGTCGATAGGAGAGGCTATTGTCATCTTAGAGGATGTTTATAGGATTTTGAGATTGTCGATTAGGGGTGAGAGAGTCTTGTATGATACTCAGAGGGGTTTTAGTGAGCTTTCCTGATTCTATGTGCATGATGATATTAGACAGCTAGGCATAGAGCATTATGAGATTAGATTGCATGTTTTGGTAGAAAGGTATGAGTGTATTGATTGTATGTTGTGTACATTGATTGGGGGGATTGTTCTACCTAACCATTGAGGTCATGGGTTTCCCGTTGGGTGGGGGAGATGTTAGTAGGGATGCTAGAGTGATAGGTCATGTATGCATGGGGCCCTTGTTTGCTTGCTATGCTATATTTCCATTTACATGACATAGCCTATAGGCAGGTGCAATCAATGAGGTACAACACTACTCTACCTATGATATGGGTGTGGGAGCACATTTTTGTCTTTCACCTGAATGTTGCAATTGAGTTAGATCATGGGGCTCCTTATGTTTTTAGATATGCTAGTGTTACTACTCAAACTCATGTAGTAGACACAAGGTACTTTAGGCATTCCATTGACACCCTCATTTAGTTAATATGCAGGCCTTATATGTATTGCATGTGATAGCGAGATGAGGATAGAAACCTTCCATTCTGCAAATAGACACAATATCTAATCAGGAGGATATTATCCTGAGTGCACATAATTGAGAGACACCTATCAAATATGGTTCTCAGATAGTTTGGTGAGGTTGAGGATGAGTCGTGGGGTTGAGGAAATTTTGCAAGATTGTGTAGGGAGGTTCATCTATGGGGACCATAGATTATTGTAGCTACAATAGAGGAAGATATTGATGTGTTATAGCCTATGCACTGGGGATGGAGGAATGGAGCAATGGATCTAGGTACCATAGTAGCATATGATACTTGGTGGGTAGATCATAGCCTAATTCCATTTACAAATCTAGAACAAGATGCACCTATAGAGTAGTGAGGGACAAGACCTCGATGTAGGCATGGTGGCAAGAGTGGTAGTTGAGGTGGAAAAGGTGGGAGAGGTGATGGAAGTGATGAGAGAGGAGGAGGTGGGAGGGATGGATGATGGGGTCGGTGAGGTGGTAGAGGTCTAGGTCTAGATCTATCACCTATCTATGAGGAGGAGGGGGAGGGAGAGGATGTACCCATGCTAGAGATGGGTGGAGGAGAGGAGGATGGTTGTGAGGAGGGTGTTGGAGAGGGAGTTTGTGAGGAGCATGTTGCAGAGGAGGTGGGTGGTGAGGATCATGTAGAGGAGGAGGTTGTTGGGGAGGAGAGGAGGATATAGATACCCTTGTTATGCTTGCAAGGTATTAGGATGATGATGAGGAGGAGATGGGTGATTAGGAGAGGGAGCTTTAGGATATGATTGTGGCGGAATGGGATGTTGATGAGGGGGAGAGGCCATGATAGGAGGAGGAGGGTCCTAGTGATCAACGGGTAGTAAATTTATAGGCCCAAGTAGAGGCCTTGGAGGAGCGAGTTAGAGCTTTGAAATCAGAGAAGGATACGATTCAGATGGAGAGGGAAAAATCCTACCTAGACAAGATCAGGCAATAAATCAAAGATAGGATACCAAGCAGATATTTGTGGAGTTTAGGGCTCTTTGTGTTGGGCCAGCTACAACTTTTTCTTAAGAGTTAGTTAAGGCAGGTGATCGAGAGTGCTATTACAAGGATTTATATGAGTGGGAGGTACCACCTGAGAGACAGGCTCCTAGTTATCCACAACCAAACAACAACAAATCACATAGCAGATCTCAGAGCATAGACAGGGTCATAGGACCTCATAGATTAGGACCATATGATATTCCCCATTCAGCAGAATTATCATCAACACCTCCACATCAATCACCTCTACATTCTCCACATGGGAGTACTGAGAGTTCATATTAGCGACATGTTTTGTATTTATTTGTACACATTGTATTATGATCATAGATCCTGTGAGCATATTTTTGAGAGATACATTATGACATTGTGATGTGACACTTTTTGAGAGATCTATATATCATTTTTTGGCGATGATTTATATGATATGTAGTTCTATTTATGATTATGTAGTGTTTGATTTATGCATGTGTTCTATATGATATGCACTTGTTATGGATGACATGGTGTTTACTTTATGGTGTTCATGCAGCCTATTATGTTATGTTGATTCTACATAATGATGTATGCATTTACTTTTATGATATTTATAAATGTCATGTATGGATTCTATGTTCATGATAATGAGATGCCATATTATTTATATATTTACAATTCTATGTACATGTTTTTTATGCAATCTATGATGACGAATGCTTGTTATGTCATGGATTCCTAGATGCAATGGATGTGTATATTTTTGTATTTTTCAAATGTAGTATATATGTATGATTTAATATGTATATCTGTATGACAATGTCTAAATGATGTTCCTAACATGAATGCATATGAAAGATGATTTTTTTTTTGTATCACAAGACTCTATCATAATGCAAAAAGGAATAAATGTTCATGCAAAAAACATGAAAAGTAACATAAAAGAAATGGATGTTAGTATTAGCAATCTTTGATGTTTTGAAAAAACACAATAGGCCTTGCATTAAATCATCATTGGGTGGAAACTAATACAAATGGATACAAACACCATGATATGAGATAGATCAAGGTGTGCAAGGTCATCCACATACTAAAATAGACAGTTGTTGACAAGGAATGTCCTAACTCATACTAAGGGAAAAGTTGCCCCAGTCTTTTTTTCAAGAAAAACCACATACAACAAACAAATAAAAGACAAGTCATGAGACATCCTTGAGGAAGCTTAGTAACATGTGTTGGAAAAATAAGGAAAGACAACTGAGAGGGGGGCTAAATAAGTTGTCACAGAAATTTAAACTTTTTCTAACTTAAATTATCCTTATTCTTAGATTTGATGAATGAATAATTAACCATAAGCAATTAACACATTAGAGAGACAAAGAACTCCAAGATTTTTATGTGGAAACCCTGTTAGGGGAAAAACCACGGTAGATGTTAGTCCACAAGATTATACCCTACTAAAATTATAATGAAAAATAATAAGGGGAATGCACATGCATTCAAGCACATTGCCTAGAGCTCACTTCTCAATTACAAAAAGGGACTCACTGCCCAAAAAGTTGGATTAAAAATCCGTAGGGTATGAACTGAGAAAATAGCTTCTACTCAAGCTTGATTACAGTTCCAATTAAGCTCAACACTTCTTCATACTTCACACAATCTTCTTCACACTCTGCTCAATAATTATATTCACACATACAAACATAGGAGCACACAAACATACTTTCCATCGATCACACAATCGCTCTTATATATTCGCTACAGGAGATTTCATCACAATATTGTTAGCTAAGAAAAATAAATTATATTTGCAATGTTAGCCGATATTAATAGCTAAATTCTAATGCGAACTCACCAAGGTTGGACACAAGATAGTGGAGACCCACATTAGTATCTCCAACTCAAAAATACTTGAATTAATTTAACCTCAAACATCCACAACACACTATCATCAACATGTTGGCCAAGAACATGAAAAACCGAACATGTGCAAGAAAATATCTTCAATCATGAGCTCACTGGATCAAGTGGACATACCACAAAGATAGAGAATGAACAATAGAGAAGCATCTACAACAATTGAGATAACCAAAATCACACAATCTTCATTCAGGAACATTGATAGAGACCAGCGAAACATTGTTAGACCATAACTCACATAGAACTTCGCATGGACCTCTGGAACTTTTGGTAGATGATCTAAACATACCCAATAATAAACCCTTTAATCCACATCAACTATTATTTTATGTATAGAACAAAACACCTTCATGACCTACACAGTTCCACTAGGAACCTGAAACACTTTTTCTTATATTTTTCTCAATATCCTCGACATATACAACAATAGATACACCAAATGCTAATAGTGTTGAAATAAATGACAACCACATATCAGAAACACATCAAAAACATCCAACAATCTCCCAACAATATCCCCCTTTGGCATTGATGGCAACACATGATGTGAAAAATACCATCAAACCAACTTGTTGACTTCTTTAGCACTTCTCTTCACAGAGATTTTTCACATTACTCTCCCCCCCTTTGAAATCAATGGAAAAGGTAACCATGACCTTTCCATACACATGCTCTAAACCACATATCTATACATCTGACTACTCCCACTGAGTAGTAGCCATGGAAACATCAATCTGGATCACAATATAGCAATGAGGCTCACATATCGATGCAAGTAAATTCATCATTTATTTCTTATTAGGAGGGGTAATTACCCCTAGCATTCCTCTGAGATACTCAAAAGTATCTTTCGACAATTGCTTAGTAAATATATTTGCAATCTGTTCTTTGGTAGGCACATAGTCCAATCTAACTTCTTTCTCATTCACTTTCTCCCTCAAGAAATGAAACTTGATTGATATATGTTTAGTCTTAGAGTGTAGCATTGGATTCCTTGATATATTTATTGCACTTGAGTTGTCAAAATATATGGAAATAGGATCTGCATATATTACTCTAATATCTATCAACATCTATTTCATCCATATTAATTGAGTACAATTATTGGCAACAACAATATATTTCACTTCAACAGTAGATAGAGAAACTGATTTTTTCTTTTTACTTAACCAGGATACCAACTTCTTCCCTCAGAAGAAAGCACCACCACTAGTACTTTTTTTGTCATCCAAATCACTAGCCCAATCAACATCAGTGTATGCACACAAAGTGAGATCATAATCCTTTGGATACCAAAGTTGAAAGTCACCTGCTCCTTTCAAATATCTAAAGATTCTTTTAACAACATTCACATGTGATTCTTTTGGATCAGCTTGAAATCTAGTTACCATACATACAACATTCATAATATCCGGTCTAGTCTGAGTCAAGTAGACTGATCCACCGATCATTGACCTATATTTGGTTTGATTTTCCTTAGGAGAGTCATCATTCTGAGTCAACCTACATCCGGTTACCAACAAGTTTGGAGTCTCCCATTCCAAAAATTTTCAATAGTTCTCTCACATATTTGGAATGAACTATGAAAATCTCCTAGTCCAACTATGTAATTTGCAATCCCAGAAAGAACTTTATTTCACCAATCATACTCATCTCAAATTCACTATTCATCTCATTAGCAAACTTCATGCATAGATTATCATCTCCACCAAAAATGATGTCATCAATAAAGACTTCTATGATTAACTCCTTATCATGATCTAGTTTGAAGTATAAGTTACTATTAACAATACCTTTAGTGAATCCAAGCTTTAGTAGATATTTTTCCAATCTACCGTACTAGGCTATGGGGACTTGTTTAAGTCCATATAGAGTTTTGTTCAATCTGCAAACCATATCTTCCTTATCTGATAGCTGAAATCCATCTGGATATTCAATGCACACTTCTTCTTCTAGTTCCCCATTCAAAAATACAGACTTTACATCCATTTGATAGACTTTATAGTTCTTATAAGTAGCATAAGCAAGAAATAATCCCACTCCAATTCTAGAAATTGATAGGGGAAAAGGTTTCTTCAAAATAAATACCTTCCATTTGAAAGTACCCTTTACATACCAGTATTGCCTTATTCTGGACCACTTCACCTTCCTCATTCAACTTGTTTCTAAATACCCACTTAGTACCAATCACATTCTTGTCTTTAGGCCTAGGAACTAGTGTCCATGTGTCATTATTTTCAATCTATGTTAGTTCCTCTTTCATGGCTTCCAACTAGTGTTCATCTTGACAGGCTTCAATGACACTCTTAGGTTAAATCTTGGAAATCAGACAATATTCTTCTATAATTTTTCTTCTAGTTTCCACTCCTTTTCTCTTATCTCCTATCATTTGACTTTTAGAGTGATTTATCTTTACATACCTCAGAGTCTTTGGACTTTCTTGGAATTTTGTGTCTTCTGAACTTTCTTCTACACTTGTACTTTTTTGTGCTTCCTAACTAACTTGATTTGTCAGAACTTGTGGTTGCTTCACCGAAACATATGGAATAATTTGAACTAGATTTAGTGTTTGAGTGTTCTTCCCTTGATTAATGTTTTCTTCATCTGAATTGTAGCTGCATCGTCTGGATGATTTGATAGATTCCTCATCAACTTTGACATTTTCACTCTCAACAATCTTTCTCAATATTTTGTTATAGCATCAGTATGCCTTGCTCTTTGTGGAGTAACCTAGGAAGATCCCTTCATCACTTCTAGCATCATAATTTTGTATATCATCATCTCTCCTAATATAACATTTTCTTCCAAATATCTTGAAATACTTAACAGTAGGCTTGTAACCAAATCATAATTCATAAGGGCTCTTACCAAAATTACCATTCACATTTACCTAATTCAAAGTATATACAACAGTGCTTACCACTTCACTCCAGTACATTTGAGACACATTCCCTTCCATCATCATTGTTTTGGTAGCATCCATAATTGTTCTATTCTTTCTTTCTACAACTCCATTCTATTGAGGGGTTCGAGGAGTAGATAACTATCTTTTAATTCAATGTTCTTCACAATAAGAATTGAACTCTTTTGAAATGAATTCACCACCTCTGTCAGATCTCGAGCATTTTATTTTCAAACCTTTTTCATTTTCTTCCATGGCCTTGAAAATTTGGAACTTGTCCAATGCTTCACACTTTTCTCTTAAAAAGGAAACCCAAATCATTCTAGAGTAATCATCAATGACCAGCATAAAATACCTTTCTCCTTGAATACTTCTAACTCTAGAGGAGCCACGAAGATCAATATGTAGTAGTTCCAACACATTATATGAATGAAATTGTTTTCTCCAAAAGAATACTCTAGTTTGTTTACCCATCTAACATTCTTGGTAGATTACATTAGCAGGCTTCACTAACCTAGGTATATCTCTTACTACTTGAGTAGAAATTATCTTAATAATGTTGTCAAAGTTTACATGAAACAGCCTCCTATGCCACAACCAACTTACATCTACTTGAGAAATTAATCAACTTCCACTAGCAGTATTCAAGTGAAAAATATTACCTTTATTTTGCACACTAGTAGCAATCATGTTTCCAGAACTCACACGAATCTTTCACTTTCCATTATTGAATTGTAGATCATATCCCTTATGTACCATTTGTCCAACACTTAACAAGTTCTACTTTAGGCCTTCAACATAAAGAACATCATCAATGTTTTCCTTACCACCAAGGCTAATAGAACCTCTTCCATGAATCATACAAGCATTGTTATCTCCAAATCTTACAGCCCCACTATCATACTTCTCTAGACTCACAAACTTGATTTTATCACTGGTCATATGATGTGAGTAGCCACTATCAATAACCAACTCACCCTTCTCCTTGATAGCAATGAAATCCCATTCATCTTCATTTCCATCATCTTTATCAGACTCGTCATCAGTTACCGCTTCTTCAGCAAAGTAGCATCTCTTTTGGAATCTAGGTTTTCTAGGCTTAGACCTGAAAACTCTTTCAGGACATCTTGATGCAAAATGACCTATCTTACTACATGAAAAACATTTAATAGGCAATACGTCTTCATACTTACCTTTTCATCTTCCTTATTTCTTTGTAATCAGTGCTTCCAGTTCTTGTACTTCTCTTTCTTTGTATTTGAGCTATTTTAGTTCATCATATTTAGATATATTTCTGGAGCTCTCTCCGAGACTGCATCTTTTCCTATAACTTCCAGATACAGTAGCTTTGAATGCAGATTTAGGTTTTGGTGTAGATTCACCAAATTCACTTATTTCAAAAGCAACAAGCTTCCCTATCAGTGTATCTCTTGTTATCTTGTTTATAGACATAAATTCCTCAATAGCATGCACCTTCATTTTGTAAGGAGGCAAGGATCTAAGTATCTTAGCCACAATTTCATCCTCACTCACTGAGCCACTTACACATTTAATACCTAGCACTATTTCATTTACACTCTCCATAAAAAGAAGTAATATTTTCATCTTCACCCATCTTCAGATTCTCATATTTTCCTTTTAAACTCTGTAGTTGAGCCATCTTCACCTATGTATCTCCTTCATACAAAGTATCTAGCTTATTCTAGATCTCATGAGCTATCTACATACCTATCACATTAGCCATCTATGAGTTTTTTAGAGCACTCACCAATACTTCCATAACTTTTGTATTACTTTCAACATCTTTGATCTTATCAGCAGAGGAGGGACCATTCTGAGGAATAGTATATTGATCTTTTGTAATATTCCAATAAGCATCACCAATGCATTGCAGATGAAATTGCATCATAACTTTTCACAGTGAGTAATTGATGCCATCAAATCTAGGACTGTCCTTCTTGAATGTTGCCATCCCAAATCACCTCAAGCTATTAGACTTCTTGAGAGGAAGTATCTCTGATATGAATTGTTGGAAAAACAAGTATAGACAACTAAGAGGGGGGGTCAATCAGTTGTCATAGAAATTTAAAATTTTTCTAACCTAACTTATCCTTAATCTCATATTTGATGAATGAACAATTAACCATAAGCAATTAACACCTCATAGAGACAAAGAACACCAAGATATCTAGGTGGAAACCCTATTAGGGGAAAAACCAAGAATAATTTTCTATTTGCAGCCCTATTTGACTTCAGTTGATTTCAGTTTCAAAGCTCCACTCTCCAGTCTGGCTCAAGTTGAATTTCAGTTCACAATTACAATTCCTAGTTTGACTCAAAGCTCTCCTTTTGAACAATAATTTGTAATATCCTTTCCTGAGATAACTCCACATAATGCTCAACTTACTGTCAATTTATTGATCTTTTCAAAATCTTCTTCATTTGCACATGAGCTGTAAATTAGGTAAACACTTTATTTTTCTTGATCCAATATCCTTGAAAAGACACCTATAGGCATAAAGCATATTAATGTATTTATAAAATTAAGTAATTCATAACCAATTTTATTCATTTCAATTTAATGTAAATTAACTTTGAACTTCATAATTGAAATAATAAAAGTAACAAATCTTCTTTTCATTTAATGTTATTTTAAACCATTAAAATAAACTAACATTAAGGAGAATGTTATATGGATTTAAAATCCTGTTGCTTTTTGTTCCTTTCATCTAGAAGATACCCTATTTCACAGTCCTCTTTTTTTCCTGAAGTGACAGTAGGACTACTGTTCTCATTACTATGATCCTTCCATCCATTACTCCCATTTTTACTTCTAGATGCACTTCCATTGACACTGCCATTTTCATCTCCCAGCCATTGTTACTTCCACTCTAGCTATTGTTACCATCTGGTGTGCGCCCAACCATGTTAGATGACCCACACCTAGGGGATATCATAATAAAATTATTCAAAGATTGCTCATTTTGATTGGGATGCTCATGGCCATGCTTATATTATCGATTTTGATGGTGGTGGTGGTGAACACAAGGACACAACAATTGCTATCTAGCCTAAGTAGAATTATTACATATTTCTCCTCTTTCATTTGGGTTTTGTACTTTAGAACTCCAGAGAGATAGACCATTATGGGAGTAATATATAAGACATATTGTGGAACCATATACTCTGGGTATACTATCATATGACATAACTCCCAAATGCATAGACATGGGCCTTCTCATCTTTCTTAAACATTCTGCCATCATTTTATTTCATGTGATGACATCTCTATCAGCCATTTTATTAAATAGTTTGCATGCAACACTATGATCAAACTTTTGCAGGTCGCATGAGATGTAATTTCCATTGAGGCACTCAGTCAAATACTTCACTGCCTTCACTTTTGGTCCAATGAGAAAGAACTTGGCTCTACACACACCAATTGCATTTATATGAATTTTTGTGAAGTCTTTGCATCAAATCCATGGTGTGCCCCTTTTTTTGGAGAATTCTGGAAAACAATTCACATACACCGTGTATTCTCCCACATTTTGTATTCATTTTTTCAAGGCAACTGTATTTTTTTGTGCATAATTTGGAATCATTCTATTTAATGAAATGATATCTTCATCGGGCATTCTGCCAAACAACATACCCATCGTTCCATTGCTCTCCATGAGATGAAATTCCTATGAGGAATCCTTTTTCAAATGGTTTATTTGCGGCCTGCATGATGCTGATGAAGGTTGTGGGATCTGGCCTTTATGTCTGCAAATTGCATTTTCTTGCAAGGTTCTAATGCTGCTTCTTCAATACATTTTGTTGTGGTCTTGTAACATTTCAATTCCATGGCGTGACTTCTCCAGAGGCATTGTGCCAAAAGTTTACTTGCCCTGTGTGCTTCACATTTTGAATGCCATTTCTACCAGGCCTTCTATCAAATAGTTTATAGCCATGTCTATGCCTCCACATTTTGTGCACATGTTCACCAAAGCAATCGCTAAAAGGTTTCTAAAGCCTAATCAACAATTCCATTTTATGCATATCCCATGCACCCTGCTCCAAACCCGTGCCATGCCTATATTCCCTGCCTTCACATTTTCTTGAGGTCTTTTATAAGACAATTTGTGTGTGCACCCATGCTATGCATTCCTTCATGAGACCTTGTATATGGCTTCACAACTTCCAATTGTATTTGCTTGAAAGTTACAAAGCCTTCTCAACAAATCTTCATTTTACAAATGCACATATCCAATTTTGTGTAGCTACTGCAACATTGCATTCCATGAGGCGACATTATTTCCACATCGTATATGCATTTGGTTGAGGAGTTCTATCAAATAGTTCGGTAACATGTCTCCACTTAGACATTTTGGATACAATGTTTATCAGGGAAGATTGCGTAATCAAGGCATAAGATTGAATTTCTCAAAGGCATTCTATAATAAAAGTTAACATGCTTTTTCTTTTGCTTTCCATTCTTCACCTAAAAACCTCTAGGTATTGTATTTCAATGAGAAACATCTCTTTGTAGCACTCCATTACTCTATTTTGAAGAAATCGGTCAAACACCATCTTCTTAGAGGCATTTTGTGCATCACACATTTTGCTACCTTTAATGCTCCCATTGCTGCGTGTGAGCTCGAGCCTTTCAATTGTAGTTGTATTTACTTAAAGGTTTCTGAAGGCTTTTTAAATAGGAGCCTTCATACATTGTATTCCATGGTGTCGCTTGTTTGAGGCGTTCCGTCAAACAGTGCGTGGCTTCTCCACTTTTCCATGTTTAAGAAAAATTCCTCTCCAAAGCCTACAGTCGAATCCACTTCATGACATTCTTCAAGCCGGGTAGGAGTGGAATGAGTTTAGTGCGGCGGCAGAACTTTAGGCGAAAGCAGAGCCATTGCGGAACCGAGAACTTTAACCATCAAAAATATGCAGTTTCAATATTGCCTCCGGTTCTGGAAGTGGGATAGGAACCATTCTTGGAAGAGAGCGGGAACATGTTCAGAGCAGGATTGGGAAAAAAAATTGGTTCCCAGACATGACCATTTTGTCCTTGGTCCCAAGTTCACTTTCTTCCCGCATCTAATGATGCTACAAGGTTGAAACCGATTTTAAACTTGAAACTTTAGTATTTTAGGTGCCAAAACATGACTTTTCTCGAGTCCGCTAGTTTAGATTTTAGAATTTTTAAAGAGTATGTGGAGTCGAGTTGGAATTACTTTCAGTCCTTTCTCATTTAAACGTAACATTCTACCCCTCCCCTTTGACCTTTTTATGATTTCAAAAGATTTTAAAATCTTTTTATAAATAAAAAGATTTATTTGAAATCCTTATTAAATCATTTTAAAATAAAAGATTTTCAAAAAGATTTTAAAATATTTAATTATTTTATTCTACTTTAATATTTTAAATCTTCTTTTTAAAAATATTTATTTATTTATTAAACTTACAATTTTTGATTTTTTAAATTTTAAATTTTGTTTTTTGTATTTTTTAATTTTCTAATTTTTTGTATATTCTAATTTTACATTTTTTTTTGTATTTTCCTAACTTAGACCAAAAACGACGATGCGAAGACCAAATTGAATGACACGAAACCATAAACAAGCGACACAAGGATAAAGACGGATAGACGACAAAGAAAAGATGAAGACCAAGATGAATGAAACAACCAAAATGAATGAACAACACAACGATGAAAGACAAAACAACGCAAAAAGAATCGAACAGAGACCAAGATGGGATGACACCCAAAAGAAACGGGGAAATGGGATCAGGACAAAACCGGGAATAGGAGCCTTGGAAAAGATTTTGTTCCGGTTCCAGTCCAATAGAGACAAAGAAAACAAAAAGAAGAAAAAAACTGGGGGGCCCAAATTTTCCAAGCCAAAATTGGGGCATGTATGCAAGGCATAACAAATGGCGACTCGACTAGGAAAATTCTCTAAGAATTTTAAAATGAGAAACCCTCCAAATACCCAAAATCTCTGGTTTACATTCATTCAAGGCAATCTAAGAAGTGCAAACACAATCAAATTAGGACACGATAGAGATCTGAGATGAAACTAAAACCTGTTTGTGTGTGCAAATGATTCATTCCCCTCCATAAGTTTTATTATTATCAAAGTGGAACAAACTCTACCCAAGCTATGTACTTGTGAGTTACCTTTCAAATGGGCAATGATATCCTAGGCATAGCTTTGCTTCTAGACATGCATCTATAGCCTTGATAGAGATACCTCTAGTTCTCTCTAAGCATCACTCTATTTCTAGTCAGGCGTCCATAGCCCCGACAGACATACCTCTAGTTCTCTCTAAGCATCGCTCTACTACCAGTCAGACATCCATAGCCTCGGTAGAGATACTCGAGTCACCCTTGTTGATTGAGTTCATTTTGAGATATTCTTTCTTTCCCCTTTTTCCAGATGTTGATTCTTCTAAAGTACAATTTCTTGTTTCTCTCAATCCTTAAGCAGTGAAGCCTAAGTAGTGGGTTGAGAACCACGGTGGACATCATGAAAGAAATGTAACCCTTTATATTTTTCACTTGGAGTGGAACTACCCCACCCAATGAAAACTAACTGATGGATTTCTTAAGATGTGCAGATCATGATAGACTTTCAAAAACTCCCCAAAACTATATAATGTACCAAGTTTTAATTCATACTAACATTCTTGTGTTTGAGATGGATAAAGGTAAATAAAAGTTTTCAAAGCTACTGACTAATCAAGTGTTTGAAAATACAGATAATAGACTCTCAACAAATTCACCTTTCAGCATAACTTGCATACAATAACTCAACTTTTACTGTCAATGAGAGGAACCCCTAGAAGAAAGAAAAGAAACAGGAAAATAAAAGAGAGGACAACAACCAAATTAGAAAATGAGAATGAAAAACAAGCAAACAAACAACAAAAGACCAACAACAAAAAGAAAACAACAAACCAAAAAAAAAAACAAGAGGACACAAAACAATAAACAACAGGAACAAATGAAAACAAACAACAAAAAAAAAAAAACTAACTAAACCAAAAACTAACACTAACCAATCCTAATCCTAAATTAACCCAAAAACTAAGCTCTACAAACATAAAACTATAAAAATTTGTACCTAAACTGGACTGATTTTACATTATTTGCAGAAGCGTTAACTTACTAGGTATAGTTGTAAACCTAATAAAATTTATCTTTATACTCAGAAATGTAAAGTTTATGTGCAGTAAATCCATTCTGAGGGTATAAAGATTGAAATATTAATAGTTGCAGGTTCTCACCCTTGTCATGATTCACCCACAAACACATTTTATTCTCCCCAACGTAATAATCAAATTGAAAATAATTAAAACACAAAGGATAATGGAAATACACCACCTGATTTAGAAGATCTTCAGTTGTTGTGGCATGTTCATGTTGTATGATCTCCTCTTTATGAGGTCTCAGCTCATGCAACACCATGTCATTTCGCTCCAAATCATGCATGTCAACATAAAGAACATCTGTTAGCAATGTCCCATCAGCATTCAAAATATCTAAACTTTGTTCAAAAAATTCATGCATATCCCTCTCACAATCAATACTAAGCTCAAACAACAAACTAGTGTATTTTACTTCATAGGGATTATCAATCTGAATCATCCTTCCTAAAGTACATACAACATCACTTAAAGGATGAACTTCCTCAACCTTAAAATCAAATTTCTCAACATTTTCTTTACATGACTTGGCAATCTTTCCAGGTAGTAAGAAATCAAAACCGCTTACCTCAGAAGAGGAATCAAAAGGAAGAATCTTACATGAGTCATCTACAATAAGGTTCATTATGCATTAGGTACTATCATGTGCCAACATTGTTGCTTTCACCTTGGGCATAGAGTCACAAATTATCTGGGCCTTCTTAGAAGGACTAAGCAACAAATCACCTGTTTTGTCAGCTTGCAAGTTTCGCAAACCTACCTCCTCCTCAGTTGAAGCATCGTTGTCAGCACTCTCTTCAAACATGTCACCGAAAAGAGCTTGAAAATCAGCATCCACCTTATCACCATTGATGCCAGAAATATTGATATAGGGTGAACAATTATTGTCTTTGAACAACTCATTTGAATAAACAAAATCAAATTCAAGAAAAAATTTCTTCAATTCATGTTTCTACCTATCGACTAGAATGTGCAAGTCAGTGTCAAGCTCCTCATTGTTAAGAAACAATTCACTAGTGCATGGTAAGGAAGGACTTTCTTCGAAGTGTTGGAAGGTATTGTTGATTTCTCATGATAGTAGTCCTATGTTGATATCTTATTTCTTTCAATATCATCGTTAGTATTAACGTTTCGAATGAAACTATATTCCAATCTGATATATCCATTATCTTCTGACTTTGTATCCATTTCATGTTCTTCATCAGATAAAATATCAAATTTATATATTTTCTCATCAAATCTCTCACATGCAATTTCATTGCAATGTAATGGATAATGTGTTGGGGTATGACAAAAAAGAGTGCAAATAGTCACAACTTCATTGGCAAGTGGAATACTTACCTCTATCATTGGCTTCTGTAGAGTTTGAATTTTCATGTGGGTAGGCGTTGTGGATAAACCAGTGCAAATATGTGAAGGGTGGTAGTTTTTGAGTACAAGATCGTTATATTTCTTATTTTGATTAGGAATATTTCTAATGTCTTGTCCAGATTATGCAAGCAAGAGAGCTTTGTTAAATTCATCCCATTTAGTGGTGATTTTACCACGGCATTTAATTCTTGCTACTAATAAATTATGCAAATGCCAATAATAATGTTCTTTTACCACACGATCATTAATAACTAGGTTTGAACCTATAACTCACTTAAACATAAGAAGAAATCTGTGATTTCAAGAACTACGTAATTGATTCACGTGGTAACCTTTTCACAGTTGCAAATTGAAGTGATGGGTTTTGCATATGCGTATAAGGATCAAATTGAGCTAAGAAGAAGATTTTTAATTCTATCCATGAACAAATAGAATTTTGTAGTAGATTAACATACCATTGCCTCATTGTACCTTGAAGTGTTTTGATGAACAATTGACAGACGATATCCTTGTGTTGAATCTGGAGAAAAATGGCTAAATCCCTGCAAATATTGACATGTTTAGAAGCATTTTGTCCACTATTAGGGAAAAATAAAGGAAGTCTATCATACATGTGACCAGGGATTTCATGAATAAATCCATGTATACACAAAGGGCTACCCATCAGAGCTGGGTTTTCCAAGATCTAACCCACTCCAACTCACAATGATCAAAAATTGCTCAAGTGCCCTCCTTCTAGAGCCCATCCTGTTGATGTTCAGAATAGCACACCAACATTTAAACAGAATATATCTATTCTATTTCTCCTAAAAGGGAAAGACAACATATAGTAATCTAACTCCCAAGGTCTTGGTAGTTGGTTCTCAATTGTCCTGATATTCCTCAATGGTCAATGCAATTGTAATGTTCAAGGGGTTTGTTGGTTATTGAGACTTTTGATTGTTGTAAGATAGAATTCCTATTTAAACCTACTCTAACAGGGGGGTATAAAGAAAAGGAAAAAGATAGATCAGGGACGCAAGAGAAAGAAGAATGTTGATTCATCTAACTAATCAGATCTATTGCTTTCCAAGGAATTCCTAAACTAGATTGCAGAACAAATCAACCTGTAACAAATACAAAGCTACTCATTCACAGTGCAAACATTAATGGCAGGTTGTAAATCATCATTCAAACAAAAGAAAAGATATAATTCCATTCCTTGAAAGCTTTCCAAATCAAATGATTAATAAAACAAACATCATTCCATAGCATAAGCTAAAGTAGGTTTAAGTCTCACTGCTTCTACTATCAATGAAACAAATAAGCAGCATTTACAAATCTAGCAAGATTGCCAGTGTACAGAAACCCATATCTTCAAATTAAATCCATCTAAACTAAGAAAATTAGAAAATTGCATCACCTATCCTACTGTAAGACTCTAATTAGCTAAGGTGTAAAAAAAATTCTAACTTATTTTCCTAAGTGTCTAACCCTTTTCAATGAGCTTGATTTTACAATTGATAGCTCAAAATCACATAATTTTTGCTCAAAACTGAAACATCAAAAAGTTGTAGCTTTTTGTGCATATAATCACTCCCTCAGAATAACTTTCTGTTTGCAGCACTGTTTGACTTCAGCTAATTTCAGTTTCAAAGCTCCACTCTCCAGTTTGGCTCAAGTTGAATTTTAGTTCACAATTACAATTCCTACTTTGACTCAAAGTTCTCCTTTTGCACAATAATCTATAATATCCTTCCGTGAGATAAGTCCACATAATGCTCAACTTACTTTCAGTTTATTGATCTTTTCAAAGTCTTCTTCATTTCCATGTGAGTTGTAAATCAGCTAAAGACTTTATTCTTCTTGAACCAATATCCTTGAAAAGACACCTATAGGCATAAAGAATCTTAATGTAATTATAAAATTAAGTATTTCATAACCAATTTTATTCATTTCTAATTAATGTAAATTAAATTTAAAGTTCATAATTGAAATAATAAAAGTAACGAATCTTCTTTTAATTTAATGTTATTTTAAACCATTAAAATAAAATAACATTAAGGAGAATACTATATGGATTTAAAATCTTGTTGCTTTCCATTCCTTTCATCCAGAAGATACCCTGTTTCGCAATCCTCATTTGTTCCTAAAGTGACGGTAGCACTACTCTAATCATTACTATGATCCTTATGTCCATTACTCCCGTTATTACTTCCAGATGCACTTCCATTGACACTACCATTTTCATCTCGTCACCATTGTTACTTCCACTTTGGGGGTATGTGCAGGATCATGATGGGCCAAAAAGTGGCAATATGATGGGTATGTGGCTGACAAATTTTTTAACACCCAAAATTGATGAAATGAAAATGGTTTTAAAGGAGATTCTCAACTTTCCACCAATATAAATTATGCTTTAATTTGAATTTAATAAGTAATTATTATTCATTTTCTATTCAAATTATGACTAATGTCCTAATCGATAGACTGATTGAAAAACATCTATAGCTTTCAAATGGTATCATAGAATCCAAAACATGCATCACATTCTATGCTTCACATACTATAGGATTGAAAAAAAAAAAATGAATTTCATGAAGTTTTGACCAAGTTAAGGTGGTTAGACATACAAGTTTTTATATTTTTTAAAATTTGTAATAAAAAATTCATAATTAATTATCTACTTGGAAAAAAATTACAAAAAAATATGCATCACATCAGGACATGAGTCCTCTACTTATATCTAGAATATTATAAAAAAATATTATCATTTTATTGTGGTTAGGATGGTCAGACAAACATCTACTTCTTATTTTTTCCTTGAAATTTAAGTACTACTGCATTTAAATTTCAAATTTTCACCAAATATATATATTTTTTCTTTAAACAAACCTAGTAATTTAGAAACTATATTCAATTTTCTACAGATTCATTTTTCACATATTTTTGAAATAATATAGATAACTTATTCAAATTTTTAAGTAAAGTTGCCTAACTCTGATTTTTCTTATTTTTTTGCCACTTAAGGGCTTGTTTATTCCATGATGATCCTGCACATACCCCTGGCCTTTGTTACCATCTAGTGTGTGCCCAACCATGTTAGATGACCCACACCTAGAGGCTATCATAATAACATTATTCAAGGATTGCTCATTTTGATTGGGATGCTCATGGCCATGCTTATATTGCCAATTTTGATGGTGGTGGTGGTGAACTCGAGGACACAACAATTGCTATCCAGCCTGAGTAGAATTATTACATATTTCTCCTCTTTCATTTGGGTTTTGTACTTTAGAACTCCAGAGAGATGCACCATTATAGGAGTAATATATAAGATGTACTGCGAAACCATAGACTGCAGGTATACTATCATATGACATAACTCCCAAATGCATAGACATGGGCCTTCGTGTCTTTCTTAAACATTCTACCATCATTTCATTTCATGTGATGACATCTCTATGAGCTGTTCTATTAAACAGTTCGTGTGCAACACTGTGATCTCAATTTCGCCGATTGCATGAGATGTAATTTCCATCGAGGAACTCAGTGAAATAGTCAACTGCCTTCACATTTGGTCTGGTGAGAAATAACTTGGCTCTACACATGCCAATTGCATTTATATGAAAATTTCCAAAGTCTTTGCATCGAATCGATGGTGTGCCCCTTTGTTTGGGGCATTCTAGAAAACAATTCTTATACACCATGTATTCTCCCACATTTTGTATTCATTTTGCCAAGGAAACTATATTTTTTTGCTCATAATCTAGAATCATTCTATTTAGTGAGATGATATCTTCATTGGGCATTCTGCCAAACATCATACCCATCGTGCCATTACTCTCCATGAGATGAAATTTTTGTGAGGCATCCATTTTCAAATGGTTTATGTGCGGCCTGCGTGATGCTGATGAAGGTTTTGGGATCTGGCCTTTGTGTTTGCAAATTGCATTTTCTTGCAAGTTTCTAATGTTGCTTCTACAATCCATTTTGTGGTGGTCTTGGAAAATTGCAATTCCATGGCGTGACTTCTCCAGAGGAATTGTGCCAAAAGTTTACTTTCCCTGTGTGCTTCACATTTTGAATTCCATTTCTACCAGGCCTTCTGTCAAACAGTTTATAACATTTTTTATTTCTCCACATTTCACGTGCATGTTCACCAAAGCAATTGCTAAAAGATTTGTAAAGCCTGATCAACAATTTCATTTTATGCATATTCCAGGCACCTTGCTCCAAACCCACGCCATGCCTATATTTTCTACCTTCACATTTTCTTGACATCTTTTATAAGATAATTTGTGTGCATTCCCATGCCGCACATTCCTTCATGATAACTTGTATATGGCTTCACAACTGCCAATTGTATTTGCTTGAAAGTTACAAAGCCTTTTCAACAAATCGTCCTTTTCCAAAAGCACAAATCCATTTTGTACAGTCACTGCAACATTGCATTCCATGAGGCAACATTATTTCCACATCTTATATGCATTTGGTTGAGGAGTTCTGTCAAACAATTTGCTAACATGTATTTGCTTACACATTTTGGATATAATGTTTATCAGGGTAGATTGCATAGTCAAGGCATAAGACTACATTTCTCAAAGGCATTCTGTAAAAATAGTTAACATGCTTTGTCTTTTTCTTTCCATTCTTAACCTAAAAACCTCCAGGTATTGTATTTCGATGAGAAACATCTCTTTGTAGCACTCCATTACTCTATTTTTAAGAGATTGGTCAAACACCATCTTGGTAGAGGCATTTCATGCATCACACATTTTGCTGCCTTTAATGCTCCCATTTCTTTATGTGAGCTTGAGCCTTTCAACTACTCATTGCATTACTCAAAGGTTTCTGAAGGTTTTTTAAACATGATCCTTTGCACGTTGTATTCCCTGGTGTCACTTCTTTGAGGTGTTTCGTCAAACAGTGCGTGACTTCTCTACATTTCCATGTTTAAAAAAAAATCTTCTCCAAGGCCTCCAGTCAAATCCACTTCACGAGATTCTCCATGTCGTGTAGGTGCAGAATGAGTTTAGTGCAGGGGAAAAACTTTGGGTGGAAGTGGATCCATTGTAGAACCAAGACCTTCCACCTTCAAAAACACCCAGTTTCAATATTGCCTCAGGTTTTGGAAGCAGGATGGGAACCATTCCTCAACGGGAGGGGGAACATGTTTAGAGCGGGATTGGAACAAAAAAATGGTTCCCAGACATGAACATTTTGTCCTTGATGCCAAGTTCACTTTCTTCCCATTTCAAACTTGAAACTTGAAACTTGAAACTTTAGTATTTTAAGTGCAAAAACTTGACTTTTCCCAAGTCCGCCAGCTTAGATTTTACAATTATTAAAGAGTATGTGAGGCCAGGGTTGGAACTACTTTCAGGCCTTTCTCATTTAAATGTAACATTTTACCCCTTCCCTTTGACCTCTTTACGATTTCAAAAGATTTTAAAATCTTTTTATAAATAAAAAGATTTATTTGAAATCCTTAGTGAATCAATTTTAAATAAAAGATTTTCAAAAAAAATTAAAAAGATTTAATTATTTTTTACTTTAATATTTTATATCTTTTTTTAAAAAAAAGATTTATTTATTTAGGGTATGTGTAGGATCATCATGGAAAAACAGGCCCTTAATTGGCAAAAAATTCAAAAAATCGAGTTAGGCAACTTGACGTAGAAATTTGAATAAGTTATCTATATTATTTCAAAATTATCTAAGAAAAGAATCTATAGAAAATTGAATGTAGTTTCTAAACTACTAGGTTTGTTTAAAAAAAAAATCTATTTGGTGAAAATTTAAAATTTCAATGCATTGGTACTTAAATTTTAAGGAAAAAAAAGTAGGTGTTTGTCCCGCCCCCTAACCACAATAAAATGATATTTTTTGATAAGATTTTATATATAAGTAGAGGACTCATGCCCCAATGTGATGCATATTTTTTGTAATTTTTTCCAAGTAAATAATTAATTATGATTTTTTATTACAACTTTTTAAAAAATATAAAAACTTGTATGTCGACCACCTTAACTTGGGAAAACTTCATGAAATTGAATTTTTATTTTTTTAATCCTATAGTATGCATAGAATAGAATGTGACGCATGTTTTGGATTCAAAAAATGTGATATCATTTGAAAGCTATAGATGTTTTTCAATCAGCCTATCCATCAGGACTTTAGTCATAATTTGAATAGAAAATGAATAATAATTACTTATTAAATTCCAAGTAAAGCATAATTTATATCGATGGAAAGATGAAAATCTCCTTTAAAAACCCTTTTTGTTTCATCAATTTTGGGTAAAAAAATAGTCGTCAACCACATACCCATCATATTACCACTTTTTGGCCCATCATGATCCTACACATAACCTTTACTAAACTTACAATTTTTTGATTTTTTAATTTTTAATTTTATTTTTTTTGTATTTTCTAATTTTCTAATTTTAAAACTTTTTTTGTATTTTCCTAACTAAGACCAAAAATGACGACACGAAGATTGAAGTGAATGACACGAAACCAGAAACAAGTGACACGAGGACAAAGGCAGACATACGACAATGAAAAGACAAAGACCAGGACAAACGAAACAACCAAAATGAACAAACAACACAATGATGAAAGACAAAACAAAGTAAAAACAATGGGATGGAGAACAAGATAGGACAACACCCGAATGAAGTGGGGAAGCAGGATTGGGACGAAACAAGGAATAGGAACCTTGGAAAAAAAATTGTTCCAGTTTTGGTCCGCTAGAGACAAAGAAAAAAAAAAGAACAAAAGAAGAGGGGGTCCCCAACTTTGCCAAGAAAAATTTGGGGCATGTATGCAAGGCATAACAAATGGTGACTCAATAGGAAAAATGCGCTAAGCATTTTAAAATGCGCAACACTCCAAATACCCAAAATCTCTGGTTTACGTTCGTTCAAGGAAATCTAAGAAGTGCAAACACAATAAAATTAGGACACGATAGAGATTTGAGATGAAACTGAAACCTGTTTGTGTGTGCAAATGATTCATTCCCCTCCATAAGTGTTATTATGATCAAATTGGAGCAGACTCTACCAAAGCTACATAGTTGTGAGTTACATTTCAAACAGGAAATGATATCTTGGGCATAGCTTTGCTACCAGACAGGCATCTATAGCCCTGATAGAGATACCCTTGGTTCTCTCTAAGCATCACTCTACTGCCAATCAGGCATCCATAGCCTCGACAGAGATACCTTTGGTTCTCTCTAAGCATCGCTCTACTGCCAGTCAGGCGTACATAACCCTGGTAGAGATACTCGAGTCACCCTTGCTGATTGAGTTCATTTTCAAATATTCTTTCTTTTCTCTTTTTCCAGATGATGGTTCTTTTGAAGTACAATTTATTGTTTCTCTCAATCCTTAAGCAATGAAGCCTAAGTAGTGGGTTGAGAAAAATGGTGGACATCATGAAAGAAATGCAACCCTTTATATTTTTTACTTAGAGTAGAACTACCACACCTAATGTAAACTAACTGATGGATTTCTTAAGTAGTGCAGATTGTGCTAGACTTTCAAAAACTCCCCAAATCTATATAATGTACCAAGTTTTAATTCATGCTAACATTCTTGAGTTTGATATGGATGAAGGTAAATAAAACATTTCAAAGCTACTGACTGATCAAGTGTTTGAAAATACAGATAGCAGACTCTCGACAGATTCACCTTTCAGCATAACTTGCATACAATAACTCAACTTTTATTGTCAACGAGAGGAACCCCTAGAAGAAAGAAAAGATAAAGGCAAAGAAAAGAGAGGATAGACACGATCAACCGGAAATCAAAATAGAAAATGAGAACCAAAAACAAGCAAACAAACAACAAAAGACCAAAAACAAAAAGAAAACAACAAACCAGAAACAAAAAACAAAAAAACAAGAGGACACAAAATAGGAAAATAACAGAACAAACGAAAAAAAACAATAGAAACCAAAACAAAAAGAAAACTAACTATACCAAAAAATAACACTAACTAATCCTAATCCTAAATTAACCTAAAAAATGAGCTCTACAAACATAAAACTATAGAAATTTGTAGATGAACTGAACTGATTTTTCATTATGTGCAGAAGCATTAACTTACTAGGTATAGTTCTAAACCTAGAAAATTTATCTTTATACTAAGAAATGTAAAGTTTATGTAAAGAAAATCCATTTTGAGCATATAAAGTTCAAAATATTAACATTTTTAGGTTCTCAGCCTTGTCATGATTCACCTATAAACACATTTTATTCTCCCCAATGTAATAATCAAAATGAAAATCATTAAAACAAAGAGGATAATGGAAAGACACCACCTAATTTAGAACATCTTCAGTTATTGTGGCATGCTCATGTTGTATGATCTCCTCTTTACGAGGTTTCAGCTCATGGAACACCACATCATTTCGCTCTGAAACATGCATGCCAACATAAAGAACATTGTTAGCAATGTGCCATCAACATTCAAAACATCTAAACTTTGTTCAAAAATTTCATGCATATCCCTATCACAATCAATACTATGCTCAAACAACAAACTAGTGTATTTGACTTGACAGGAATTATCAATCTCAATCATGCTTCCTAAAGTACATACAAAATCACTTAAAGGATCAACTTCCTCAACCTTAAAATCAATTTTCTCAACATTTTCTTTACCTAACCTCGCACTCTTTCTAGACAGTAAGAAATTAGAACCACTTACCTCAGAAGAGGAATCAAAAGGAATAATCTTACACGAGTCATCTACAACAAGTTTCATTATGCAGCAGGAACTATCATGTGCCAACATTGTTGCTTTCACCTTCGGCATAGAGTCACAAATTATCTGGGCCTTCTTAGAAGGACTAAGCAACAAATCACCCATGTCAGCTTGCAAGTTTCACAAACCTACCTCCTCCTGACTTGAAGGCTCACTACCAACACTCTCTTCAAATATGTCACCCAAAAGAGCTTGAAAATCAACATCTAGCTCATCACCATTGATGCCAGAAATATTGATACAGGGTGAACAAGTATTGTCTTTGAACAACTCATTTGAATAAATAGAATCAAATTCAGGAAAAAATTTCTTCAATTCATGTTTCTACCTATTTTCAACTAGAATGTGCAAGTTAGTGTCAAGGTCCTCATTATTAAGATCCAATTCACTAGTGCATGGTAAGTAAGGACTTTCTTTGAACATCATATTTGAATAAATACAATCAAAACCAAGAAAATACTCCCTTATTTCATTATCTTCATCATGTTTAAGGGATTCAACTTTCGACACATCGTCTCAGTCACATTCTTGATATTCTTTGGAGTCGCCATTCGTTCATTCCTTGTTGCAACCAACCACTAATTTCATCAATGTTAGTATCTTGATTAGCATTGAAATCCAATCTATTTTCCTGAGAAGGGTAAGTCTAATCTGAATGATTATAAGGAAACCCTTGAATAATTTGAACATCCATTTGATCTTTCTACTTTTAAGAAACAATTTGACACTCAACTTTGTGTCCTTAACCACGAGATCCATTTGTAGCCTCATCCATAATCATGGTGTTCTCAATTTCTATGTGTTCATCATTCAAACAAGCAAGTTTGTTTTCCTGTGTTAACTACTCAAAATATGTTTCTCCCTTATTCATCATCATGAAGGAATATATGAATGCATCGATAAACTGATTTTCCACATCAAGCAGATCTTCACAAGGTAGAGAAGCTTCCGTAGTTGTTAAATCCATCTTACTGCAAGGATCAAGTTCATTAGTTGATGGGGAAAAACTCAACATGTTCTCATAGTTACTCTTATCATTTTGACTGGAGTCATTATCATTTTTAGGTATGCTAACTATTTCATCTCTCTCATCGAGTGGATACGTAATCTAGGGATCTCTTGTAAGTATTTATTCAACAGTGATTTGATGTCTGAAATATAATTCCATCCTACCCAGGCAAACATGGCAATCCATCTAGGAATGCTGATTTGTTCGATGTATCCCACATCCAGTTGGTTTAATAAGTTTTGATAATTTTAGATATCCTAATTCTTCCAATTTCTTCCATATTCGATTTTGTGCACATGGGATATCTAGCCAACATCTCTCACCATCCTTTGTCCATCCCTCATCATGCTAATTCTCCTCACAATCAAAAGAGTTTTTCAAAGTGTTGGAAGGTATTTCTGATTTCTCATGACAATAGTCCTGTGTTGATATCTTATATCTTTCAATATCATCATTACTACTAACATTTTGAATAAAACTAGATTCCAATATGAGATTTCCATTATCTTCTAACTTTATATCCATTTCATGTTCTTCGTCAGATAAAACAACAAATTGATATATTTGCTCATGAAATCTCACTTGCAATTTTGTTGCAATGTAATGGATCATTTGTTGGGGTATGACCAAAAAGAGTGGATATAGTCACAAATTCATTGGAAAGTGGAATACATACCTTTGTTGTTGGATTTTGTAGAGCCTAAATTTTCATGTTGGTAGGCATTGTGAATAAACCAGTGTGAACATGTGAAGGGTGGTAGTTTTCGAGTACAAGATCATTATATTTCTTATTTTGATTAGGCATATTTCTAATATCTTTTCCAATTTGTGTGAGCAAGAGAGCTTTTTTAAATGCATCCCATATAGTGGTGATTTTACCACAACATTTAAATCTTCCTACCAATAAATTATGCAAACCCCAATAATAATGTTCTTATACCACACGATCATTAATAACTAGGTTTGAATCTATAACTCGCTTAAACATAAGAAGGAATCTGTGATTGAACTACATAATTGATTCACATGGTAAACATTTCACAGCTGCAAATTGAAGTGATGGGTTTTGCATATGCGTATAAGGATCAAATTGATCTAAGAACAAGATTTTTAATTCTATCCATGAACAAATAGAATCTGGTAGCAGATTAACATACCATTGCCTCATTGTACCTTGAAGTGTTTTGATGAATAATTCACAAATGATATCCCTATGTTGAATCTGAAGAAAAATGGCTAAATCCCTGCATATATTGACATGTTTAGAAGCATTTTGTCCACTGTTAGGGAAAAATAAAGGAAGCCTATCATACATGTGACTGGGGATTTCATGAATAAATCCAGGTATACACAAAGAGCTACTCATCAGAGGTAGGTTTTCCAAGATCTAACCCACTCCAACTCACAACAATCCAAAATTGCTCAAATTCTCTCCTTTTAGCACCAGTCCTATTGATGGTTAAAATAGCACAACAACATTTAAACAAAATGTCTCTATTATATTTCTCCTGAAAAAGAAAGACAACATATAGTAATCTAACTCGCAAGGTCCTAGTAGTTGGTTCTCAACTATGTTGATATTGCTCAGTGGTCAATGTAATTGTAATGTTCAAGAGGCCTGCTGGTTATTGAGATTTTTGATTGTTGTAAGATCGAATTCTTATTTAAACTTACTATAACAGGGGGTATAAAGAAAAGGAAAAATATGGATCAGGGATGCAAGAGTAAGAAGAATGTTGATTCATCTAACTAATCAGACCTATTGCTTTCCATAGAATTCCTAAACCAGACAGCAGAACAAATCAACCTGTAACAAATACAAAGTCACTAATTCATAGTGCAAACATTAATGGAAGGTCACAAATCATAATTCAACCAAAAGAAAACATAGAATTCCATTCCTTGAAAGCTTTCCAAATCAAATGATTAATAAAACAACCATCATTCCATAGCATAAGCTAAAGCACGTCTAAGTCTGGCTGCTTCTACTATCAATGAAACAAATAAGTAGCATTTACAAATCTGGCAAGATCAATAGTGTACAGAAACCCATATCTTCAAATTACCTCCATCTAAACTAAAAAAATCAGAAAATTACATCACCTATCCTACTGTAAGACTCTAATAAGCTAAGCTGTAAAAATACTTATAACTTATTTTCCTAAGTGTCTAACCCTTTACAATGAGCTTGATTTCACAATTAATAGCTCAAAATCCCAAAATTTCTGCTCAAAACTGTAACAAAAAAATGTTGTAGGCTTTTGTGTATATAATCACTTCCTAAGAATAACTTTATGTTTGTAGCCCTGCTTGACTTTAGCTAATTTTAGTTTCAAAGCTCAACTCTCCAGTCTTGCTCAAGTTGACTTTCAGTTCACAATTACAATAACTAATTTGACTTAAAGTTCTCCTTTTGCACAATAATAAATATAATATCCTTCCTTCAGATAACTCCACATAATGCTCAACTTACTTTCAGTTTATTGATCTTTTTAAAATCTTCTTCATTTGCACGTGAGTTATAAATTAGCTAAAGACTTTATTCTTCTTGATCCAATATCCTTGAAAAGACACCTGTAGGCATAAAGCATATTAATGTAATTATAAAATTAAGTAATTCATAACCAATTTTATTCATTTCAATTTAATGTACATTAAATTTAAAGGTCATAATTGAAATAATAAAAGTAATGAGTCTTCTTTTAATTTAATGTTATTTTAAAGCATTAAAATAAAATAACATTAAGGAGAATGCTATATGGATTTAAAATAATGTTTCTTTCTATTCCTTTCATCCAAAGGTTACCCTGTTTCGTAGTCCTCATTTGTTCCTGAAGTGACGGTACCACTAATCTTCCCATTACTATGATCCTTTTGTCAATTACTCCCATTGTTACTTCTAGATGGACTTCCATTGACACTGCCATTTTCATCTCGTAGCCATTGTTACTTCCACTCTGGCCATTGTTAACATCTGGTGTGTGCCCAACCATGTTAGATGACCCACACCTAGGGGCTATCATAATCACATTATTCAGAGATTGTTCATTTTGAGTGGGATGCTCATGGCCATGCTTATATTGTCAATTTTCATGGTGGTGGTGGTGAACTCAAGCGCACAACAATTGCTATCTCGCCTAAGTAGAATTATTACATATTTCTCCTCTTTCATTTGGGTTTTGTACTTTAGAACTCGAGATAGATAAACCATTATGGGAGTAATATATAAGACGTACTGTGGAACTATAGGCTACAGGTATACTATCATATGACATAACTCCCAAATGCATAGACATGGGCCTTCCTGTCTTTCTTAAACATTATGCCATCATTTCATTTCACGTGATGACATCTCTATGTGTTGTTCTATTAAGCAATTCGCATGCAACACTGTGATGAAACTTTCACCGGTTGCATGAGATCTAATTTCCATCGAGGCACTCAGTCAAATAGTTCACTGCCTTCACTTTTGGTCCGGTGAGAAAGAACTTGGCTCTACACATGCCAATTGCATTTATATGAATGTTTCTGAAGTATTTGCATCAAATATATGGTGTGCCCCTTTGTTTGGGGTATTTTGGGAAACAATTCGCATACACCATGTATTCTCCCACATTTTGTATTCATTTTTCCAAGGAAACTATATTTTTTTGTGCATAATTTGGAATCATTATATTTAATGAAATGATATCTTCATTCAGTATTCTACCAAACAACATACCCACTGTGCTATTGCTCTCCATTAGATGAAATTTTTGTGAGGCATCCTTTGTCAAATGGTTTATGTGTGGCCTGCGTGATGCTGATGAAGGTTGTGGGATATGGCCTTTGTCTTTGCAAATTGCATTTACTTGCAAGTTTCTAATGTCGCTTCTTCAATCCATTTTATGGTGGTATTGTAACATTGCAATTCCATGCCATGACTTCTTCAGAGGCATTGTGCCAAAATTTTACTTGCACTGTGTGCTTCACATTTTGAATGCCATTTCTACCAGGCCTTCTGTCAAATAGTTTATAGCCTTGTATATGTGTCCACATTTCGCGTGCATGTTCACCAGAGCAGTTGCTAAAATGTTTCTAAAGCCTGATCAACAATTCCATTTTGTGCATATCCCATGCACCCTGATCCAAACCCGCGTGATGCCTATGTTCACTGCCTTCACATTTTCTTGAGGTCTTTTATAAGATAATTTGTGTGCGAGCCCATGCTATGCGTTCCTTCATGAGACCTTGTATATGGATTCACAACTACCAATTGTATTTGCTTGAAATTTAGAAAGCCTTTTCAACAAATCTTCATTTTACAAATGTATAGATCTGTTTTGTGCAGTCACTGCAACATTGCATTCCATGAGGCAACATTATTTCCACATCTTATATGCATTTGGTTGAGGATTTATGTCAAACAATTCGCTAACATGTCTATGCTTACACATTTTGGATACAATTTTTATCAAGGTAGATTGCATAATCAGGGCATAAGACTACATTTTTCAAAGGAATTCTATAAAAAATAGTTATTATGCATTGTATTTTTCTTTCCATTCTTCACCTAAAAACCTCCAGGTATTGTATTTCGATGAGAACCAAACTCCATTACTCTATTTTTAAGTAATTAGTCAAACACCATCTTGTTAGAGGCATTTTGTGCATCACACATTTTGCTGCCTTAAATGTTCACAGTGCTACACATGAGTTCGATCCTTTCAACTGCTCATTGCATTTTCTTAAAGGTTTCTGAAGATTTTATTAAACAGGAGGCTTTGTACATTGTATTCAGTGGTGTCTCCTGTTTGAGGCGTTCTGTCAAACAGTGTGTGGCTTCTCCACGTTTCCATCTTTAAGAAAAATTCCTCTCCAGAGCCTCTAGTTGAATCCACTTCATGAGATTCTTTATGCCATGTGGGAGTGGAATGAGTTTATTGCGGGGGCAGAACTTTGGGCGGAAGTGGAGCCATTGCAAAAATGAGAACTTTCACCTTGAAAAACACCCAGTTTCAATATTGCCTCCGGTTTCAGAAGCGGGATGGGAACCATTCCTGGACGAGAGCGGGAACATGTTCAGAGTAGGAATAGAACAAAATAATGGTTCCTGGACATGAACATTTTGTCCTTGGTGCCAAGTTCACTTTCTTCCCTCGTTCGATGATGTTGCGGGGTCAAAACCAATTTCAAACTTGAAACTTAAGTATTTTAGGTGCCAAAACTTGACATTTCCCGAGTCCGCCAGTTTAGATTTTAGAATTATTAAAGAGTATGTGGGGTCGGGGTTGCAATTATTTTTGGGCCTTTCTCATTTAAATGTAACATTTTACCCCTCCCCTTTGACCCTTTTACGATTTCAAAAGATTTTAAAATCTTCTTATAAATAAAAAGATTTATTTGAAATCCTTAGTAAATCATTTTAAAATAAAACATTTTGAAAAATATTTTTAAAAGATTTAATTATTTTATTTTAATTTAATATTTTAAATCTTTTTTTAAAAAAAGATCTATTTATTTACTAAACTTACAATTTTTTGATTATTTGATATTTTAATTTATATTTTATTTTTTTGTATTTTCTAATTTTACAACTTTTATTGTATTTTCCTGACTAAGACCAAAAATGATGACGTGAAGATCGAATTGAACGACACAAAACTAGAAACAAGCGACACCAGGATGAAGACAGACAGACGACAATGAAAAGATAAAGACAAAGACGAATGAAACAACCAAAACGAATGAACAACACAATGATGAAAGACAAAACGAAGCAAAAAGAATGGGACGAAGAACAAGATGGGATAGATAAAAAGACTGGATGACACCCGAATGAAGCAGGGAAATAGGATCGAGACGGAAACAGGAACAGGAACCTTGGAAAAAAATTTGATCTAGTTTTGGTCCAATAGAGACAAAGAAAACAAAAAGAAGAAAAGAAGATGGGGTCCCCGACTTTGCTAAGAAAAATTTGGTGCATGTATGCAAGGCATAACAAATGGCGACTTGGCTGGGAAAATGCTCTAAGCATTTTAAAATGCACAACCCTCCAAATACCCAAAATCTTTGGTTTACGTTCATTCAAGGCAATATAAGAAGTGCAAACAAAATCAAATTAGGACATGATAGACATATGAGGTGAAACAAAAACTTTTTTGTGTGTGCAAATGATTCATTCCCCTCCATAAGTGTTATTATGATCAAAGCGAAGCAGCCTCTACCCAAGCTATGTAGTTGTGAGTTATATTTCAAACGGGCAATGATATCTTGGCCATAGCTCTGCTGTAAGACAGGCATCTATAGCCCTGACAGAGATACCTCTAGTTCTCTCTAAGCATTGCTCTACTACCAGTTAGTCATCCATAGCCTCGAAAGAGCTACCTTTGGTTCTCTCTAAGCATCACTCCGCTACCAGTTAGGCATCCATAGCCCCGGTAGAGATAATTGAGTCACCCTTGCTAATTGAGTTCATTTTTAGATTTTCTTTCTTTTCTCTTTTTCCAGATGTTGATTCTTTTGAAGTACAATTTTTTGTTTCTCTCAATCCTTAAGCAATGAATCCTAAGTAGTAGGTTGAGAACCACGATGGACATCGTGAAAGAAATGTAATCCTTTTGATTTTTCACTTGACATAGAACTACCCCACCCTATGTAAACTAACTGATGGATTTCTTAAGATGTGCAAATGATGATAGACTTTCAATAACTCCCCAACACTATATAATGTACCAAGTTTTAATTCATGCTAACATTCGCAAGTTTGAGATGGATGAAGGAAAATCAAAGTTTTCAAAGCTATTGACTAATCAAGTGTTTGAAAGTAAAGATAGCAGAATCTCGACAGATTCACCTTTTAGTATAACTTGCATACAATAACTTAACTTTTACTATCAATGAGAGGAACCCCTAGAAGAAGGAAAATAAACAAGAAAAGAGAAGAGAGGATAGACACGACGAACCAACAACGAAAACAGAAAATGAGAACCAAAAACAATCAAACAAACAAAGAAAGACCAAAAAACAAAATGAAAACAACAAACCAGAAACAAAAAAAAAAAAACAAGAGGACACAAAATAGGAAAACATTAGAACAAACCAAAACAAACCAAAACAAACAACAAAAACCAAAAAAAAAGAAAACTAAGTAGACCAAAAACTAACACTAACCAATCCTAATCCTAAATTAACCCAAAAACTGAGCTCTACAAACATAAAACTATAAAAATTTGTATGTGAACTGCACTGATTTTTCATTATGTGCAGAAGCGTTAACTTACTAGGTATAGTTCTAAACCTAGAAAATTTATCTTTATACTTAGAAATGTGAATTTTATGTGTAGAAAATCCATTCTAAATGTATAAAGTTCAAAAAATTAATAGTTGTGGGTTCTCAGCCTTGTCATGATTCACCCACAAACACATTTTATTCTCCCCAATGTAAAAATAAAAATGAAAATCATTAAAACATAGAGGATAATGGAAAGACACCACCTGATTTAGAAGATCTTCAGTTGTTGTGGCATGCTCATGTTGTATGATCTCCTCTTTACGAGGTCAAAGCTCATTAAACACCACGTCGTTTCACTCTAAATAATGCATGTCAACATAACGAACATCTGTTAGCAATGTGCCATCAGCATTCAAAACATCTAAACTTTGTTCAAAAATTTCATGCATATCCCTATCACAATCAATACTAGGCTCAAACAACAAACTACTGTATTTGACTTCATAGGGATTATCAATCTCAATCACGCTTCTTAAAGTACATACAAAATCACTTAAAGGATCAACTTCCTCAACCTTAAAATCAATTTCCTCAACATTTTCTTTACCTGACTTGGAAATCTTTCTAGACAGTAAGAAATTAGAACCACTTACCTAAGAAGAGAAATCAAAAGGAAGAATCTTACATAAGTCATCTACAACAAGTTTCATTGTGCAACTAGAACTATCATGTGCCAACATTGTTTCTTTCACCTTGGGAATGAAGTCACAAATTATTTGGCCCTTCTTAGAAGCACCAAGCAAAAAAATCACCCATGTTGTGAGCTTGCAAGTTTTGCAAACCTACCTCCTTCTGAGTTGAAGCATCGTTGTCAGCAATCTCTTAAACAAGTCACCCAAAAGAGCTCGAAAATCAATATCCAGTTCATCACCATTGATGCCAGAAATACTTATATAGGGTGAACAATTATTGTCTTCGAACAAATCATTTGAATAAACATAATAAAATTTAGGAAAACATTTCTTCAATTCATGTTTTTGTCTATCGTCAACTAGAATGTGCAAGTCAGTGTCAAGATCCTCATTGTTAAGATCCAATTCACTAGTGCATGGTAAGCAAGGACTTTCTTCGAACATCATATTTGAATAAACATAATCAAAACCAAGAAAATACTCCCTCATTTCATTCTCTTCATCATGTTGAAGGGATTCAACTTCTGAGACGACCTCTTGGTCATTTTCTTGATATTCTTTGGAGTCGCCATTTGTTCATTCCTTGTTGCAATCAACCACTAATTTCATCAATGTTAGTATCTTGATTAGCATTGAAATCCAATCTATTTTCCTAACAAGGGTATGTCTGATCTGAATGATTATTAGGAAACCCTTGAATAACTTGAACATCCATTTGATCTTTCTCCTTTGAAGAAAGAATTTGACACTCAACCTTTTTTTCCTTCACCACGAGATCCATTTGCAGCCTTATTCATAATCATGGTGTTCTCAGTTTCTATGTGTTCATCATTCAAACCAGAAAATTCATTTTCCTGTGTTAACTCATCAAAGGATGTTTCTCCCTTATTCATCATCATGAAAGAAGCTATGAATGCATCGATAAACTGATTTTCCACATCAAGCGGATCTTCACAAGGTAGAGAAGCTTCTGTAGTTGTTGAATCCATCTTGTTGCAAGGATCAAGTTCATGAGATGATGGAGAAAAACTCAACATGTTCTCACAGTTACTCTCATCATTTCGACTAGAGTCATTTTGATTTTTATGTATGCTAACTATTTCATCTCTCTCATTGAGTGGATACATACTACAAGGATCTCTTTTAAGTATTTCTTTAACAATGATCTGATGTCTGAAATACAATTCCATCCTACGTAGGGAATCATGGCAATCAATCTGGGAATGTTGATTTGTTTGATGTATCCCACATCCAGTTGGTTTAATAAGTTCGGATAATTTCAGATCTCCTAATTCTTCCAATTTCTTCCTTATTAGATTTTGTGCACATGGGATATCTAGTCAACATCTCTCACCATCCTTTGTCCATCCCTCATCACGCTGATTCTCCTCACAATCAGAAGAGTTGTTCAAAGCGTTGGAAGGTATTGCTGATTTCTCATGACAGTAGTCCTATGTTGATATCTTATTTCTGTCAATATCATCATTAGTATTAAAATTTTGAATGAAACTAGATTCCAATATGAGATTTGCATTCTATTCTGACTTTATATCCATTCGATGTTCATTGTCAAATAAAACATCAAATTTATATATTTTCTCATCAAATCTCTCACTTGCAATTTCATTGCAATGTAATGGATCATGTATTGGGGTATGACCATAAAGAGTGGATATAGTCACAACTTCATTGGAAAGTGGAATACTTACGTATGTCATTGGATTTTGCAGAGCTTGACTTTTCATGTGGGTAGGCATTGTGGATAAACCAGTGTAGAGATGTGAAAGGTGGCAATTTTTGAGTACATGATCGTTATATTTCTTATTTTGATTAGTCATAATTCTAATCTCTTGTCTAGATTGTGGGAGCAAGAGAGCTTTCTGAAATGCATCCCATATAGTTATGATTTTAACACAACATTTAATTCTTGCTACCAATAAATTATGAAAACCCCAATAATAATGTTCTCTTACCACACGATCATTAATAACTAGGTCTGAATCTATAACTCACTTAAATATAAGAAGGAATCTGTGATTGAACTACATAATTGATTCTCATGGTAACCTTTTCATAGTTGCGAATTGAAGTGATGGGTTTCACATATGTGTATAAGGATCAAATTGATCTAACAAAAATATTTTTAATTCTATCCATGAACAAATAGAATTTGGTAACAGATTAACATACCATTGCCTCTTTGTACCTTGAAATGTTTTGATGAACAATTAACATATGATATCCTCATGTTGAATCTACAACAAATCAACCTATAGCAAATAAAAAGTCACTCATTCACAGTGCAAAAATTATGTCAAGTTGCAAATCATCATTCAAGCAAAAGAAAAGATAGAATTCCATTCCTTGAAAGCTTTCCAAATCAAATGATTAATAAAACAAACATCATTCCATAGCATAAGCTAAAGCTGGTTTAAGTATGGCTACTTCTACTATCAATGAAATAGATAAGCAACATTTACAAGTCTGGTGAGATCACCAGTGTACAGAAACCCATATCTTCAAATTTCCTCCATCTAAACTAAGAAAATCATAAAATTGCATCAACTATCCTACTGTAAAACTCTAATTAGCTAAGTTGTAAAAAAACTTCTAATGTGTTTTCTTAAGTGTCTAACACTTTACAATGAACTTCATTTTACAATTAATAGCTCAAAATCCCAAAAAAATTTGCTCAAAACTGAAACATCAATAAGTTATAGGTTTTTGTGCATACAATCACTCCCTAAGAATAACTTTCTATTTGCAGCCCTATTTGACTTCAGCTAATTTCAATTTCAAAGCTCCACTGTCCAGTCTGGCTCAAGTTGACTTTCAGTTCACAATTACAATTCCGTATTTGACACAAAGTCTCCTTTTGCACAATAATCGGTAATATCCTTTCTTGAGATAACTCCACATAATGCTCAACTTACTTTCAATTTGTTGATCTTTTCCAAATCTTCTTCATTTGCACATGAGCTGTAAATCAGCTAAATACTTTATTCTTCTTGATCCAATATCCTTGAAAAGACACCTGCAGGCATAAATCATATTAATGTAATTATAAAATTAAGTAATTTATAACCAATTTTATTCATTTCAATTTAATGTAAATTAACTTTAAAGTTCATAATTGAAATAATAAAAGTAACGAATCTTCTTTTAATTTAATGTTATTTTAAACCATTAAAATAAAATAACATTAAGGAGAATACTATATGGATTTAAAATCCTGTTGCTTTTCATTCCTTTCATCCAGAAGATACCCTGTTTCACAGTCCTCATGTGTTCCTGAAGTGGCGATAGCACTACTCTGCTCATTACTATGATCCTTCTATCGATTACTCCCATTATTACTTCTAGATGCACTTCCATTGACACTACCATTTCCATCTCATAGCCATTGTTACCATCTGGTGTGTGCCCAACCATGTTATATGACCCACACCTAGGGGCTATCATAATAACATTATTCAAAGATTGCTCATTTTGATTGGGATGCTTATGGCCATGCTTATATTGCCGATTTTGATGGTGGTGGTGGTGAAATCAAGGACACAACAATTGCTATCTAGCCTGAGTAGAATTATTACATATTTCCCCTCTTTCATTTGGGTTTTGTACTTTAGAACTCTAGAGAGGTGGACCATTGTGGGAATAATATATAAGACATACCGCAGAACCATAGGCTGCAGGTATACTATCATATGACATAACTCACAAATGCATAGACATGGGCCTTCTTGTCTTTCTTAAACATTCTTCCATCATTTCATTTCATGTGATGATGTCTCTATGAGCCGTTCTATTAAAAATTTTGCATGCATGACTGTGATCACACTTTCATCGGTTGCATGAGATGTAATTTCCATTGAGGCACTCAGTCAAATAGTTCATTGCCCTCACTTTTCGTCCGGTGAGAAATAACTTGGCTCTACACTTGCTAATTGCATTTATATGAATGTTTTCAAAGTCTTTGCATCGAATCCATGGTGTACCCCTTTGTTTGGGGAATTCTTGAAAAAAATTCGTATACACCATGTATTCTCCCACATTTTTTATTCATTTTGCCAAGGAAATTATATTTTTTTGTGCATAATCTAGAATTATTCTATTCAACGAAATGATATCTTCATCAGGCATTCTTCCAAACAACATACCCACCGTGAAATTTCTCTCCATGAGATGAAATTTTTGTGAGGCATCCTTTGTCAAATGGTTTATGTCTAGCCTGCGTGACTTCTTCAGAGGCATTGTGCCAAAAGTTTGCTTGCTTTGTATGCTTCAAATTTTGAAAGCCATTTCTACCAAGCCTTCTATCAAATAGTTTATAGCCTTGTCTATGCCTCCACATTTTATGTGCATGTTCACCGAAGCAGTTGCTAAAAGGTTTCTAAACCCTTATGAACAATTCCATTTTGTGCATATCCCATGCACCCTGCTCCAAACCCGCACCATGCCTATATTCGCTACCTTCACATTTTCTTGAGTTCTTTTGTAAGATAATTTGTGTGCACGCCCATATTGCACGTTCCTTCATGAGTCCTTATATATGGCTTCACAAATACCAATTGTATTTGCTTGAAAGTTACAAAGCCTTTTCAACAAATCTTCATTTTACAAATGCACAGATCCATTTTGGGTAGCTATTGCAACATTATTTCCACATCTTATATGCATTTGGTTGAGGAGTTTTGTCAAACAGTTTACTAGCATGTCTCCGCTTACACATTTTGGATCCAATGTTTATCAGGGAAATTGTGTTATCAGGGCATAAGACCACAACTGACATGAAACTAGAAACCAACAACACGAGGATGAAGATAGACAAACAACAATGAAAAGATGAAGACCAAGATGAACAAAATAACCAAAATGAATGAACAACACAATGAAGAAAGAGAAAACAAAGCAAAAAAAATGGGGCGAAGAACAAGACGAGATGACACCTGAACGAAGCAGGGAACTGGGATCTGGACTGAACCGGGAATAGGAACCTTGGAAAAGTTTTTGTTTCGGTTTTGGTAAAATAGAGACAAAGAAAACAAAAAGAAGAAAAGAAGATGGGGTCCCCACCTTTTCCAAGCAAAATTTGGGGTGTGTATGCAATGCATAATAAATGGCGACTCGGCTGTGAAAATGCTCAAAGCATTTTAAAATGCCCAACCCTCCAAATACCCAAAATCTCTGGTTTACGTTCATTCAAGGCAATCTAAGAAGTGCAAAAAAAATCAAATTAGGACATGATAGAGATCTGAGATGAAACTGAAACCTTTTTGTGTGTGCAAATGATTCATTCCCCTCCATAAGTGTTATTATGATAAAATCATAACAGACTCTACCCAAGCTATGTAGTTGTGAGTTACATTTCAAACAGGCAATGATATCTTCGGCATAGCTCTATTGCTAGACATGCATCTATAGCCCCGACAAAGATACCTATGGTTCTGTCTAAGCATTGCTCTACTACCAGTCAAACATCCATAGCCCCAGCAGAGATACATGTGGTTCTCTCTAAGCATCGCTCTACTACCAGTCAAGCGTCCATAGCCTCGGTAGAGATACTTGAGTCACCCTTGCTGATTCAATTAATTTTCAGATTTTCTTTCTTTTCTCTTTTTCTAGATGCTGATTCTTTTGAATTACAATTTCTTGTTTCTCTCAATCCTTAAGCAATGAAGCCTAAGTAGTGGGTTGACAACCATGGTGGACATCGTGAAAGAAATGTAACCCTTTATATTTTTCACTTGGAGTAGAACTACCCCACCCAATGTAAAATAACTGATCGATTTCTTAAGATGTGTAGATGATGATAGACTTTCAAAAAATCCCCAAAACTATATAATGTACCAAGTTTTAATTCATGCTAACATTCCCAAGTTTGAGATGGATGAAGGTAAATCAAAGTTTTCAAAGCTACTGATTGATCAAGTGTTTGAAAATACAGATAGCAGACTCTCAACAGATTCACCTTTCAACATAACTTGCATACACTAACACAACTTTTACTGTCAATGAGAGGAACCCCTAGAAGAAAGAAAAAAAATAGGCAAAGAAATGAGAGGATAGACATGATGAACCAGCATCCAAAACAAAAAATGAGAACCAAAAATAATCAAACAAATAACAAAAGACCAAAACCAAAAAGAAAACAAAAAACTAGAAACAAAAAGAAAAAAAACAATATGACACAAAACATGAAAACAATAGAACAAACCAAAAAAAACAACAGAAACCAAAACAAAAAGAAAACTAACTAAACCAAAAACTAACACTAACCATTCCTAATCCTAAAATAACACAAAAAATGAGCTCTACAAACATAAAACTATAAAAATTGTACATGAACTAGACTAATTTTTCATTATGTGCAGAAGCGTTAACTTACTAGGTACAATTCTAAACCTAGCAAATTTATCTTTATACTCAGAAATGTAAAGTTTATGTACAAAAAATCCATTATGAGGGTATAAAGTTCAAAATATTAATAGTTGCAGGTTCTTAGCCTTGTCATGATTCACCCACAAACACATTTTATTGTCCCCAATGTAATAATCAAACTGAAAATCATTAAAACACAGAGGATAATGGAAAGATACCACCTAATTTAGAACATCTTCGGTTGTTGTGGCATGCTCATGTTTTATGATCTCCTCCTTACGAGGTCTCAGCTCATGGAACACCACATTGTTTCACTCTGAATCATACATTTCAACATAAAGAACATATTATAGCAATGTGCCATGAGCATTCAAAACATCTAAACTTTGTTCAAAAATTTCATGCATATCCCTATCACAATCAATACTAGCCTCAAACAACAAACTAGTGTATTTGACTTCACAGGAATTATCAATCTCAATCATGTTTCCCAAAGTACATACAAAATCGCTTAAATGATCAACTTCCTCAACCTTAAAATCAATTTGGTCAACATTTTCTTTGCCTGACCTGGAAATCTTTCTGGATAGTAAGATATCAAAACCACTTACCTTAGAAGAGGAATCAAAATGATGAATCTTACATGAGTAATCTACAATAAGGTTCATTATGCAACAAGAACTATCATGTGCCAACATTGTTGCTTTCACCTTGAGCACAGAGTCACAAATTATCTGGGCCTTCTTAGAAGGACTAAGCAACAAATCACCCGTGTTGTCAGCTTGCAAGTTTCACAAACCTACCTCCTCTTGAGTTGAAGCATCGCTGTCAGCACTCTCTTCAAACATGTCACCCAAAACAACTTGAAAAGCAACATCCAGCTCATCACCATTGATGCCAGAAATACTAATACAGGGTCAAAAGGTTTTCTCTTTGAACAACTCATTTGAATAAGCATAATCAAATTCAGGAAAACATTTATTCAATTCATGTTTCTACCTATCATCAACTAGAATGTGCAATTCAGTGTCCAGCTCCTCATTGTTAATATTCAATTCACTAGTGCATGGTAAGCAAGGACTTTCTTCGAACATCATATTTGAATAAACAAAATCAAAATGAAGAAAATACTCCCTCATTTCATTCTCTTCATCATGTTGAACGGATTCAAGTTCTGAGATGACGTATTGGTCACTTTCTTGATATTATTTTTATATTCTTTGGAGTCACAATTCATTCATTCCTTGTTGTAACCAACCACTAATTTCATCAATGTTAGTATCTTGATTAGCTTTGAAATCCAATTTATTTTCCTAACAAGGGTAAGTCTGATCTGAATTATTATCAGGAAACCCTTGAATAACTTCAACATCCATTTGATCTTTCTCCTTTGAACAAACATTTTGACACTCAACTTTGTGTCCTTCACCATGAGATACATTTGCAACCTCATTCATAATCATGGTGTTCTCAGTTTCTATGTGTTCATCATTCAAACCAGCAAATTCATTTTCCTGTGTTAACTCATCAAAATATTTTTCTACCTTAGTGATCATCATGAAAGAATCTATGAATGCATTGATAAACTCATTTTCCACATCAAGCGGATCTTCACAAGGTAGAGAAGCTTTCGTAGTTTTTGAATCCATCTTGCTGTAAGGATCAAGTTCATCAGATGATAGGAAAAAACTCAACATGTTCTCACAGTTACTCTCATCATTTTGTTCTCACTATGTCATCTCTCATCGAGTGGATACGTACTCCAAGGATTTCTTGTAAGTATTTCTTCAACAGTGATCTGATGTTTGAAATATAATTCCATCCTTCCCAAGAAAACATGGCAATCCATCTGGGAATGTTGATTTGTTTGATGTATCCCACATGCAGTTGGTTTAATAAGTTCTAATAATTTTAGATCTCCTAATTCTTCCAATTTCTTCCTTATTTGATTTTGTGCACATGGGATAAAAAGCCAACATCTCTCACCATCCTTTTTCCATCCCTCATCACATTGAATCTCCTCACAATCAGAAGATTTGTTCAAAGCGTTGGAAGGAATCTGTTATTTAACTGCATAATTTATTCATGTGGTAACCTTTTCACATCTACAAATTGAAGTGATGGGTTTGGCATATGTGTATAAGGATCAAATTGATCTAAGAAATAGATTTTTAATTCTCTCCATGAACAAATAGAATCTCGTAGTAGATTAACATACCATTGCCTCATTGTACCTTGAAGTGTTTTGATGAACAATTGACAGATGATATTCTCATGTTGAATATGGAGAAAAATGGATAAATCCCTACAAATATTGACATGTTTAGAAGCATTTTTTCCACTTTCAGGAAAAAATAAAGGAATCCTATCATACATGTGACCAAGGATTTCATGAATAAATCTAGGTATACAAAAAGGGCTACCCATCAGAGCTGGGTTTTCCAAGATCTAAGCCAGTCCAACTCACAATGATCCAAAATTGCTCAAGTGGCTTCCTTCTAGCGCTAGTCCTGTTGATGGTAAAAATAGCATAGGAATATTTAAACATAATATCTCTATTATATTTCTCCTGAAAAAGAAAGACAACATATAGTAATCTAACTCTGAATGTTTTGGTAGTTGGTTCTCAACTGTGCGGATATTAGTCAATGGTCAATGTAATTGTAGTGTTCAAGGGACCTGCTGGTTATTGAGCTTTTTGATTGCTGTAAGATCGAGTTCTTATTTAAACCTAGTGTAACAGGGGGTATAAAGAAAAGGAAAAAGATAGATCAAGGACGCAAGAGAAAGAAGAATGTTGATTCATCTAACTAATTAGACCTATTGCTTTCCAAGGAATTCCTAAACCACGTTGCAAAACAAATCAACTTGTAACAAATACAAAGTCACTCATTCACAGTGAAAACATTAATGGAAGGTTGCAAATCATCATTCAAACAAAAGAAAAGATAGAAATATATTCCTTGAAATCTTTCCAAATCAAATGATTAATAAAAAAAGCATCATTCCAGAGCATAACCTAAAGCAGGTTTAAGTTTGGTTGCTTCTACTGCCAATGAAACAGATAAGCAACATTTACAAATCTAGCAAGATAACCAGTGTACAAAAACCCATATCTTCAAATTACCTCCATCTAAACTAAGTAAATCAAAAAATTGCATCACCTATCCTACTGTAAGAATCGAATTAGCTAAGCTGTAAAAAAACTTCTAATTTATTTTCCTAAGTGTCTAACCCTTTACAATCAGCTTGATTTTACAATTAATAGCTCAAAGTCCCATAATTTCTACTCAAAAATGAAACATCAAAAAGCTATAGCTTTTTGTGCATACTATCACTCCCTAAGAATAACTCTATGTTTGCAGCCCTGTTTGACTTCAACTGATTTCAATTTCAAAGCTCCACTCTTCAGTTTGGCACAAGTTGACTTTTAGTTCATAATTACAATTCTTGATTTGACTCAAAGTTCTCCTTTTGCACAATAATCTGTAATATCCTTCCTTGAGATAACTCCTCATAATGCTCAGCTTACTTTCAATTTATTGATCTTTTCAAAATCTTCTTCATTTGCGTGTGAGTTGTAAATCAGCTAAAGACTTTATTCTTCTTGATTGAATATCCTTGAAAAGAAACCTGTAGGAATAAATTATATTAATGTATTTATAAAATTAAGTAATTCATAACCAATATTATTCATTTCAATTTAATGTAAATTAACTTTAAACTTCATAATTGAAATAATAAAAGTAATGAGTCTTCTTTTAATTTAATGTTATTTTAAACCATTAAAATAAAATAACATTAAGGAGAATGCTATATGGATTTAAAATCCTGTTGCTTTCCGGTCCTTTCATCTAGAAGATACCATGTTTCACAGTCCTGATTTCTTCCTGAAGTGACTATAGCACTACTCTGCTCATTACTATGATCCTTTGTCCATTACTCCCATTATTACTTCCAGATGCACTTCCATTGACACTGCCATTTTCATCTCATACCATTGTTACTTCCACTCTGGTGTGCACCCAACCATATTAGATGACCCACACCTAGGGGCTATCATAATAACATTATTCAAAGATTGCTCATTTTGATTGGGATGCTCATGGCCACACTTATATTTCCAATTTTGATGGTGGTGGTGTTGAACACAAGGACACAACAATTGGTATCCAGCCTAAGTAGAATAATTACAGATTTCTCCTCTTTCATTTGGGTTTTGTACTTTAGAACTCCATAGAGATGGACCATTATGGGAGTAATATATAAGATGTACTACGGAACCATAGATTGTAGGTATACTATTGTATGACATAACAACCAAATGCATAGACATGGGCCTTCCCGTTTTTCTTAAACATTCTGCCATCATTTCCTTTCACGTGATGACGTCTCTATGAGCCATTCTATTAAATAGTTTGTGTGCAACATTTTGATCACACTTTCGCCAGTTGCATGAGATGTAATTTCCATTAAGGCAGTCAGTCAAATAGTTCACTGCCTTCACTTTTCGTCCGGTGAGAAAGAACTTGGCTCTACACATGCCAATTGCATTTATATGAACATTTCTGAAGTCTTTGCATCAAATCCATGTTGTGCCCCTTTGTTTTGGGCATTATGGGAAACAATTCGCATACACCATGTATTCTACCACATTTTGTATTCGTTTTGCCAAGGCAACTTTATATTTTTGAGCATAATCTGGAATCATTCTATTTAATGAAATGATATCTTCATCAGGAATTCTACCAAACAACTTACCCACCGTGCCATTGCTCTCCATGAGATGAAATTTCTATGAGGCAACCTTTGTCAAATGGTTTATGTGTGACCTACGTGATGTTGATTAAGGTTGTGGGATTTGGAATTTGTGTTTGCAAATTAAATTTTCTTGGAAGCTTCTAATGCCTCTTCTTCAATCCATTTTGTGGTGGTCTTGTAACATTGCAATTCCATGGCATGACTTCTCCAGAGGCATTGTGCCAAAAGTTTACTTGCCCTATATGGTTCTCATTTTGAATGCCATTTGTACCAGGCCTTCTGTCAAACAGTTTATAGCCTTGTCTATGCCTTCACATTTTGTGTGCATGTTCACTGAAGTAGTTGCTAAAAGGTTTCCAAAGCTTGGTCAACAATTCCATTTTGTGCATATGCCACGCACCCTGCTCCAAACCTGGGCCATGCCTATATTCTTTGCGTTCACATTTTCTGGAGGTCTTTTATAAGATAGTTTGTGTGTGCGCCCATGTTGTGTGTTCTTTCACGAGGCCTTGTATATGGTTTCACAACTACCAATTGTATTTTCTTGAAAGTTACAAAGCCTTTTCAACAAATCTTCATTTTACAAATGCACAGATCCATTTTGTGTAGCCGCTGAAATATTGCATTCCATGAGGCGACATTATTTCCACATCTTATATGCATTTGGGTGAGGAGTTCTATCAAATAGTTTGCTAACATGTCTCCACTTACACATTTTGGATCCAATGTTTATCAGGGAAAATTGCGTAATCATGGCATAAGACCGCATTTCTCAAAGTCATTCTATAAAAATAGTTAACATGCTTTGTCTTTTGCTTCCCTTTCTTGACCTAAAAACCTCCAGTTATTGTATTTCGATAAGAAACATATCTTTGTAGCACACTATTACTCTATTTTTAAGAAATCGGTCAAACACCATCTTCTTAGAGGCATTTCGTGCATCACACATTTTGTTGTGTTTAATGCTCCCATTGTTGCGCATGAGCTCGATCCTTTCAACTGCTCATTGCATTTAGTTAAAGGTTTTTGAAGGTTTTTTAAACATGAGCCTTTGTACATTGTATTCCATGGTTCCACCTGTTTGAGGTGTTTTCTCAAATAGTGTGCGGCTTCTCCACATTTTCATGTTTAAAAACAATTCCTCTACAAAGCCTCCACTCAAATCCACTTCATGACATTCTTCATGCCATGGGGGAGCAGAATGAATTTAGTGTGGGGGCAGAACTTTGGGCGGAAGCGGAGCCATTGTAGAACCGAGAACTTTCACCTTCAAAAAAACCTAGTTTCAATATTGCCTCCGATTCTGGAAGCGGGACAGGAACCATTCCTAGATGGGAGCGGGATCAGAAGAAAAGAATGGTTCCCGGACATGAACATTTTGTCCTTGGTGCCAAGTTAAATTTCTTCCAGTGTCTGATGATGCTACGTGGTCGGAACCAATTTCAAACTTGAAACTTTAAAAATTTAGGTGCCAAAACTTGAGTTTTCCTGAGTCTGCCAGTTTCGATTTTAGAATTTTTAAAGAGTATGTGGGGTCAGGGTTGGAATTACTTTTAGGCCTTTGTCATTTAAATGTGACATTTTACCCCTCCCCTTTGACCTTTTTACGATTTGAAAATACTTTCAAATCTTTTTATAAATAAAAAGATTTATTTGAAATCCTTATTAAATCATTTTAAAATAAAACATTTAAAAAGATTTAATTATTTTACTTTAATATTTTAAGTATTTTCAAAAAGATTTATTTATTTACAAACTTTCAATTTTTTTTTTAATTTAAAAAAAAAAATTGTATTTTCTAATTTTCTATTTTTTTGTATTTTCTAATTTTACAACTTTTTTTGTATTTTCCCGACTAAAACAAAAGACGACAATGCAAAGATCGAAGTGAACGAAATGAAACTAGAAATAAGGAACATGAGGATGAAGACAGATAGACGACAACGAAAAGACGAAGATGAAGATGAACGAAACAACCAAAACGAACGAACAACACAACGACGAAAGAAAAAATGAAGCAAAAAGAATGGGATGGAGAACAAGATGGGATGACACCTGAACGAAGCAGGGAACCGAGATCGGGATGGAACCAGGAACAAGAACCTTGGAAAAGTGTTTGTTCTAGTTCTGATTTGATAGAGGCAAACAAAACAAAAAGATGAAAAGAAGAGGGGGTCCCCAACTTTTCCAAGAAAAATTTGGGGCATGTATGCAAGGCATAACAAATGGCAACTCGGCTAGTTAAATGATCTAAGCATTTTAAAATGTGCAACCCTCCAAATACCCAAAATCTCTTGTTTACGTTTGTTCAAAAAAATATAAGAAGTGCAAACACAATCAAATTAGGACACGATAGAGATCAGAGATGAAACTGAAATGTGTTTGTGTGTGAAAATGATTCATTCCCCTCCATAAGTGTTATTATGATCAAAGTGGAGTAGACTCTACCCAAGCTATGTAGTTGTGAGTTACATTTCAAAAGGGGAATGATATCCTGGGCATAGCTCTACTGCCAGACATGCATCTATAGCCCCAACAGAGATACCTCTGGTTCTCTCTAAGCATCACTCTACTGCTAGTCAAACATCCATAGCCCCAACAGAGATACCTCTAGTTCTCTCTAAGCATCGCTCTATTGCCAATTAGGCATCCATAGCCCTAGTAGACATACTCAAGTCACCCTTGTTGATTGAGTTCATTTTTTAGATTTTATTTTTTTCTCTTTTTCCAGATGTTGATTCTTTTGAAGTACAATGTCTTGTTTCTCTCAATCCTTAAGCAATGAAGCCTAAGTAGCAGGTTGAGAACCATGGTGGACATCGTGAAAGAAATGTAACCCTTTAGATTTTTCACTTGGAGTAGAACTACCCCACCCAATTTAAATTAACTGATTGATTTCTTAAGATGTGTAGATCGTGATAGACTTTCAAAAACTCTCCAAAACTATATAATGTACCCAGTTTTAATTCATGCTAACATTCTCAAGTTTGAGATGAATGAAGGTAAATCAAAGTTTTCAAAGCTACTAATTGATCAAGTGTTTAAAAATATAGATAGCAGACTCTCGACAGATTCACCTTTCAGTATAACTTGCATACAATCACTCAACTTTTACTGTCAACAAGAGGAACCCCCTAAAGAAAGAAAAGAAACAGGTAAAGAAAAGAGAGGACATGCATGATGAACCAACAACCAAAATAGAAAAAGAAACAAACCAAAAAAAACAACAAAAAACCAAAACAAAAAGAAAACTAACTAAACCAAAAACTAACACTAACCAATCCTAATCCTAAATTAACCCAAAAACCGAGCTCCACAAACATAAAACTATAAAAAAAATTATATGAACTAGATTGATTTTTTATTATGTGCAGAAGCGTTAACCTACTAGGTATAGTTCTAAACCTAGCAAATTTATCTTTATACTTAGAAATGTAAAGTTTATGTGCAGAAAATCCATTCTAAGGGTACAAAGTTTGAAATATTAATAGTTGCGGGTTCCTAGCCCTGTCTTGATTCACCCACAAACACATTTTATTCTCCCCATTGTAATAATCAAATTGAAAAATCATTAAAACACAGAGGATAATGGAAAGATACCACCTGATTTAGAAGATCTTTAGTTGTTGTGGCATGCTCATGTTGCATGATATCCTCTTTACGAGGTCTCATCTCATGGAACACCATGTCATTTCATTCTGAATCATGCATGTCAACATACTGAACATTTGTTAGCAATGTGCCATTAGCATTCAAAACATCTAAACTTTGTTCAAAAATTTCATGCATATCCCTATCACAATCAATACTAGGCTCAAACAAAAAAATAGTGTATTTGATTTCACGAGGATTATCAATCTCAATCATGCTTCCTAAAGTACATACAACATCACTTAAAGGATCAACTTCCTCAACCTTAAAAAAAATTTGCTCAACATTTTCTTTACATGTCCTAGCAATCTTTTCGGACAGTAAGAAATCAGAACCACTTACCTCAGAAGAGGAATCAAAAGTAAGAATCTTACATGAGTCATCTACAACAAGGTTCATTATGCAACAAGAACTATCATGTGCCAATATTGTTTCTTTCACCTTCGACATAGAGTCACAAATTATCTAGGCCTTCTTAGAAGGACTAAGCAACACATCACCCATGTTTCCAGCTTGCAAGTTTCACAAACCTACCTCCTCCTAAGTTGAAGCATCACTGTCAGCACTCTCTTCAAACATGTCACCCAAAATAGCTTGAGAATCAATATCCAGCTCATCACCATTGATGCCAGAAATACTAATACAGGGTGAACAAGTATTCTCTTTGAACAACTCATTTGAATAAACAAAATCAAATTCAAGAAAACATTTCTTCAATTCATGTTTCTGCCTATCATCAACTAGAATGTGCAAGTCAGTGTCAAGCTCCTCATTGTTAAGATCCAATTCACTAGTGCATGGTAAGGAAGGACTTTCTTTGAACATCATATTTGAATAAATAGAATCAAAACCAAGAAAATACTCCCTCATTTCATTCTCTTCATCATGTTGAAGGGATTCAACTTCTGAGACAACGTCTTGGTCACTTTCTTGATATTCTTTTGATATTCTTTGTAGTTTCCATTCTTTCATTCCTTGTTGCAACCAACCACTAATTTCATCAATGTTAGTATGTTGATTAGCATTGAAATCCAATCTATTTTCTTGACAAGGGTAAGTCTGATCTGAATGATTATCAGGCAACCCTTGAATAACTTGAACATCAATTTGATCTTTCTCCTTTGAAGAAACAATTTAACACTCAACTTTGTGTCATTCAAACTAGAAAATTTGTTTTCCTTTGTTAACGCATCAAAATATGGTTCTTCCTTATTCATCATCATGGAAGAATCTATGAATGCATCGATAAACTCATTTTCCACATCAAGCGGATCTTTACAAGGTAGATACATACTCCAACATGTTCTCATAGTTACTCTCATCATTTCAACTGGAGTCATTATCACTTTTATGTATGCTAACTCTTTCATCTCTCTCATCAAGTGGATACATACTCCAGGGATCTCTTGTAAGTATTTATTCAACAATGATCTGATGTCTAAAATATAATTCCATCCTACCCAGGAAAACATGGCAATTCATTTGGGAATGCTAATTTGTTAAATGTATCCCACATCCAGTTGGTTTAATAAGTTTTGATAATTTCAGATCTCCTAATTCTTTCAATTTCTTCCTTATTTGATTTTGTGCATGTTGGATATCAAGCCAAAATATCTCACCATCCTTTGTCCATCCCTCATCACGCTGATTCTCCTCACAATTAGAAGAGTGGTTCAAAGCATTGGAAGGCATTGTTGATTTCTCATGACAGTAGCCATGTGTTGATATCTGATTTCTTTTAGTATCATCGTTAGTGTTAAATTTTTGAATGAAACTAGATTCCAATATGAGATTTCCATTATATTTTGACTTTATATCCATTTCATGTTCTTCTTCAGATAAAACATCAAATTGATATATTTGCTCATCAAATCTCTCATTTGCAATTCCGTTGCAATGTAATGGATCATGTGTTGGGGTATGACCAAAAAGAGTGGATATAGTCACAACTTCATTGGCAAGTGGAATACCTACCTCTATCGTTGGCTTTTGAAGAGCCTGACTTTTCATGTGGGTAGGCGTTGTGGATAAACCAGTGCAAAGATGTGAAGGGTGGCAGTTTTTTGAGTACAAGATCATTATATTTCTTATTTTGGTTAGGCATATTTCTAATGTCTTGTCCAGATTGTGCGAGAAAGAGAGCTTTGTTAAATGCATCCCATATAGTGGTGATTTTACCACAACAATTAATTCTTGCTACCAATAAATTATGCAAACCCCAATAATAATATTCTTTTACCACACAATCATTAATAACTAGGTTTGAATCTATAACTCGCTTAAACATAAGAATGAATCTGTGATTGAACTGCATAATTGATTTGCGTGGTAACCTTTTCACAGCTACAAATTGAAGTGATGGGTTTCGCATATGCGTATAAGGATCAAATTGATCTAAGAAAAATAATTTTAAATCTATCCATGAATAGATAAAATATGGTACCAAATTAACATACCATTTCCTCGTTGTACCTTGAAGTGTTTTGATGAACAATTGACAAACAATATCCTCATGCTGAATCTGGAGAAAAATGGCTAAATCCCTACGAATATTGACATGTTTAGAAGCATTTTGTCCACTATCAGGGAAAAATAATGGAAATCTATCATACATGTGACCAGGGATTTCAGGAATAAATCCAGGTATACACAAAGGGCTACCCATCAAAGCTGGGTTTTCCAAGATCTAACCCACTCCAACTCACAACATTCCAAAATTGCTCAAGTTCCTTCCTTCTAGTGCCAGTCCTGTTGATGGTAAAAATAGCACAACAAAATTTAAGTGAAATATCTCTATTCTATTTCTTCTGAAAGAGAAAGACAACATATAGTAATCTACCTCCCAAGGTCCTGGTAGTTGGTTCTCAATTATGTTGATATTGCTCAATGGTCAATGTAATTTTAATGTTCTAGGGGCCTGCTGGTTATTGAGCTTTTTCTTTACTATAAGATCAAATTGTTATTTAAACCTACTCTAACAGGGGGTATAAAGAGAAGGAAAAAGATAGATTAGGGACACAAGAGAAAGAATAATTTTGATTCATCTAACTAATCAGACTTGTTGCTTTCCAAGGAATTCCTAAACTAGACTACAGAACAAATCAACCTGTAACAAATAAAAAGTCACTCATTCACAGTGCAAACATTAATGGAAGGTTGCAAATCATCATTCAAACAAAAGAAAAGATAGAATCCCATTCCTTGAAATCTTTCCAAATCAAATGATCAATAAAACAAACATCATTCTAGAGCATAACCTAAAGCAGCTTTAAGTCTGGCTACTTTTGTTGTCAATGAAACAGATAAGCAGCATTTACAAATTTGGAAAGATCACTAGTGTACAGAAACCCATATCTTCAAATTACCTCCATCTAAATTAAGAAAATTGCATCACCTATCCCAATGTAAGACTCTAATCGGCTAAGTTGTAAAAAATCGTCTAACTTATTTTCCTAAGTGTTTAACCCTTTACAATGAGCTTCATTTTACAATTAATAGCTCAAAATACCATAATTTCTACTCAAAACTAAAACAATAAAAACATGTAGCTTTTTGTGCATATAATCACTCCCTAAGAATAACTTTATTTTTGTAGCCCTGTTTGACTTCAACTGATTTCAGTTTCAAAGCTCCACTCTCCAGTCTGGCTCAAGTTGACTTTCAGTTCACATTCACAATTCCTGATTTGACTCAAAGTTCTCCTTTTGCACAATAATCTGTAATATCCTTCCCTGAGATAACTCCACATAATGCTTAGCTTACTTTCAGTTTATTGATCTTTTCAAAATCTTCTTCATTTGTACGTGAGTTGTAAATCAGCTAAAGACTTTATTCTTCTTGATCCAATATCCTTGAAAAGACACCTCTAGGCATAAAGCATATTAATGTATTTATAAAATTAAGTAATTCATAACCAATTTTATTCATTTCAATTTAATGTAAATTAACTTTTAAATTTCATAATTGAAATAATAAAAGTAACGAATCTTCTTTTAATTTAATGTTATTTTAAACCATTAAAATAAAATAACATTAAGGAGAATGCTATATGGATTTAAAATCCTGTTGCTTTCCATTCCTTTCATCTAGAAGATACCATGTTTCATAGTCCTCATTTGTTCCTGAAGTGATAGTAGCAGTACTCTACTCATTACTATGATCCTTTTGCCCATTACTCCCATTATTACTTCTAGATGCACTTCCATTGACACTGCCATTTTCATCTCGTAGCCATTGTTACTTCCACTTTGGACGTTGTTACGATCTGGTGTGTGCCCAACCATGTTAGATGACCCACACCTAGGGGTTATCATAGTAACATTATTCAAAGATTGCTCATTTTGATTGGGATGCTCATGGCCATGCTTATATTGCCAATTTTGATGGTGGTCGTGAACACGAGGACACAACAATTGCTATCTAGCCTGAGTAGAATTTTTACATATTTCTCCTCTTTCATTTGGGTTTTGTACTTTAGAACTCTAGAGAGATGACCCATTATGGGAGTAATATATAAGATGTACTGTAGAACCATAGACTGCGGGTATACTATCATATGACATAACTCCCAAATCCATAGACATGGGCCTTCCCATCTTTGTTAAACATTCTGCAATCATTTCATTTCATGTGATGATGTCTCTATGAGCCATTCTATTAAACAGTTCGCATGCAACAATGTGATTACAATTTTGCCAGTTGCATGAGATGTAATTTCCATCAAGGCACTTAGTCAAATAGTTCACTGCCTTCACTTTTGGTACAGTGAGAAAGAACTTGGCTCTACACATGCCAATTACATTTATATGAATGTTTCCGAAGTCTTTGCATCGAATCCATGGTGTGCCCATTTTTTTGGGGCATTCTGGGAAACAATTCGCATACACCATGTATTCTCCCACATTTTGTATAATTCATTTTACAAAGGAAACTATATTTTTTTGCACATAATCTGAAATCATTCTATTTAATGAAATGATATCTTTGTCGGGCATTTTTCCAAAAAACATACCCACCGTGCCATTGCTCTCCATGAGATGAAATTTTTGTGAGGCATCCTTTGTCAAATAGTTTATGTGTAGCCTGTGTGATGCTAATGAAGGTTGTGGGATCTGGCCTTTGTGTCTATAAATTGTATTTTCTTGCAAGTTTCTAATGTCACTTCTTTGATCCATTTTTTGGTGGTCTTGTAACACTGCAATTCCATGGCGTGACTTCTCTAGAGGCATTGTGCCAAATGTTTACTTAGACTGTATGCATCGCATTTTGAATACAATTTCTACCATGCCTTCTATCAAACAATTTCTAGCCTTGTCTATGCCTCCACATTTTGTGCCCATGTTCACTGAAGCAGTTGCTAAAAGGTTTCTAAAGCCTAATCAACAATTCCATTTTGTACATATCCCATGCACCCTGCTCCAAACCCGCACCATGGCTATATTTGTTTCCTTCACATTTTCTTGAGGTCTTTTATAAGAAAATTTGTGTGCACGCCCATGCTGCGCGTTCCTTCACGAGACCTTGTATATGGCTTCACAACTGCCAATTGTATTTTCTTGGAAGTTACAAAGCCTTTTCAACAAATCTTCATTTTAAAAATGCACAAATCCATTTTTTGCAACCACTGCAACATTGCATTCCATGAGGTGACATTATTTCCACATCTTATATGCATTTGGTTGAGGAGTTATGTCAAATAGTTCGCTAACATGTCTCCACTTACACATTTTGGATACAATGCTTATCAGGGAAGATTGTGTAATTAGGGCATAAGACTACATTTCTCAAAGGGATTCTATAAAAGAGGTTAACATGCTTTGTCTTTTGCTTTCCATTCTTCACCTAAAAACCTCCAAGTATTGTATTTTGATGAGAAACATCTCTTTGTACCACTGTGTTACTCTATTTTTAAGAAATCGGTCAAACACCGTCTTCTTAGAGGCATTCCGCCCATAACACATTTTGTTGCCTTTAATGCTCCCATTGTTGCATGTGAGCTCGATCCTTTCAACTGCTCGTTGCATTTAGTTAAAGGTTTTTGAAGGATTTTTAAATAGGAGCCTTTGTACATTATATTTGATGGTGTCGGCTATTTGAGGCGTTTCGTCAAACAATGCGCAGCTTCTCCATGTTTCCATGTTTAAAAACCATTCCTCTCCAATGCCTCTAGTTGAATCCACTTCACGAAATTCTTCATGCCGTGCGGGAGTGGAATGAGTTTAGTGCAGGGGTAGAACTTTGGGTAGAAGCGGAGCCATTGCAAAACCAGGAACTTTCACCTTCAAAAACACCCAGTTTCAATATTGCCTCTAGTTCTGGAAGTGGGATGGGAACCATTCCTAGATAGGAGCAGGAACATGTTCAGAGTGGGATTGGAACAAAAAAATGGTTCCCAGACATGAACATTTTGTCCTTTGTGCCAAGTTCACTTTCTTCCTGCGTTCAATGATGTTGCGGGGTCGGAACCGATTTCAAACTTGAAACTTTAGTATTTTAAGTGCCAAAACCTGACTTTTCTCGAGTCTGCCAGTTTAGATTTTAGAATTATTAAAGAGTATGCGGGGTCAGGGTTGGAATTACTTTTGGGCCTTTCTCATTTAAATGTAACATTTTACCCCTCCTCTTTGACCTTTTTATGATTTCAAAAGATTTTAAAATCTTTTTATAAATAAAAAGATTTATTTGAAATCCTTAGTAAATCATTTTAAAATAAAAGATTTGAAAAAGATTTAATTATTTTATTTTACTTTAATATTTTAAATCTTTTTTTTAAAAGAGCTATTTATTTAAACTTCCAATTTTTTGAGTTTTTGATTTTTTGATTTTTTATTTTATTTTTTATTTTTTTTGTATTTTCTAATTTTCTAATTTTACAACTTTTTTTGTATTTTCCCGACTAAGACAAAAAATGATGACGCGAAGATTGAAGTGAATGGCACGAAACCAAAAAAAAGTGACACGAGGATGAAGACGGACAAACGAACAACACAATGACGAAAGACAAAATGAAGCAAAAAGAATGGGACGAAGAACAAGATGGGACAACACGCGAAAAAAGTGGGGAACCGGGATCAGGATGGAACTAGGAACAGTAACCTTGGAAATTTTTTCATTCCGGTTCAGGTCTTCCCAGTTTAACAACTAAATTCTAATGCAAACCCACCAAGGTTGGCCACAACATAGTGGAGACCAAAATTAATATCTCCAACACAAAAATACTTTAATTAATTTTGCCTCGAACATCCGCAACATGCTATCACCAACATGTCAACTAGGAACATGAAAAACTGAACATCCGCAAGAAAAGATCTTCAATCACGAACTCATCAGATCAAGTGGACATACCACAAAGATAGAGAATGAACTACAGACATCTGAGAGCACCAAGAAATAATAAATAATCATCCACAACAACTGAGATAACCAGAATCACACAATCTTCATTCAAGAACACTGACAAAGACCAACAAAACACTCTCAGACCATAACTCACACATAACTTCATGCAGACCTCTGAAACTTCTGGTAGATGATCTAGACACACTCAACAATAAACCCTTTAATCCACATCATCTAATCTTTTATGTACCAAAAAAAACACCTTCATGACCTACACAGTTCCACTAGGAACCTAGAACACATTTTCTTATAATTTTCTCAATATCCTCGACATATACAACAATAGATACACCAAATGCTAATAGTGTTGAAATCAATGACAACCATATATCAGCAACATATCCACAACATCCAACAATCTCCCAACAACATGACTCAAAGAAAAATCCAAAAGACAATTGAAAAACACTAGTCAAAGAAAAAAGAATCTTGATACATCGTTGCTTCTCTAAATCCTTCATGGGACATTCTCGAGAAAGCTAGTAACAAGACTCAAAGATCAAATCAAATGGAAAGATAAGATAAACAAGCCATAAATTCAACAACTAGTAAAAATATTTTCCAAAACATGATCTATTTATTTGATTGTTTATATTGAGTAGATGATTGATTAATAGAGCCTGGTTTCATGAATGACACATACCGTATAAGATGTTGAGTCTAGTTTTGATCATGTGGCTATCTATATAAGGCGCGAATAAGCCTAGTTTCAAAAAGACATGTACTGTATAAGAAATTAAGTTTGATTTCATTGATGTGACAACCTGTGTCAAGCTATGATGATTGATGTATAGTGTTTGTATTTAGGAAGGACTCATCTTGTATAACACATAGGTTGATTTTTCTTTTTTTTTAGTTATAGCAATTTGTTTGATTTGACTTGATGAACTTGTTGACTTGTCTTGATGTTCGAACAATTATTTGTGCTCAACGATGAACCCTAAAGGACTAACCTAGTGTAGCCTCAGTGGCTCATTGATTGATGGCCTTTCCTACATTAAACATGCAAATACCTCATATTTTGACTCGACCAATGACCTTGTCTTATAGACAAATGGATTGAGTCATGATTTTATACAAAAAAACCTAAAAGGACTAACCTAATGCCTCGGGGGCACATTGGTAGATGACCTTTCCTATGTCCAATCGCAAAGGAAAGGTATCTCAACAATGAAATAGACTGACTAGTGTGACTGACTCTGACTCTATTTTTTTATATTTTTGACATGTTTTGATTTTTTTGTCTTTTAAAAGTTTTCTGATATTTTTTGGATTTTTTTCAAGACATTTTCTGATGTTTTTGGATTTTTTTTCAAGGCATTTTGTGATGTTTTTGGAATTTTTTTTTTATGGTTTTACATCCTCAAAACAAGCCATTAGAAGAACCAAATGATTTAAGTCAAGCGCCTTCCCCCAGACTAGTATAAGACCAATTTATTATGAGTAGAAAGGAAGGTGGATATGAAGTGCGCTTGATGTCAATTGTTCCAAGTTATGGAAAGGAAAACCATTTATTATGAGTGGTATGTATAGGTGGTGGATATGAAATATAGGTGATATGACCAAAAAGTTAGGTTGGAATGATGGTAGAAAAAGGAGCAAAGTTGACTACACATGGCGCTTGTTTTCTAGGTTTTCACCATGGTACTTATCTAAAGCACCACTGATGTTTTCACTATTGGATGACTTATTTCTCTTTACTATTTTCTTGATTTTTTTGATGGTTTTTATGTTACCAAGATGCTTGTTTGCCAGGTTTTCACCTAGGTAACAATTTTTATTTTATTTTTTTGTGATTTTTTTTGTATTTATGATGATTAAGACAAAGCTCTCATAAGCTATGCGTAGAACTTCTTCAGATGAAGGTTGTTGATTGGTGTTGATAATGGTTCTCATTTAGGATTAAAGAGTTGGTACACTCCTAATCCAAAGGCTTTTGTGACAATCTAAAGTCCTAACTAGTTTGGTTCAAACTTTCCTGGTTTTTCTCTTTCTGCTTCATTCTTTGAATTTTCCATTAAGACCAAGTCACCAATGTCAAAATTTTGATTCAAGACCTTCCTGTTGTAGCTATGATGAAGATGATTTTGATATGCTTGGAGATGGTCTATTTCCTTTTATCTTCATTCGTCTAGGAACTCTGGCTCATGTAGTCTTGACACATGGTACTCTTCAACATCAATATTCCTTTTCAAAGATAGCCTTAGGGAAGGAATATTGACCTCAATAGGAAAGATGGCCTCAGAACTGAAAACCAAGGAACATGGAGTGTGCCAGTGGGATTACAGATGCTTGTGTGGTAGGCCCATAAGGTAGGGTTAAGCTGTAAATACCAATTACGACCAACATCATTGACATTATTTTTGAGGATTCTAATGATTATTTTGTTAGATGCCTTAGCTTGGTCGTTACCTTGTGGGTAATATGGGGTGGAAAAGTGGCATTGGATATGGAATTATTTGCAAAGGTGATGAACTTATTTGTTTTTAAATGGACAACCATTATTTATGATTATGGATTAAGGAACACCATACCAACAAATGATATAATTAAGGATAAATTTAGAAATCTATGTGTTGGTGATGTAGGTAATTGGAATAGCTTTAATCCATTTGGTAAAGTATTATGTTGTAGTAACGATGAATTTATGGCCATTGGATGATGCAGGATGTATCATACCTATGAGGTTGAGTCATCATTGGGAAAAGGGCCATGGTGATGTTATCGAATGAAACTCCTATGTTGTTGCATGTATCAAGTCTCTATGTATCTGATATTGTTGACATTTCTTGACAAAGATATATGAGTCATTTTCCATTATAGGCCAATAATAGCCCAGTCTCGTAATCTTCTTGGTTAAGGTACAACTGCTAGAATAGGATCCACATATACCCTCATGTACCACATGCAAGGTTGCTTGTGCTTCATCAGTATTGATACATCTCAATAGGGTATTGTATAGGGCACATTTATAAAGGGTATCTTTGATGAAGGTATACTTGGCTGACTTATGGATAAATGTCCTACGTTGGTTGTTTGAGTGGTCTCAGGGTATGATTTTAGCATGTAGGTAGTCATATATGTCTTTCTCCCATGTGGAATTAGGACCAACAATCTCACACACCATCTCTGAATCTAGGATATCAAAGGTAGGGACCAAAACTTGTTCTACCAAAAACTCGAATTTAGGCATGTTGCTAGGTATGTCCTAGAGTGAAGCAATAGTTGCCATGGCAGCTACTGCCCTATTTTCCTTGTGAGGTATTTGATGAAAGACTATCTTGTCAAAATTTTCTTTCAAACTATCTACCATTCACTTAAATGGAGCAAGCTTTTCATCTTTAGTTTCATAGTCATCATTAACTTGTCCGATTACTAGTTGATAATCACCATAAACTTGTAGGTGTTTAGTCTTCCATTTGATTGCCATGCATAATCCTACCACAAGAGCCTCATATTTGGCTATGTTACTGGTACATGGAAAATAAATTCTAAATGACTTAGGAAAAGAGTCACCCTGTGGTGTGATAAAAAATATGCTATCCCTTGAACCATGATTTATGTGGGACCCATCAAAGTATAACTTCCATGTCATTCCCATGTCAAGAGTGAAGATGAAATCATTAGGAAAATTTGAAACTAAAGGATTTTTTTCCTTTATAGGTGCATCAGCCAACTAGTTAGGAATAACTTTCCCTTTTATAGATTTTCTTTTGACATACTAGATATTATATTCACTAAGTACCATTACCCATTTAGCTAGTTGTCCTATTAGTGTTGCTTTACTAATGAGATATTTCAAAGGATCTATCTTTGCAACCAAAATTGTTTGGTGGTTTAACATGTAGTGCCTATGTTTTTGAGTAGAAAATACTACTACAAGACAAGCACATTCTATGGTACTTTAATTGAGTTCATAACCTACCAATGTGTGGCTGATATAGTAGACTACCCTTTCATGACCCTCATTGTCATTCTATGTTAGCAAGGCTCCTAGAGCTAATGTAGTTGATGAAATGTATAGAATCAATGGTCATCCCTCAATAGGTGGCATTAACACTAGTGGTGTGAGTAGGTAATCCTTGATTAGTTGAAAAGCTTCTTCGAATTTACCTTTCCATACAAATGGTACCCCTTTTTTGAGTAGATGTTTGAAAGGATGTGTCTTATCTACTAACTACACTATGAATCATCTGATAGACTAAAGTTTCCCTTATAGTGTCCTTAGTTGACTTATGTTGGCTAGTGGAGCCATGCCCATTATAACTTTCACTTTTACTAGGTCCACTTCAATGCCTCATCTAGAAATGATATATCTTAGATTTTTTCCTAATTTCACTCCAAATACACATTTCTTTGGATTTAGCCTCACTTTGTACTCTTCTAGTCTTTGAAAAATCTTATCTAAGACCTATAAATGATCAGCCCTTGTCATTGATTTAGTTATCAGATCATCTACATAGTCTTCCATCAAAGTCTCTATGAGGTCATGAAAAATAGTTGTAATAGCTCGTTGATATGTTGCTTTGACATTTTTGAGTCCAAAAAGCATGAAGTTCAAAAAATAAGTTCTCCATGGACAAGTGAAAGTTTTCTTATGTTGGTCTTCATGTGCAATTCTCATTTGGTTATATCCTAAAAAACCATCCATTAGAGATAGCATTCCATATCTTGTTGTTAAGTCCACAATCATGTCAATATTCGGCAAAGGAAAGTTATCTTTAGGATATGATTTTTCTATATCTCTTAAGTCTATATAGATGTGGATGACCCCTGTTGGTTTTTTCACTAGTACAAGATTGGAAATCTATTCCACATAGTCAATTGATCTGATAAAGATGACATCCAACATTTTCTTTAGTCTAGCCTTGACTAGTAAAGCAATTTGTGAGTGCATTCTTCGCAATTTATGTTTTACAGGCTTAACACATTTTTTAAGGGAAAATGATGTAGTACTAGTCCAGGATCCAATCCAGGCATATCGGCATATGAACATGAAAAGATAACCTATCTTTGTGTGAAGAAGTTATGGAATTCAATTTTCTTTGTTTTTGTCAAAGATGGTGCAAAATAGATTAGTCAAGGTTTCCCTTCAGTGCCTATGTTGATCTCCATAGATTCTTGAACTAGCATTGGTGACTTTTCCTAAGAAATGGGGAGAATGTTCAAACCTCCATCCTTGGGTGCCTAAAAGAGGTTTTTTCCCTCAAATGCATCCCTATTTTTTTCTTTTTCATTTTCCAAAGGAACCTTTCAGTTTTCACCTAGGGACTCGTCATTTCTATGTTTCTCATTTTTTTCTTATTTTTGCAGCTGGAGGGTTGAAAAAATTCCCCAAAATATGCCATGTTATCCAAGTCTACAGTAACTCCATCCTTATGGTATCCACTAGGTATGCTTCTTGTAGTCCCAGGAACTCAGCTATTGCTTCGTCATTCTCAAAGATATCTAAGATAGGGGTTTCTTGTTGATCCCAATTGATTAGTTGGGGATATACTAAGGGCATGTCATCATCAGAAGGATGAAATTCCAAAGGGGTCAAGTTAAGGGTTGAGTTGTTGACATAGTCGCAAAATTTTGATACCAAATCCTCTTTACTCTTTTTCTTAGGCATAGGTGGATTTTGAGGTGGGCCTATTGTCACGGTTTGGTTATCGAAAGTAGATTTGTCAAATTCCCAAGAGGAAGGATCAAGGGATTTCTAGTAGTAATTTTTGAACCACTCCTCTTTTGTCAAGGTCATTTGTGAACATGAATTTGGTAGATTCTATGAGGATTTTAGCATTTGGTCCAGTTCTTTGAATAGTTTATCAAGGTCCATAGCAGAGGTGGAGGATAGGGAATCCCACTCATATTTGTTAGAGTTGGGAGAATCACAGTACGGTTGGTCAGATGGCTCATTGGATGTCTCAATAACATTAGAAGCACTTACTTCCTTTTGTAAAGGAAATGTGGTACTAGAAATGCCAATCTGGAGTGGTTGAAACCCAAGCCCTAGACCTTTTGGCCACTTAGAAACAATGATAGGTTAAGTTCTCCCATTTTGATGTAAACCTGCCCACTATGTCCATCATATCCTTTACTTTGCATTATTCTGAAACCTTTTCCATATTATTTTGTACGTATTTGAGTATGTGGAGGTGGTTCTTCATTTTCTTCTTCGTATAACCAAGAGGTCACATCTTCATCATTTATAGCTTCTTTACTTAGTTCCCCCCATTTTGTGAAAGTCAATGTGGGAGGGATGTGTATCATGACCACAAGTTGTCTCCTATCTTTTGTTGGTAAACTATATGATTTAGGAGGAACCAAATGATTGACACAATAAGATGCTTTCATATGATACTCTCCACAACCATTATCTTGGATCTTGACCTTAGGAGTGGAAGGTAATGATTCTGAAGTGGATGTTTTGGAAAGAGTGGATGGTTTGACATAGTGAGATGAATTGGATGATGAAGCTTCTTGGTTTACAGGAACCTAGTGTTGGGGTATCCCTTGTAGGTTAGTGCAATATTGGAAGGGATCAGGGTCACCATCTATTGTGATATCAGTTCCATTGAAGGGGAATTTAAGACATTGATGTTAAGTGGAAGGAATGAACTTCATAGCATGAATCCATGGTCTTCCTACCAAAAGGTTATATGGAAGGATGAGATCCAAGACTTTGAAATTTGTATCCATAACTATAGGACCAATTATGATGGGGAGTGTTACAACTCCCTTTGATTTTTGTTCTTAATCATCATATTCCTTAATAAAAATTATTTTGGTGGTGTCCACACATGACTCTAAGAAGCCTAATTCCTTAACCAATTTCAAGGTGCTAAGATTTAACCTTGCTTCTTTGTCTACCAAGACTTGTGTAACTTTCATTTTATGAACAAGAACTTCAAGATGCAAAGGGTCATTATGGTTTGTCTTTTTGGTTGCATAGTCTTGTTTAGAGAAGGTGGCATGATGATTGTTAGTTAGGTAACCTACCATCTCTTGAAAAAAATTGACATTGAGGTTGTTGGGGATAGTCGTTCTTTGCAAAGCTTTTTCCAAAATGGATCGATGTTAGGGTGATATGCGCAAAAATTCCAACATAGAAATTTGTGCTAGGGTCTTCCCCAATTGATCAAGTAGATTATATTGAGGCTTGGATGACTATGGTTATTGATGTGATGAAGGTACTTGGATGGCTATCTTGGTTTGGTGAGTGTTAGAAACAAACTTGGGAGTCTTCTTTATAATTATGGTCTTGACATGCTCATCGACAACTCGAATATGATTTATGATTGAGCCATGGTTATAATCATATTTGGTATTAGCATAGTTAGCTGATGTATTGGTCTTACTTCCTGAACTAGGGGATTTTCCTTTCCCATGGTCATGTAAGGGATCAAAAAAGGCCTTGTGATCTATTTTCTAGGAGGTTTGTTTTTGTCCACTAACTTCAATAGTTTTGTTCTCGACAAAGCCATGTATGATGTTCTTCAATTTTTGAAAATTTTGTAGGCTATGTCACTTAGTCCGATGGAAATCACAAAAATAATTTTCATCCCACCAAAAGGGTTTAAGTTTTACTTGATCATATTGTCTTGGCTCTTGAAGTTGTATGAGGTTGTGTTGCAACAGTTGTTTGAAAAGTAATTCAATTGATTCCCCTAGGTGAGTGAACTCTTGTTTTGAAAACCTCCTTTCTTATTGTGGTCGTTGGATGTTTTGGGTAGTGTTCGGAGTTTGATTGATGTTGTTGAGTGCATTGGTAGAGAGGCTATTTCCTCTAAGTGTAATGATTGGTCCCACTTGTAGGGTTTTAGCATCCACAATCTCACCATTTGTATGTTCTTGTTCTGAGACCAAAACATGTTTCTGTCATTAGGGGTGTTCTACACATTTGGATTTTTTTTTGGTGTCTTGAGCTCACCTTTTTCAATGAGACCTATTTCTAGGATGATACCCTTTTCCACTAGTTCCATAAAAGAAGTGCAACAGTGTACTCTTAATTTACCTCTCAATTTTGAATTGAGGTTTTCTAGGAACATAGTGACATTTTTGTTTTAAGTATTTCAAGTAGGCACCGACTAGCTAGACTCCTCCATCTCTAGAAGAAGGAGATAAAGTTATCTCCTTTGTCTTGTGTAGTGTGACACAAGGTTTCTATGGTGATATCATTGCCAATGTTATAGGGAAATTTTTTGATAATTTTTTTAGAGAACTCACCCCATGATTTTATGCCAAATGGAAGCTGAGAGAAACATTCAAGTGCTATTCCAATAAGGATTCTCAAAAATAGTCTCATGAGATAGGTGGGGTCATATGTGACGTCTATGCACATTGTGGAAAATTCCCTTATGTGTTTGTTAGTATTACACTTTCCATTATACTTGGGAAAGTTTGGTATAGCATAACCATGTGGGAAAGGTGTCATGTATAATGATTTTTCGAAGGGAAATGGACAAAGTCATTTGCTGAAAATTTTCTCTTGTTAGACACCGCCATATTATCCATCTATGCTTCAAGGGCCTGCATCTGTGTCTACAAGATGTCAACTTGAGTTAATGATGTGTTAGTTCGATTGTTTTGGTCTATGTATAGGTTTTGGGATCCAACATTTTGTGAGGTAGTTTGGTTAAGTGTTGGTATGTAAGGTGGATTTTGACTTGGGATGTTAGTGAATGGGTTTTGATTTGGAATTTGTGTGACTAGATTTTGACTTGACATTGGTTGATTAGGAATGGAGATGTTTTGTGAAGGGATGGACCAGCATCCATATTGAAAGGAGGGTATGTTTCCTATCTATGAGACCCCAATTTTTGGTATATTAATAGCGACGTTGACATGGTTTGGTGTAGCTAATTTGTATGGTATGGTACCCATTCAACGTTAGCACTCGGTATAGTAGTTGTTTCTGTTATGGTACTAGTGACATTGACACTTGGTATAGAAGTTGTCATTTTAGGTCTTTTGTTCCCAACAAGATGACCGAAGGGATTGGATGATGATGCCCATATCATAAAATTTAGACCCTGTGTCATGCTAGATGTACCAAATGGTGACATATGTACTATTGCAGTACTCTGTGTAGGTACACCAAATGGTATGGTTGTCGTTACTTGAGGTATCTAGTGGCACTAGTAGTCATCGTGTTTGTCCCTTGGGTAGATGTATTTTGCAAGGTATGGATACCAAATCTAGGAGGTAGCGTGGTACCTTCAACTAGTGATTTAGCTAAGTATCATTGAGGATCATTTGTTAGGTACTCATCTATGAAATAAGAAAACTCAAGGTCATGTGCAGTAGCATCTAAGTCATCCACTATAATGTGCCCTTGTGGATCTCTAGTGACAAATTTGTCCAGTAAAGTTTTGTGAGGTCTCGATGTGGATAGTGCTTTCTCTAAGACTAAGCTAATAAAATTTGTTTCATTGGGCACCACTTATGAAGTAATGGGAAAAATTGAAATAAGTCTATGAAGGAATGGATAGATTCAAATTGTCAAAGAAATTGACACCTAAGCATAGATATGAAAACTTGATGATGACAGAAGGTGAGGATATAAAAAGATACTTTCAAAGAGTTGACAATGTAGTAAATGAAGTCAAAAATCAAGGAGGCACTTTGATAGATGAAGATGTAATGGAGAATATTTTGATGATCCTACTAGAGACCTACAGTAACAAGACCTTGGCTACTAAGGAAGTTTATGAACCGAATAAATTCATTAGAGAGAAAATATTTGGCACCTTGACTGCATTTGAGATGAGGAAATTTGGGAAAGAAAAGGATAAATCTGAAACAACCTTCAAAGCCTCAAATACAAAAGAAGATCTAGATAGTGAAATTTCAGATGAGCTAGAAGCAAACTTAACTAGGAAAATTAAGAAAGCTACTAGCAAGTACAAAGGTATGTTACCTCTTAAATGTTTTAGATGTGGAAATATTTGTGACTTAGCAACAAAGTCTCCAGAAAAAAGGATCAATAAGAAGGCCTATTATGTTAATAAAAATGCTAGTATTTCAGATGATGAATCAGATCATGACGACTATTTTTTTTTGGTGGAAAAGGATGAACCTAGATTTGATATCTCTAATATTTGTCTAAAATGTAATGATAACATTCAAGCTACATTATATGCTAAAATAAATAGACATGAATGACTGATTGATAGTGGATGTTTCAATCATATCATTGGTTATAAAACTAAGTTTATGAAGCTTCAGAAATATGATTGAGGTTATGTTAGATTTGGAGATGATAAAATGACATAGATTGTTGAAATTGGTTCTATTACCTTTGATGGAAAACATAACACTAATGATGCTTAATATGTGAAGGGTTTATATCATAATATTTTGAGTGTTGGATAGATGTGCAAAAATGGCTATAATGTGGTGTTTTAAGATGATGAATGTGAGATCCAAAGGAGATCAAAACTGTTATTGCAGCTAGAAAATGAACAAGTTGGAATATGTATCAACTAGAGAGAGCTACAAAGAGATGCTTATTATCTCAGTCCAATGAAAGTTGGCTCTAGCACCGAATTATGTGTCACATCAACTTTGAAAATTTGGTAAGAATAAATTCAAAAAGAGCAGTTAAATATTTTACAAGACTAACCAAACTAGACAACACTATCTGCAAAGGATGTCAATAAGGAAAGCAGACCAGAGAAATGTTCCAAAGTAAAGAAGAATCATCTACCGGTTTGTTAGACCTTGTACACACTGACCTATGTGGTCCAACCAAAACAAGAAGCTTACAAGATGAGAGATATTTCATGCTTTTAATAGATGATTATTCTAGATTAACCTGGGTTGCATTTTTAAGAGAAAAATTAGAGGCTTTAGAGAAATTCAATATTTTCAAGGCAAGAGTTGATAATGAAGTTGATAGGAGAATCATTTTTTTAAGATTTGATAGAGGAGGATAGTTTACTTCTAATGAATTTAACAAATTCTATGATGAATATGGCATTAAAAGACAATTATCTACCCCTAGAACACTACAATAGAATGTTGTAGTGGAAAGAATGAACCAGACAGATCAAGAAGTAGCTAGAACAATGATCAAGGAAGTAGGTTTACCAGATGTCTACTAGAGAGAAGTGACATACACAATAATATACACTCTTAACAAAGTACTATTCTAGAGGAAATATGAAAGGACATCATATGAGCTATGGCATGGAAGAGCTCCCATAGTAAAGAACTTCAAAATGTTTGGAAGAAAATGCTACATCTAGAGAGATGAGGAAAATCTTAGAAAGTTTGATAGTAGAGCTAATGAAGGATTATTGTTAGGTTAATATACAAGAAGTAAAGTGTACCAGTGTTACAACAAGAGATTGAATAAGATAGTTGAAAGTGCACATGTGAAATTACATGAAGATATTCAAATAAATCCTGATAGGAATATTGAATATGAATCAAATGACTTAGATGACAAAGGAAAAAAGGATATGAAAGAAGAAGAAGAGACAAAGGAGGCTCTGAAAACTATAACTAAAACCCCAAGGGATGTATAGAGAAACCACTCAGAAAGCCAAATTATTGGAGATAAGATTAAGGGAATCATCACAAGAAGTAAAGTAGCTCAAGAACAAGTATTATTTTGTTTACTCTCATAAACTAAACTAAAGAAATCAAATGTTGTTGCAGTAAAAAGCATATTTAGATACTTGAATGGTAAAGAAGATATTGGGTTATGGTATCCAAAGGACTGAGATTTCACATTGACAACTTATACTGATGTTGATTGGGACAAATGTGTTGATAACAAGTGGAGTACAAGTGGTGGAGCTTATTTCCTTGGCTCCCAGTTGGTTGCTTGGTCAAGTAAGAAATAATATTATGTATCTTTATCTATTGTTGAAGCTAAATACATTGTGGCATGCTCATGTTGCACTTAGGTAGTATGGATGAAACAAATGTTGAAGGACACTGGCATATCATTTAATGAACCGATCTTGAATATGTGTGATAATACTAGTGTGATAAAGATTCCCAAGAATCTAGTACAACAATCCTGAATGAAACATATATCCATTAGATATCCTTTCTTGAGAGAGAAGGTATTGGAAAATGAGGTAAGACTTGAATATATACCTACAAAAGAGTAGATTGTAGATGTTTTCACAAAACCATTAAGCAAGTATCTCTAATAGAAGTTAGGGGTTATGCCCACTCCTAGTCTTCATTAATTTTCACCAGGGTGTGCATTGGTCTAGGGTATTATATGCTCACTCTTATCTCAATCAATTTTTGTTGGCTTCCTCATAGGGGGAGCATAGTATGTTTTTTAGGGAGAATTTTTACCTTTTCCTTTCATGTCAAAGGGGGAGAAGAAAAGAAGACAAGTTTGGTTTGTTTATGATGAATGTTGCCATAAATGAAAAAGGGGAAGATTGTTGGAATGTGTTGAGATGTGATACTATTGATTATTTTCATTAATGGTTGTCATTGATGTCAACATATCTTGGTTGATTGACTAAGGTTTGATTTTAATTCTTTGGTGATCCGATTGGCATGGTTCCAGATGTTGTGCTCTGAAAATTGGATAACGTGCTCTAGAACATTATTTGCATTGTAACATATATATCCTATTATGATGCAATCACAGTAGGAGGGTCTAGCTAAGGACTGTCCAACCTTGCAACCTAGGGATTACCAACTCCATGATCACATAGATATGCAACAGAATTTAACAACTAATCCAAAAAAAGATAAAAGACATTCAAGAACACCAAACACAAGATATATCCACAGAAAACCCTAACAGGGAAAAACCCAACCTTCAAAGCTCATCCACATTATATTATAATCTCAAAAAAATCACATATTCCTCACGGGCTTACAGATTCTAGGTCGTAGCCCAAGGATTACAAATAATCCATACAATAACAATTTTCCATCGACTTCTTTTTCTCCTCCACTCTCTACTCTGAGATTCATTCAGATCAAAATACCTCATCATCATGCTTCATACTTAGTACTATCGAGCACCTTGTCGATCTACCTCCCCCCTTGTGTCATAACAAATCTTCTCTCTTCTATTTATATCATCCTTCGATCATCTAACCCTTAACGTGTTGGCCTAATTACAACAGCTAATAAAATAGTGTGTCAACTCAGATAGGTCGGGCCCAAACAAGAACAAATTACAATGCAAATCATCCAAGGTCAACCACAACAAATATAAGACCCAAAAAAACATCATCGATCATGAAAACACCTTCTAAATTATTCCTTGAAGATCCACAACATGCCACAACGCCCTATCGGCCAAGAACATAGGAAACATGGACTCACAATAGAAAATCACCAATTGCAGGTACATAGATCAATGTGGACCAACAACACACAATCTGGAAACATCCAAGAGCCTTACAAACCACCATGAAAACATTTAAAACAACTTCACCTACCAGAATCACATCATCTTCCTTCTAGAACACCAACTAGAACAACCAAACAACTGTCAAAACATAGATCTTCACAACTCAATCAAACCTCCACGTAGACCTCTAAAAATTTTGGTGAATAAACTAGACACACTCTATGACAAACCTTTTAATCCACAACCTCTGATCCTTAATGCACTAAGCTATCCAACCGCATGAACTTCACTACTGTCAACTACTTCAACTTTTGAATGCTTTTGGATGCCCCTGCATCAGACTCTCAAGGTTATTTGAAAAATGAGCCTCTTCACTTTGGTCTATATTATTCAACTCCAATATTGTCTTCTCAAATGGCTTCGTTGATCTGTCCACAAGTACTTGCAACTACCTCAAGGTCGGCGTTCTATTCAAGTCCACCCTACAAAACTACCTCAAGTTCTTCTAGGTTCAACATTCTACTTGCAAGCCTTGCAATGCCTCACTGGTCAGTGGTCTGATCAAGCCTTCTCCATAAGCTACCTCAAGATCAATTCCTTCATTCACATTTACTTCATCAAACTTTCTCCTTAAGATTAATGCTTCACCTTCTTTTTGTTCCACAAGGAAATCTAATTCCTCCAAAGGTTCCCCTTCCTCAGCATAAACTAATTCAGGCTCTTCTTTATTTGCACAAACTATCTCTACATCCTTTGTTGCTTCTCTTTCACTAGATGACTGGGTATCAGGTTCTTTATGATGCTCAACACTTGATTCTTTCTTCCTCCAAACTTCTCTATGCTTTGCATAAGGTCTACCTTCTCTACATCTTGATTCCTATTTTCCTCCAACATATGAGTTCTTTCATCTATATGATCTTCTAAGCACATAAGTAACATGCTTCCATTTTGATCCATCAATCCATCCATAATCCATTTAGTTACAACCTATCATAGTCCTTCTCCCTCTCATCTTATCCCAACACATCCTCTCAGAATGATTCATTAATCCACATAACTTACAGGGATGTAGATCTCAACATACTTCCTTTTCATGTCCATGCCTATTACAATATGAACAATAAATACCTTTTCTTCTCTGATTCAAACTTGCAATAACCTTCTTACCTATGTCATATCCAAGACATTCACTCTCTGATCTCATCATTGGTTCAATATGTTCTGTAATTCCTTGGTGTTGCCTTCCCAATTATTTTCCTTCATATCCCATTCTCTACATGATTTTGAAACCAATACCATCACCAACAATAGCAAGCTTCATTACCTCGTTATCTTCAACCTCACCTTGTGAAGAAAATTTTGAAACATCACACAAATTATTAGTACCACAAGAAACATCACAAAATTCAGGCTTAGATCTGAAATTTTCATTCTCCTTCTAACATGATACAAGTGATTGCTCCAACTGATTAACGTGTTCCTTCAAACTAAATATTTCCTTCTTTTGCAAACTATTCTCCTTGTTCAAATCCTTCGAACTTTCCTCCAGGTCTATGTTCCTCTTTTTCACCTCCTTAAACAACTTGAGTCCTTCTGTAATTTCCTTTTCAAAATCCTCTAACCTATCTAGCTCTGCTTCTAGTTCTTAATTTCTCCTTCTTACATTTTTTAGTTCTTCTTCGAGAGCATGATTTTCATTTTCATCATCTTCCCAATCTTCCCCATTGAAACAAATTAGGTAAACAACTAAATCCACACTGTCTTCCTTCCCAATAGATTCACAATTAGCTAACAGACTCAAAACTATCTCTGATACCATTTGACACAGTCAAGGTAGGAGGGTCCATCTAAGGACTATCCAACCTTGCAGCCTAGGGGTTACCAACTCCATGATCACATAGATATGCAAAAAAATTTAACAGCTAATCCACAGAAAGATAAAATCCATTCAAGAACACCAGAAACAAGATATATTATGGGAAAACCCTAATAGGGAAAAACCTAGCCTTCAAAGCTCATCCACATTATATTATAATCTGAAAACACATTACATATGCCTCACAAGGTTAGATATTCTAGGTCGTAGCTCAGGGATTATAAATAATCCATACAATAACAATTTTCCATTGACTTCTTTTTTTTCTTCACACTCTCTTTACTCTGATATTATTTCATATTAGAATACCTCATCACATGTCCACCTAATTACAATGGCTAATAAAATAATGTGCCAACCTAGATAGGTCGGCCCCAAACAATAGTAACTTTCAATGCGAATCAACCAAGGTAGGCCACAACAAATCCAAGACCCAAAACAACATCCTCGATCATGCAAACACCTTCTAAATTATTCCTCAAAGATCCACAACATGCCACAAAGCCCTATCGGCCAAGAACATAGGAAACATGGCCTCACAAAAGAAAATCACCAATTGCAAGCACACAAATAAATGTGGACCAACAACACATGATCTAGAAACATCCACGAGCCTTACGAACCACTGCCGAAACATTCACAACAACTCCATCTACCACAATTGATTTATCTTCCTTCCGGAAAACCAACTAGAACAATTGAACAACTATCAAAACACAGATCTTCATAACTCAATCAAACCTCCACGCAGACCTCTAAAAAATTTTGTGAATAAACTAGGCACACTCTACAACAAACCCTTTAATCCACAACCTCTGATCATCAATGTACTGAGCTAGCCAAATTCATGAACTTCACTACTGTCAACTACTTCAATTTTTGAACGCTTCTAGATGCCCCTGCATCAGACTCTCAGGGTTATTTGAAAAATGAGCCTCTTCACTTTGGTCTATACTATGTCAACTTCAAAAGTCTCCTCAAATGGCTTTGGTGATCTCTCCACAAGTACTTGCAACTACCTCAAGGTCGGCGTTCTATTCAAGTCCAACCTGCAAAACTACCTCAAGTTCTTCTAGGTTCGGCATTCTACTTGCAAGCATTGCACTGCATCAGTGGTCAGTGGTCTGAGCAAGCCTTCTCCATAAGCTACCTCAAGATCAATTCCATCATTCACATTTACTTCATCAAAATTTCTCCTTAAGATTAATGCTTCACCTTCTTTTGGTTCCACAAGGAAATTTAATTCCTCCAAAGGTTCCCCTTCCTCAGCATAAACTAATTCAGTCTCTTCTTCATTTGCACAAACTCTCTCTACATCCTTTACTGCTTCTCTTTCATTAGATTCCTTGGTATTAGGTTCTTTATGATGGTGAACACTTGATTCTTTCTTCCTCCAAACTTCTCTATGCTCTGCATAAGGTCTACCTTCTCTACATCTTGATTCCTCTTTTCCTCCAACATATGATTTCTTTCATCTGTATGATGTTCTAAGCACACAAGTAACATGCTTCCATTTTTCTCCATCAATCTATTCATAATCCATCTACTTACAACCTATCACAGGCCTTCTCCTTCTCATCTTATCCCAACACATCTTCTCAAAATGATTCCTTAATCCACATAACTTACAAGGATGTAGTTCCCAACATACTTCCTTTTCATGTCCATGCCTATTACAATATGAACAATAAATACCTTTTCTTCTCTGATTCAAACTTGCAATAACCTTCTTACCTTTGTCGCATCCAAGGCCTTCACTCTTTGATCTCATCATTGTTTCAATAGGTTTTGTAGTTCCTTGTTGTTGATTTCCCAATCCTTTTCCTTCATATCCCATTCTCTACATGATTTTGAAACCAATACCATCACCAACAATAGCAAGCTTCATTACCTCATTATCTTCAACCTCACCTTGTGAAGAAAATTTTGAAACATCACATAAATTATTAGTACCACAAGAAACATCACAAAATTCAGGCTTAGATCTCAAATTTTCATTCTCCTTCTAACCTGATACAAGTGATTACTCCAACTGATTAGCATGTTCCTTCAAACTAAATATTTCCTTCTTTTGCAAACTATTCTCCTTGTTCAACTCCTTCAAACTTTCCTCCAGATCTATGTTCCTCTTTTTCACCTCCTTAAATAGCTTGAGTCCTATAATTTCCTTTTCAAAATCCTCTAACCTATCTAGCTCTGCTTCTAGTTCTTCATTTCTCCTTACATTTTTTAGTTCTTCTTCGAGAGGATGATTTTCATTTTTCATCATCTTCCCAATCTTCCCCATTGAAACAAATTAGGTAAACAACTAAATCCACACTGTCTTCCTTCCCAATAGATTCACAATCAGCTAATAGACTCAAAACTATCTCTGATACCATTTGACATAGTCAAGGTTGGAGGGTCCAGCTAAGGACTATCCAACCTTGCAGCGTAGGGATTACCAACTCCATGATCACATAGATATGAAACAAAATTTAACAGCTAATCCATAGAAAGATAGAATCCATTCAAGAACACCAGACACAAGATATATTATGGGAAAACCCTAACAAGGAAAAACCCAGCCTTCAAACCTCATCCACATTATATTATAATCTCAAAACACATTACATATATCTCACAGGATTACAGATTCTAGGTCGTAGCTTAGGGATTACAAATAATCCATACAATAACAATTTTCCATCGACTTATTTTTTTTCTTCACACTCTCTTTGCTCTGATATTATTTCATATTAGAATACCTCATCACATTTCTACCTAATTACAATGGCTAATAAAATAATGTGCCAACCTAGATAGGTCGGTCCCAAACAATAACAACTTTTAATGTGAATCAACCAAGCTCATCCACAACAAATCCAAGACCCAAAACAACATCCTCGATCATGCAAACACCTTCTAAATTATTCCTCAAAGATGCACAACATGCCATAAAACCATGTCGGCCAAGAACATGGGAAACATGGCCTCACAAAATAAAATCACCAATCACAGGCACATAGATCAATGTGGACAACCAACACATGATCTAGAAACATCCACGAGCCTTACGGACCACCACCAAAACATTCACAACAACTCCAACTACCACAATCACATTATCTTCCTTCCAAAACACCAACTAGAACAACTAAACAACTATCAAAACATAAATCTTCACAACTTGATGAAACCTCCATGCAAACCTCTGAAACTTTCGATGAATAAACTAGACACACTTTACGACAAACTCTTTAATCCACAACCTCTTATCATCAACATACTAAGCTAGCCAACCTCATGAACTTCACTACTATCAACTGCTTCAATTGCTAAATGATTTTGGATGCCCCTGCATCATATTATTTGGTCCCAGATATCATGGTAAATGTGTAGTGTGTTGATTTGAGCAAGGAGGTTATGTACGGTCCATGTTTCATTCCTTTCCACTATGGGAATGCTTTTGTGGTGACCTAATTCAAATTGTGTTTGGTCGACTTAGAAATTTATGGAGGCATGGAATGTTATAAGTAAGAGTTGATTTTGTTTGATGAAAGTACGTGTGGTGAATGCGGATCTAAAAGTCTATACATTATGAAGTATGTGAAAGTACACAACTAGAGGTAGTAGACAGTGATATTCTATTTGGTACCATTATCGGTGATAGTTATTTCAGTGGTGGATTCCCTTTCATCATTCTTCTGGTAATGAGCCCTTTTTTGTTGGTAGTGGGCCCTTTTTGTTGGTAGTGAGCCTTTCTCTTTTTGTATTGAACCTTTTTATCTCTGGCTATAATAGTTGGGCACTAAGCACACCGGTAGTGAGCCTTACCTCTAGTGAGAATTTTTGGCAGTGAGCCTTTGTAAAAATCACCTTAACCAGTGTTGCCTTAACTACTCTTCTATAATTGAGAATTATCATTGTCTGTGTTTTTTCCCATCTTGGGTTTCCATGTAAATTTTGGTGTTCATTATGCATGGTGTTGTTATGTTCTTTCATGTTCATAGTTTTTTTATTATTATCTGATTGATTTAAGCTTGCTTTAGATTAATTAAAGAAGAAAAAATGTTTTAGAATAATTGATTCATCCCCCCCTCTCAATTATCCAAATTATTCAACACACCCAACCATCCCAATCTAGTCTATCCAATGCAATCAATCGTAATCCATTCAATCTAGTGCCTCATTCAAAACATTCGTTACCTTTGTTTCTAGCCTTGCTATGAACCTTGATCCTTTAGTCAATTATCATTATAGGGATATGTCTTTCTCAATCCTCTCATTGTTTTGGGATGTGTCCTTCCCATGTCAAACAACGCCATCATCATCATCAATCAATCTATCAATTAGTTTTTAGCTTGACTTGGAGCATAGTCCTTGGTTTCTTTTGGTTTGTTGTGCATGCTTGCTTGTTGCTTGTGTGTTTTATCATCTTTTGAATTTACCATGGTCTTTTGGATTCTATTTTCATAGTGGCATCATGGTCTTCCATATCATGGTGTTATGGGGAATATGTTTGTACTTGAGCTTTTTGATCACGTACTAGACACATTGTCATCCTCGTTCCTTATACCTTGGTGCATAATGTCAAGTACAATATCAAATCTACGTTGCTCATATCATCACATCATGATGATCCTCCATCCTCCCTCTCCATCCATATTTCCATCATCCTTCTCTATTTTCCTCTATCCTTTTATCCTTCATCCTTTAGTCCCATCATCCATTTCAAGAGCACACACATGTTCTTTAAATCTGCATGTCCTCTCAAGGGGACATACCACTACCTCCTTGTCATCCTTCCTCATCATCAGTAGTGACTAAGGCATCATGCCTCTAGTACTAATCCCTTTCACACCCACTATGTTTTATTCTTTGAAATGATGTTACTTCTCTTAGCTACAACATCATCTCAAAGAGGGGCAAGTGTAGACACTGAAAATTATCACTAGGCTTCTAAATTTATTAAAACCCCTTTTTCATCCTTGATAATTAAATAATCTTAAATATTTAATTATTATATAATGTCATAAAGTCGATTCTATTAATTGAATAATCTAAATTATTTAATTAATTCATTTTATCCTTCTATGTCCTCTTTTGATTAATTAAATAAATTGTTATTTAATGGCGTTAGTAATATCTTTGATTTCTATAATTAAATAAATTTATATTAATTTAATGGGTATGTGCAGGATCGTGATGGGCCAAAAAGTGGCGATATGATGGGTATTTGTAGGGTATGTGGCTGATGACTTTTTTTTTACCCAAAATTGATGAAATGAAAAGGGCTTTTCAAGGAGATTCTCATATTTCCACCAATATAAATGCTTACTTTGAATTTAATAAATAATTATTGTTCATTTTCTATTTGAATTATGAGTAAAGTCCTCATTGATAGGTTGATTGAAAAACATCTATAAATTTCAAATGGTATCACATTTTTGAATCCAAAACATGCATCACATTCTATGCTTCGTGACAATTATAGGATTAAGAAAAGAAAATTTGAATTTTATGAAGTTTTGACCAAGTTATGATCACACATAATGAGTTTTATATTTTAAAATTTATAATTAATTATTTACTTAAAAAAATTACAAAAAAAATATGCATCACATCTAGACACGAGTCCTCTACTTGTGTCTAAAATATTATATAAAATATTATCATTTTATTGTGGTTAGGGTGGTCAGACAGACACCTACTTCTTATTTTTTCCCTGAAATTTAAGTAATACTCCATTGAAATTTTAAATTTTGACTAAATAGATTTTTCTCTTTTAAAAATAAACCGAGTAGTTTAGAAAGTACATTCAATTTTATACAAATTCTATTGTTACATATTTTTGAAATAATATAGATAACTTATTCAAATTTTTACGGCAAGTTGCCTAACTCTGATTTTTCTAAATTTTTTGCCACTTAAGGGCCTATTTTTTCTATGATGATCCTGCACATACCCTAATTATTTGTCATTTTCGACTATAAATAAATAATTATGTTAATTTTTTTAATTATTCACTTTTATCTATGTCCTGTTACAAGTTAATTAAATGACTCATCCTTTCCTTCACTTTTTGGATTAAATTTCTATTTAATCAAAAAGTTAACTTTCCTTTCCCTTTTGCATTTAAATATTGTTTATTTATTTGAAAATACAATTTCCCTCTCAAACCGAAGTGACTTTTGTAAAATTACTCAATTTCATCATTCTTTCATCAGTCTCATTTCTATCTTATCTTGGCTCATCTAATTTCATCCATTGATCAAAATAAAAATAATTTAATCTCAATCACCCATTTCACATTCAACTCTCTATAAAAGGAGGCCTATCACTATCATTTTGATATCAACATATTTTATGCTAATGTCATGCTTCTAGAATCATGAGCAACCACATTCAAATCTTCAACAAATCATCATAATATATGTAATATTTTGAGGTTTTCATGCATTTTGCTTTGATTTAAGGTATTTTATGCATACTTCTATTTCTATCCATTTTGCATGCATACATGTACAACACATTACAACACTAAACCTAGGAAAAATTAAGTTAATTTAATGACAATTATTCCCAAATTAAGTAAGGAAAAGGGATACTTTTTTCATTACTACATGGACCTAATGTGAAAAATCCTCCTAGCCATCTTGAAAGGTCGGAATCTACACCTAAAAATAGTTACCAACCCTTCAAGAAACAAAATGGGGGCATTTTACAACTTAATTCCCCTCAAGCAAATCAATAAGTTGATAACCACATGGATTCTATAGAGATGACAAATAATTTTTCCTTCGGGGATAGGAATGGAAAATTTACCCATCTACCCTTGTACACTTCCTAATATCATGTTGCGGCTTATGGAAAAGAATATTCTTCCATACCTCCTATTAGAGCTCTTGATCCTAATAAGCCATTACCTGTAGGATATAGACCAAATTCCTATTGCCATTATCATCAGCAAAATGGACATGATACATAATATTGTAAGCATCTTAAACATCTTGTGCAAGACGCCATTGATTCTAATCATCTTCTAATTGGAGGTGTGAATGATTGAGGTAATAAGTCTATATCCCCTCCCAACTAAAACTTACAAATATTTACAAATCCCATGCTGAAACATACCATTTCCTTTGTCAAAGCTAGTGAAACAAAGAAATGTATGATGAATGTTAACACAAATGATGAAAGCATAAAAGATGGAAATGTTGATGAAGCAAATAAAGTAGTGGAATTTGTTGAAGAATGAAAGGGAAAACCAATAGGCTTGGGTATGTGCAGGATCATCATGGAAAAAACATGCCCTTAAGTGGCAAAATTTTTAGAAAAATTAGAGTTAGACAACTTGACATAAAAATTTGAATAAGTTATCTATATTATTTCAAAAATATGTAAGAATAGAATCTATAGAAAATTGAATGTAGTTTCTAAACTACTAGGTTTATTTTATTTTTTAAATTATTTGGGAAAATTTGAAATTTCAATGCAAGAGTAATTTTTAGGGAAAATGGAAATGTCACCACTCCTATCTCATAATAATGATACTATTTTTTATATTTTTAGACATATAGAGGACTAGATGATGCATATTTTCTTGTATTTGTTTTCCAAGTAAATTAATTATGAATTTTATATTTCTTTTAAAATATAAAACTTGTATGGACACCTTACTAGTCAAACCATGAAATTATTTTTCTTTTTTAATCTTATAGTATGTGAAGCATAGAATGTGATACATGTTTTGGATTCCAAAAATGCGATATCATTTGAAAGCTATAGATGTTTTTCAATCAGCCTATCAATCAGGACTTTAGTCATAATTCAAATAGAAAATGAATACTAATTATAACTTAAATTTGAAGTAAAGAATAATTTATATTGGCGAAAAGTTGAGAATCTCTTTTGAAAACCCTTTTCATTTCATCAATTTTGGGTAAAAGAAAAATTCATCAGCCACATACCCTACAAATACCCATCATATTGCCACTTTTTGGCCCATCATGATCCTGCACATACCTATCTATGAAAAATAAAATTTCTAATGAGGAGAGTCCCAAAATTGAAGCCCAACCCAAGATTCCTAATGAAAAAATATAGCACACACCCTCACATGTCTTAAGTTGGAGAGAGGAAAGAAGATAGAGGAAGCCTAGTAAACTCCTAAGATTAAGAAACCCTTTTCTTTTAGAGATTGGCCAATATAATGTGGATCTAATGTGCCACTGATGACCAAGGAGTGGAAGGAGTTCTTGCGTGGACATCCTACCTCACCCAAGAGGTAAGACTTAGACTCAAAAGAGGATCCTAAGGAATATGCTCTATCTAATAATGAGGGAACTACGTAGAGCAGAAAGCTTTTTTAAATAAGAATCAATGTAAATCCAACTTAAATATAAATAAAAGAAAAATTTTGCTGAGCAAAGGCATGAAGCTTTGAAGTTTGTCTTGTGTGACATGTATCTTTTCTTTTCTCTTCCTTCTTATCTTTCTTGTTATGTGCATTATATGCAATAGTGAAAGCATAAAACCTTGTTCTTGAATGTTAAATGTGACTATGACTTATGTCAACTGTGAGTCACTATGCTGACCACCATATAAGATGTACGTAGTAGTAGATAGGACAATTGGCTAAGCAATAGGCTAGACCAAATATTGGAAATCCTAAACTAGCAAGAAAACCAAATGGACCATTTGGAACAAGAGGTTTGAGGAGTGCAACATCATAATCTTGAGAATGACGTACTGAACCAAGGAGAGGGTATATGCAGGATCATGATGGGCCAAAAAGTGGTGATATGATGGGTATGTGTAGGGTATGTGGTTGATGACTTTATTTTTACCCAAAATTGATGAAATGAAAAGGTTTTTTAAAGGATATTCTTAGCTATCCACCAATATAAATTATGCTTTACTTTGAATTTAATAAATAATTATTATTCATTTTTTATTTGAATTATGACTAAAGTACTTATTGATAGGTTGATTGAAAAAAAAATATAGCTTTCAAATGATATCACATTTTTTGAATTTGAAACATGTCTCACATTCTATGCTTCACATACTATAAGATTAAAAAAATTAATCTCATGAAGTTTTGACCAAGTTAAGGTGGTTAGATATATGAGTTTTTATATTTTTTAAAAGTTGTAATAAAAAATTCATAGTTAATTATTTACTCGTAAAAAAATTACAAAAAAATATGCATCACATTGGCACATGAGTCATCTACTTATATATAAAATCTTATTAAAAAATATTATCATTTTATTGTGGTTAGGGTGGTCAGACAGACACCTACTTCTTATTTTTTCCTTGAAATTTAAGTACTACTCTATATTGAAATTTCAAATTTTCACCAAATAGATTTTTTTTAAATAAACCCAGTAGTTTAGAAACTAAATTAAATTTGCTACAAATTCTATTCTTACATATTTTTGAAATAATATAGATAACTTACTCAAATTTTTATGTCAAGTTTCCTAACTCTAATTTTTCTAAATTTTTCATGACTTAAGCTCCTATTTTTTCCATAATGATCTTGCACATACCTGAGAAGGGGATTGTAATTGAGGATGGATTGAGGAAAGAATAGGAAATTATCTTAAGAAAGTAACACCACCGAAGTTTGATGGAAAGGATATTAGAGATGGGGATAAGGCCTAGATCATAGAGATAGAAAAATACTTTTGTCTTCGTAACCTATCAGACTAGACCAAGATTACCTGGGCTACATAACAATTATCTGGAGAAGCAACTACTTTGTGGGATAACGAGAAGGCTAAAGGAAGACCCTCTAGAAGGGATTACTTGGGAAATTTCCTTGAATATTTTAGAAAGAGGTGGCTACCACAAATTTTCTTTGATAAGAACATGACTGATTTGAAAAATATAACCCAGGGAGGCCTAACTGTAGTGTAGTACTGGGAGAAGCTTACCAGCTTGCTTAAGTATGTGCCTCAATATCAAGTCGATGAGCATTTTCAGATCCAAAAGTTTATACAGGGATTGAGACCCCACATTGGAGCTAAAGTGAATCAGCACAATCCTCCTACTATGGCAAAAGCTTTTGAAAATGCTATAAAGCAAGAGCATAAGTTGCAGTAGTTGTATAATCTTCATAAAGGAGCAGACTCTAAGCCCTAATTTAGAAATAAAAAATATCGAAAGGGTGAAAAACATAAAGGAAGAAAGTCCCATCATATCAGAAGCCTAAAAAGAGAAGTCAACCCTCCAGAAAATGAAGAAGGCAACTAAGAAGGAATAAAAGGGATAATAAGGGAAATGATGCCTACAACAACACCCAAATCACTTAAAATAATATAAGTCTATAACTCGAAGAAGACTGTGTGATGGATGTTACTCTTGTGGGGGAGATAATTATGCCTCTAATTTACCTTAAAATAAAATCTTACAAAATCAAGGAAACCAACAATAGATACTATAACACAATATCCATGCAGTGGTGGATAATGGGAAGCAAAGTACCAATCTTCTCCAATATTGTTAATAGGTAATCTCTATGGCCAAACCATTTCCATTTTGATAGGTATTGGAGCTACTAAGTTTTCATAGACCCTAGAATGACTTCAAAGTTACCTATTTGACCTACTCACAAGAAGAACTTTCAATCTGTCCAATATGGAAATTGAGCAAAGCAGGTAGTAGATTTTTGTCTCTTTTACAGTGATTTGAACTTCCCACCTTCATAATCCAAGTTAACCTTTATGTTGCACCATTAGGATCTTATGATGTAATATTAGGAATCAACCGGTTGACTAAGCCTAAGAATATTGTAGATTGTGAGGATAATATGGTGACATGTATAGATGACTATGGGAACTCGGTTGAGGTATATGGGGGGGTGATCCCATAATAGTGGTTTACAATTTTTGGCCAAACTGGACACTGAAATTATTATTTTTAACTAAATCTTCACATTTGGGCACCTATAGCAGCTAAACTGTGAGGAATTTGTAGATGGTGCAAACTAGAGTCTCATCAAATTTTGTCTGTAGATTCTAAAAATATTTTTTTCAAAATTTTTGGAATCAAATTGCACTTCTTTTTCCATCTCCCACGAAAATAGATTTTTAAAACAACATTTTAAAAAGTGGCCTGCTATAGCGCATAACTTTTTCCATGAAGGATAAAATTCTAATTCTTTCAAATTTAGATTTTTTAACTTTGATATCTAATGCTTCCACTTGGTTAGATAGTTTTTTTGAATATTTTTTCCTTAATCAAGTTTCAAAGTCAAACGAATTACAATTACACAAGCGAGTATAATGCATAAATTTTTTGTATATGTCAAAATTTAATTTAATTTTTTGTTGGATCAAGGACTTCAATATCTAGTGCACTCATATTTTTAATTTTTGTTTGATAATCTTCTATTTTTCCACATGTGAAGAACAAAGAAATTCATTTTTGATGAAAACCTATGTTTAATAAAACTTAAAAAACAAATACATAACAAAACCAAAACATATTAAAATTATATTCATTGGATAGCTTGTTCTGAGGAATACCATAATCATTTAAAATAAATTTTAAATGAATTCATTTGATCGCCCAAAATCTAAATCAAAAGTGATTTTTTATCAGCATTCTGATAGGTGTAAAGGAGACACATTTATAGGTATGGTTTAAAACTAGCGAGGTTCTATCCAAGGGGGTTTGATCTAAGGTGATTTGATCAAACCCTCTTCAATAGGAATCCTTAAAATGGAACTTTTTAAGGCTTAAATCATTATATTTTCTAAAAATATGTGATTTCAGCTAAAAAAATTTCCTCTCAGGAATTGTAAACCACTATTATGACAGCACCCGGTACAGTAACCCTTGGAGCTTAGATAGATCTCAACTATACAAATTAAAAGAGAAAAATGGAAGGGTTGTGTTATAATGTTGTGCATGTTAGTGAACCTAACAATGAGAAACCATACCTTGATGATTATCCAATCCTGATGGAATTCCATGATGTGTTTCTTGAAGATCTCAACAAGATGCCTCTAAAGCAAAGAACTCAATTTCTCAATTGAATTATTTCTATAAGTCAAGCCACAATCTAAGGCCCCATATAGGATGACCACCATAGATCTCTACGAGTTGAAAGCCTAGCTACAAGATTTTTTGTGTAAAGGTCTTATTATACCTAGTGCGTCATCTTTGGGAACACAAATTATCTAAGTTTTGAAAAAAAGGGATGGAACCTTGCATCTGTGTATAGATTATTGGATGTTGAACAATGAAACCATCAAGAATCGCTAGCCTATTTCAAGGATCGATGAATTATTTGATTAGATGAAGGGAGTGATAGTATTCTTAAAAATAGATCTCAGGTCTTCATACCACCAGTTGAGAATAAAGGAGGAGTATATTCTAAAAATAACTTTTCAAGCTTGGTATGGCCATTACAATTTCACTGTGGTTCCCTTTGGGTTGACCAACACACCTACAATTTCATGAAACTTATGAATAGTGTGTTTTGACACTATTTGGATGACTTCATCCTAATTTTAATTGATGACATTTTGGTTTATTCCAAGACCATTGACGAGCATGATCAACACTTGTGGATAGTCATACAACAACTAAGGGAAAATAAGGTTTTTGGGAATTTATCCAAGTGCTCATTCTACAAGGACAAGGTGCATTACCTAGCCCACATTATCTCAGAAAAAGGAGTGTATGTGGATCCTAAGATGATAAAAGCAATAGTAGAATATCCCTCAGCTTAGAATGTGTCACAAGTGTGAAGTTTTATGGGCCTTGTAGGATATTATAGAAAATTTGTTCAAGGGTTCTCTAAAATAGCAACCCTAATAATGTCTATTAAGAAGAAATGAAAGAGGTTTGAGTGGACCAAGAAATGTGATAAAGCTTTCCAGCTCCTTAAAGAAAATCTCACTATATCTCTGGTATTAATTATCCCAAATCCCAATGGTCAATTTCTAGTGATCACAAATGATTCAGGAGTTGGAGTAGGATCATTGTTAATGCAAGAAGGGCAAGTTGTGGCATATGAGTCTAGGAAGCTAAAACAACATGAAGTCAACTATGCACCCCACAACTTAGAATTAGTAGCCAGAGTGCATGCCTCGCTAATATGGAGACATTATCTTTTGGGAAAGATATTTACACTCAAAACAGATCTCCTACTAGGATTAAGATATATTTTCACTTAGCCTAATGTCAATGCATGATAGAGGAGATGTCTAGAAGTCTTTAACAAGTATGACATTGGAATTGAGTACATAAAATTTAAAGAAAATCAAGAGGAAAATGCTCTTAGTAGATGAAGACATATGGTAGCTATGACCTTTGTTAGATTCAATCTGATACAACAGGTGAAGCAAAAATTGCAAGGTGATGAGCATTATGAGAGGGTGAAAAAGGTTCTAGAAGAGAATCTACCAGACCATCGATTCGATGGGTACAAGCTTGATCCAAGTGGTATCTTATGATACCAAATGCATATGTATATTTTAAACTCTAGAGAACTTAGGAAGCTAGTCCTAGATGAGGTCCACAATGCACCAAATTTAGGGAACTATAGAGTTACAAATATGCTCACAAAACTGAAAGTCTTGTACTTTTATCCAAGACTTAGGAAAGATGTAGAAGAATATGTAGCTAGATTCTTGGATTGTTAGCTATTCAAGGATGACCACATGCATCCAACAAGGCTCCTTTATCCCCATGATAAACCTGAGTATAAATAGAAAGTGATCAATATGGATTTTGTATAGGGGTTACCTCTAAGCAAGAACAGGCATGCCATCATTCTAGTAGTAGTCAATAAGTTAACTAAGGTGGCACATTTTATTCCAAGGAACCTTTCAGACGGATCACTGACCCTAGATAATATTTTTTTCTAGGAGATCTTTCATTTGCATGGAGTGTCAAAGACCATTATATCTAACTGAGATACACAATGACATCTAGGATTTGGATGACCTTGAATGTAGAACTAGGGAATAATTTAAAATTTATTTCAACCTATCATCCTTAGACTAATGGTCAAACCAAGAGAGTAAATAATTTTGTAAAATACCTCCTTCCAATGTACTATATGGATCAACAATATAAGTGGTAAGAGTACCCACCACTGGTAGAATTTTATTATAACAACTCCCACCATTCATCCTTAGGTATGAAACCATTTGACGCTTTGTATGGGAAGAAGTTTCGCATTCCCATCAGTTGGGATAGACTAGAGGATAAGATCATAGTGGGTACTGAGATGTTAAAAGAAATGGAAGAGCATGTGAGGCTTATCAAGAGCAGACTAAAGGAAGAAGTCGATAGGAAAAAGAGCTATGCCAAAAGAAATTAAAACTTTAGACACTTTATAGTTGTCAGAGAGAAGGTATTTATGATATTCAACCTATATAATAGCTCTATTACCTTTGAGAATTCATCCAAACTGGCTCTGAGATATGTGGGCCCATTTGATGTGCTAGAAGTGATCAACCCAGTTGTATACAAACTTGCTCTACCCCCTGCTCTAGCTCAACTCCATAATGTGTTTCATGTTTCTTTATTAAAACCATACCACCGAGATGCATCTCATATAATTGATTGGCATTCTTTACATGTGGAGGATCCAAGAGTGGTTCTAGTGGAGCCTAATATAATTCTAGATAAACCTAACATCAAGTCATGAAACAGGGATATTGTTTAGTATAAGGTCTAATGTGACAAATATCATGAGGACAATGCTACATGGGATGATGTGAAGGAAACATAACACTCCTTCCCTAATTTTCATTCCTATAAAGACTATTGATGATCATTTTTGTATTGATACAATTTTTTTTTACTGATATGCTATGATGTTTTGGCTTGAAACAATGTGAATTATGATTATCTATATATTTATTCTTGATATTTTGGATTGATATGCCTCTCCCTCTCTCCCTCCCCCTCCCTCCCTCGCTCCCTCCCTCCCCTCTCTATCTCTCTCCCTCTCTCCCTCCCTTCCTCCCTCCCTATTGCAAATATAACATGAGCCTGTTGGCAATGGAGTCTTATTATCTTCCTATGCATAGTTTATTTGAATCTATCACTTCTTTATTGATACCTTTATTGAAAAAACATCATTTGCTAAATAACCTCACAATTCATCTCATGTACTACACAAAATGTATGTGTAGTGTAGGAAAAATTATCCCTCTTTCACACTTAATTTGTGAATATTTAATAATTCAAATGAGCCTTTTGTTTCCTTAATTTAGTGTTGTAATATGTTTTACATATTCACATTAAGTTTAGGGTTATTTTTTATTAAATGGACTTAATTATGCCTTATTTATGGTGTTTTAAATTATACCTTTAAAAGTTTAAACTAATATAGGGATTTATTATTTAAGTGAGGTTAAGTTTCCTTAATTCGCCCCTTTAATTCAATCCAAGCCTAATTAATTACAAATTTTGAGGGATAAAACTTGCCATTCATAAACTCCATTACAAAACACTTAACTTTGGAAGTTGTGTGTCCAAGTAAGTGAGCTGGGACCCATTCGCCTCTTAACTTTGGAAGATGTGTGTTAGGAAAGTGACCTTGGAACCATTCACCATAGGGCGAATGAGTCCTCACTTAGTCCTAGGACCCTATTTCTACATAATGTTTAACATTGTCCAATGTGTGTCCTAGGTAAGTGGATTAGGACCCATTTTCCCTATGGTGAATGGTTCTTCACTTAGACATAGAAACCCTCTTTGAAATATGGTTTTTGCAGTATTTTAATTATTTCAAATCTATAATTCAATGTTGGTTTGTGATATTTAAATTTTTAGAATTAATGCTAATATATCTATAAATACAAGGTTATTTTCTCTTAGTTTCACCTAGAAAATTTTCATGAACACCTAGAGCATTCAAGAGAGCATTATCAAGAGAATTCCTAAGGCATGGAAGGGCCAATCTATAGAAGAACATCGCATCAATCAAGATTTGATTTTTCATGTCAAAGATGTATTACATCATGCATGTTGTTTGACATAATATGTTGATGTATTGTTCAAGATCAAATCAAGAATATCAAAGGCATTATTTCACATCAAGTTTCATGATCAATATCTATATTCATTGAGGAATTTCATGATAGTTTGTAGACTTATCCAAAGTTTCACATAAGGTATCATTGTTCATGTTTCATTATTTCATCCATTCATGTTTCATTTTTTCATCATAAGGTTTAATTACCAAAATATAGTTTGACCAAGGCAACCCCATATTCCCTTACAAAACAACATTTTTCTCTCTTTTATGTGTGATTGTAGATTTTAGGTTAAAGACCAATTGGAGAGGAAAATTGATGAGATTTTCAAAGTTGTTAAAGTTGTAATAAAAGTTGTCAAATCATGGAAATTGAGCTATAGGTTTTATTTCCAACTTTCTAATAGTGAACAACTAAAATTTGGGAGTGCACACATAGAACAAAAGAATCTAGAAATTAATTTTCAAGAGCCCTAGCTAGGACCCATTCACCATAGGGTGAATTATTCCTTATTTAGGTTTGAAAAGGCATCTTTGGTGAAGGGTACATAGCATTTAACCCTTTCTAGATCTTCATTTTGATTGTTAGTTGGGTTATCTATTTGACTGATGTATCTCATTTGCACTTTGTAACACATATTTTGAATGAAATAAAGAGAAGTTGGTGCATCATAGTTTTCATTTTAGTTTACCTACTTTTTCTATATGTTATTATGGTGAACCCAACCTTTTGAACCTAAGTTCGATCCTTGCATTTTCTAATTTTTGATTTGTCTTTTATCCTAGATTTAGATCTTACATTCATTTGCATCTCTTTGCATTGAATTAGGTCTCATTTAGGGTGTCTAATTTGCATTCAAATTTGAGTTTAATTTAAGGGTTTTAGGATTACATATTTTGCATTCTTTAAATCTGATAAATATAACAAAATTAGTCATATTGTATATCATTGGATCATATCACCTTGTATTTGAAAATTGAAACAAAAATTGCATATCAAACAAGCTTTTCTAGGTTGCCATTTTTGTCATATAAGTTCCTGATCGAGTCGTATTTGGAATATTTGGGTATTAAAATATTCATTTTTGTGTTTCTATTTACTGCTTTTAGGTTTTTCTTACTGTTTGAAGAATTTTTTTCATCGATTTCATCATATATAGCTTAATTTGGTAAATTTAGTGCATTGTGCGATTTCAAAATTGTATTTACAAGACTTCATTTTCAAACTTTTGAATAGTGTAATAAAAAAATTACCTTGTTTTAAATCTAAAAAATTAAAAAATGGATAAGTGTTTTAGTGATTTTTGGATGTCCTTGTTCTACTTGGTTGATGTTTCAAGTCATGTTTTTGGAAATGATCCTAATGCAATTGACTCTAACAATGGTTAATCAACTCCTAATGAGTTTCCTCATGAAGTTGACGTTATTCGTGAAGATGATGCTAGCATGCATGAGTTCATAAATAATTACCTTAACATTCTTGAGATTAATTCATCATTTTATCCCTACATGGAACAACCAACACAACTTGATATTTTTGGTCTTTTACATCCTAAAATTGAGTCACAAACTAAACATAAAATTCCAAAAATGAGTGAACGTACTTCCTCTAATCAAGTGCATACTTATCTATCATATGTTAACAAAGTGACCAATACTCCTATCAACCTTGAAGAGACTTATGGCCAATACTTTAAGATTTTAACCAACCAAGGATTTGACATAACTAATGAGCATGAAATTTATAAAATTTCATAGAAAATTCCTATTGAAAAAACCAAAGGATTAGGATATCAAGATCCTCCTCCCAATACAAGTTTCCTCCTTTCTAAGGAACAACCAATGCCTCATAGTAATTATAAGGGAATCTTAGGTCTTCCACCTCAAAATTTATCTGAAGAAATGGGTGAATCGAGCAAGAAACAAAAACATTACAAAGTCAAGAAACTCAAATTTCCCTATCCCATGTATGAAAATTAAAGAATCATACACACACTTATAATTCAAGGACTCTTAAATGTTCACACATTATAGAAAATAAAAAATCCAAATCCTAAGATCACAGATAGGTCTCATTGTTAATATCATAGAATTTTTGGGCATGGTGTTCATGGGTGTCATGCTTTAAAAGAATATTTGAAAGTTTGATATCATAAAAATAATCCCTTAAATCATGCAACCCTTTTTATCCTTGACATGTAATAGTTGTAGGATCCTAGTATGCTCACTATTACATGTTATACATTCATTGAAAACCATTCTCTTTATTGCAAGGAGCTCATTTTTGTCACTTATCTCGGCCAATCCTTGTCCTACATTTAGTGGGGGAAAGGGGTTAGCCTTGTTCTTGTCTTGGCAGTTGATGTTGTCCCTTTGGCTAGTTGAATTCTTTCCACATATACCAATCAAGATTGGAATGTAGATGACCTGCTATAGGTTTACTCGCATGTCCCTTACTAGTATTTTGCATTGTTTTCTTTTTCATTTTTCTTTAAATGTGATTGCATATACATAATCTGATCCCACGTATTGTTTGATTTGATGATCTCTCTCTCTCTCTCTTTTTGTGCATTCCTCTATATGTACTTGCATTTTCTATATTTCATAAACGTTTTATTTTTTCATTTGTCTTTTGTTTCCTTTTGGGGATGATGCAAGGCATCGAGACATTTCGGTCTCTTCCATGTTGATTCGAAAGGATTTTTCATTGTTTTTTATTTCTTTGTGTTATTATTCTAGTTTTATGAGTTATTGGGGAATGCTAATGTTTCTGAGCTCTATAACAATATTGTAGCAAAGATATACTAACCTTGAATCCATAGATCCCTTATGTATTTTTGGGGGAAACCTCACCCTCCTTTTTCATGACATAGCTTTATTTCAAAAAAATATGACTTGGTATAGGGCTTTTAGATGAAGGTCGCATGTCTAAGGAGTAAACATTGTCTACTTTAAAGCAATTGTTGATAGAAATGGTATAGCAAACATACATTGATAACATGGGTATGTGTAGGATCACGATGCGCCAAAAAGTGGCAATATGATAGGTATGTGTAGGGTATGTGGCTAGACCCAAAATTGATGAAACAAAAAGGATTTTTAAAGGAGATTATCAGCTTTCCACCAATATAAATTATGCTATACTTTGAATTTAATAAATAATTATTATTCATTTTCTATTTGAATTACAACTAAAGTCTTCATTGATAGGTTGATTGAAACACATATATAGCTTTCAAACATTATCACATTTTTTGAATCCAAAACATGTGTCACATTCTTTGCTTCACATACTATAGGATTAAAAAAATGAAAATTGAATTTCATGAACTTTTGACCAAGTTAAGTTAGTCAGACATATGAGTTTCTATATTTTTTAAAAGTTGTAATAAAAATTCATAATTAATTATTTACTTGGAAAAAAATTACAAAAAATATGCATGACATCAGTACATGAGTCATCTACTTATATCTAAAATCTTATTAAAAAAATATTATCATTTTATTGTGGCTAGGGTGGTTAGACAAACACCTACTTCTTATTTTTTCTTTGAAATTTAAGTACTACTACATTGAAATTTCAAAATTTTGCCAAATATATTTTCTTTGTTTTTAAATAAACCTAGTAGTTTATAAAATACATTTATTTTGCTATAGATTATATTCTTACATATTTTTGAAATAATATAGATAGCTTATTCAAATTTTTACATCGAGTTTCCTAACTCTAACTTTTCTGAATTTTTTGCCACTTAATGGCCTATTTTTTCGATGATGATCCTACATATACCCATATCTTTCAAAAAAATCCATGTTTCATGGCGTGATTTTATTTTTCCTTATGACATGTCCTTTTCTTGTTTTTGTCATTATGTTTTATGTCCTCCAAGAGTGTGATATTTCTTAGCATACAACATTCCTCTTAGTGGTGATGTGATGCACTGCACTCCCTAAGTTGTGAAAATTTTACTCTTTATTTTGCAGGCCTCTTGGAGACATTAGGCAAGATGATCCCTAAGAAGAATACTTTACATGAATGGAGAAAGAACCCCTTGAAAAAAAAACCATATATATAAATATATGTATATATATATATAGAGAGAGAGATAGATAAATAGATATATAATGTTCTTAAAAATTTGGCATAACATAGCTTGCTAACCTTGTGAAGGTTGAATTCTAAATTCAAGGCCACTTATCATAACACACCTTTCTTTTCTATAGAGCCTTTCCTAGCATTATGGGACCCTTTTGAAGTTATTAGAGGGATAGCTTTGGTATGGTCAGTATGATGAGAAGTCAACATAGAGGCATGGCTTTCTCATTGTACAATGAGAAGGTAACACAGAAGCATGAGTTTCTCACTAAGCCACCCTATCAGAAGACTGACCTAGTTGATAGTCTGAAGTTCTGCTACCTCAAAGTGAGTGCAAACTAATAGCTTAGATGTGTTAACCTTTGTGTTGGATAGTCTAGGCCTGATCTTCCTAGTATTATAATGAGCCTAATGTTGCCTTAATTTAGTGTTGTAATATATTTTACATATTCATTTTAAGTTTGAGGGCCCTTTTTTCATTAAATGCACTTAATTGTGCCTTATTTATGGTGTTGTAAACTATAACTTTACACTTTCACACTAATCTAGGGATTTATTAAGTAATTGAAGTTAATTTTCCTTGATTGGCCCCTTTAATTCAAATCCAAGCCTAATTAATTAAAATTTTTGAGGGATAAACCCTGACATTCATAAATTTCATTACACAACACATAACTTTGGAAGATGTGTGTCCTAGATAAGTGACCCAAGACCCATTCACCATGGGGTGAATGGGTCTTTAGTCCCAGGACCCTATTTATGCATAATATTTAACACAGTCTGACGTGTGTCCTAGGTAAGTGGCCTAGGACCCATTTTCCCTATGGAAAATGGCTCCTCACTTAGACCTAGGACCCCTCTTTGAAATATTTTTTTCATAGTATTTTAATGATTTCAAATCTATAATTCAATTTCATCTAGTGATATTTGAATTTACGGAATTAATGTTAAGATATGTATAAGTATGAGTCTATTTTCACTTAGTTTCACCTAGAAATTTTCTATCAGCACCTAGAGAACTCAAGAGAGAATTATCGAGAGCATTGAAGACAATTCCTAAGGCATTCAATGGTAGGTCTATAGAAGAATATTGAAACAATGAAGATTGCATTTTTCATGTCAAAGATGTATTGCATCATGCATGTTCTTTGACCTAATATGTTGATGTATTGTTTAAGATCGAATCAAGCATATCAAAGGTATTATTTCACATCATTTTTTTTCATCACAATCTACATTCATTGAGGCCACTTCATGCTAGTTTACAGATTTATCCAAAGTTTCACATAAGGTATCATTGTTCATGTTTCATTGTTTCATCCATTCATGTTTCATTGTTTCATCATAAGGTTTAATTACCAAAGCGGGGTTTGACCAAGGAAAACCCTTGTTCCCTAACAAACAACATTCTTCTTTGTTTGATGTGTGATTGCATATTTTAGGTTGAAGATCAATTAGAGAGAAATTTTGAAGAAAGTTGAAAAGTTGTCAATGTTGCAAGAAAAGTTGTGAAATCACAAAAATTGAGCTACAAGGTTTATTTTTGGCTTTCTAATAGTGAACAACTAGAATCTGGGAGTGGAGACATAGAACATAACCCAAAAATTGATTTTTTAGGAGCCCTAGCAAGGACCCTATTGTGTGGTCTCACAACATGCCACAAAATTGAAAAGACATGGGGACCTAAGTAAAAAAAAAAGCTCTTATGGTACGAGCTAGAAAATTGAAAGATCACCAGAAGTGAAGAGAGAAGAGAAATATTTGATAGTAAAAGTACTTTGTAATGTAAGTGTTCTGGGCACTGGGTATTGGGTACTAGAAACATATGAAAAGGAAAAGGATAATGCAAGTTTGAATGGAAAGGCTTTGGTCTTATATGAAGAAGTCTTGTATGAAGGGGTCTTGTATGAAGGAGTTTTTGTATAACCGAGGTCCAGGAAAGTTAGTGGGTAAATTTGAATACCAGGTACCGGTTACCGAGTTGAAAGGTGAAGTGAAAATGTTAAAAATGTTAAGTTTATCTAATGATCCCAATAATCTGGTATATATGTGAGGATTTATGATATGCTTAAAAGTGTGTTAATTACGTGATTTTGTATTAACATTTGAATAATGGTTTTATTTACATGATATTTTATAAAAAAATTATTTCATTTAAAGGGATTTAATGTGTGGAATTTGTGATTGCAGGAGATATCGATTGTGATGCAAAATTCAGGTATGGATGATGAGGAAAATTATATTTGCGAACAAATCTAATGGTGTTGTTAGGTTCAATAATGCACTTTAAAAGCTCATGTTGGAATAGAGTTTGTTGTAAAGATGTGCCAGATACTAGAATAGTGGGATGCTAGAGTTCAAGAATGTAGTATAGAAGTGTATTTGTTATGGGAGTGATTCATTCCTAGAATGTTCAAATCAAGGAACCTGAAATATAGGAACAATAATTCCATCGGATCACTTCGTTATCATAGGAAGTTCCTATATTTTGTTTGATCAGATTTGTTTGGTTCAAGAAAGAACCTTGTAGATTAAAGATTAACATCTGAAGAGCTTCAATGTGTAATTCAAGTTTACTTCCATTATATTCAATTACAATTCTCCTATTGGTCACTACATTCCACATGCCTTAATGAGATTTGTCCCTTGGATATTCTCTCATGTATTTGTCTTAGAATATCTGAGCCTTGTGTTCTACAAAAGGCTGGAGGATCCTTTTTCTTATTTTAAGTTCAGAATTTGTGGATGTTGAAGGAGCATAAACTTTTTTTTTTAAGTTTTGTTTTTTTCTTCATATTTTCTAAACCATTTTGGTGTAAAAATTTGTATGCAAGTAGACATTTATTAATATCATAGCTTATTAGATAGCTACCTATCTTAGTATCTTTTGTAGATGGTTTTTTTAGTTTAGTCAAACAAGGTTGTATGTTGCACCATTTAAGGGTGCCTACAGAACCTACTCGGTGTCCAAAAATGAAACCCCTCTCTTTAAAAGCTTGCACCATTTTATATGTAGATTCAAAGCAATCTAGTGAAGTATAAAGCAGTTTGTTGTATTTTAATAGATTCTTTAGGGAATCCATGGAGAATAACTAGGAGAATTTTTTTTTTTTATAGTATTTTTTATGCTTTATTTTAGAATAGATGTTTAAATTTTTGAAAATGTTCCAAAAGTTGAATAAATGGATGGAATTTTATTTCAAATATTTTTTCTTCCATAAAATTGTTGAATGCTTAATGCTAAATCTACTTATGTGATGGCAAATAATTTGTGATGTTCATGAAATGTTACAATAAATCTTTCAGTTTCATGATGCTTGAACTTAATGATTCAATTCAAAATCTAACACCTAAAATAGTCAATTCACAACCATGGTCCCTTTGAGATTAACATCAATATCACATCAGTACCTTAGAGTGACCCTAGTGCAACCATGACCTGGTTATCAAAGACTTGGGATTGAACTAAAGCCAATATTTTCCCTATTAATGCATAATCCGCATTTATGTTGTCTTTGTTCCATATCTTTCAAGATGGATAGGCTCTTTGTAGTCTTTTCTGTGAAGAATTTATTCACCCTATTTGTTGTGAGTAAAATCATCGTCAATGGGAACTGGTGCTAGAAGGAGGGCATCTTTGACTTTTTTTAGTTTACATTCTCTAAAATTGGAGTTATACTTTGAAACACTAGTTTTCAGTTTCCTGAGGAGCTTTTAAATAAGAAATTGAATGCGAGCAGGATTTTCAACATGGAAGTTGAAAAAAAATGGAAAATATTCAACCAAAAAATGTATCCTTTGAGTTTATTTAGTTTCGGAAGAGTCATCGAGTGTAGAGTTCATGATTCAACTAATCACGGTGAACTTGAGTGTGAAATTATTTTAACTAGGGTAAGTTTTGCCATAAGTAAAGTAATTTTGTTAACAGATGAAGTTTTAACAACTAAAAGAAAGGAATTGTCAATGAGAAAAATATTTTCCCTAGTGGAATTGGAAATATTAAAAAATAAACTGTAAATACATCAAAACAATTGGAAAACTATGATTATTATAAAGAAAATACTAACATTTTGCAGGGAAATAAGTGAGAATGTCGAGATTCAGAGATATTTAATCACAAACGAGGAAACGACATTAATGAATCAGCATTCCCCTTATACGTGGAAAACACAGATAATGAGGAGCAGGAAAATCGAGCGGGAAACACTTGTATTTTTCTCCAAGTTGAAAATTCACAAGTTATAAAAATATTTTTTTCTAATTTTATACAAGATACAAAATATCAAGTTTTTACTTTTTCTCTCTTTGATAGCAATATAAATAGTGATATATCTTGGTCTAACAAAATTCAATGTGAAGATAGGGTCGAAGACATGAAGATTTTCAGAGGAGGAGGAAGCATAAAAATAGACATAGTCGTTCATGGAAATGGAATAGGGCTAGAAGAAGGTAGAGTATGGTTGCATAAAAAAAAAAGTGTGCAATCAATCTCTAATGAGTTCATTTTCATGCATATGAGCCAAATTCTGGGTAAGTATGCTTTTGAATTTACATTGTTTAAACACAAAAAGTTAAGATAATTCATTGTTATAGTAGAATGTTGAAAATTTAGATTAATGAATTTAAAGATAAACCTATTGTAATTCATACCAAAACTGTAGAAGAAATAGTTGTAAAAATTGAAATAAATTGCTTTGTTAGAGTTAATCTTTTGTTATGCTAGAGTTGGGGTAGTTAGGATTAGTTTTCTTTTTGTAGGGTTTTTTGTTCATTTTTTTTTTTTCTTCTTTTTTTGTTCTTTTATTTTCTTTGGCCTCTACATTAGTAAATTCTATTTAAACCTATCTTACACATGAGAGTTAATTCAAATATTTGTAAAATTGAACTATAAAAAGTGAAATAATAAAACCATACATAGTAAAAAATGCTTTAAAATGTACCAAATGATATATATATGCATACATCATGTATATAAATGAGGTATCAAATGTCCATGTTTCAAAATCAAAAAGGTCAAAAAGAGTGAGAAAAGTTGCAAATAGTAGTAGCCATTTAGTCAATGTGAGATGCCTCCTCTATCAAGGCTAAATACCCTATATAGGAGAGTTCCCAGTGAATTTCAAAGTCTTGGATATGAAGATTAGCAAGAAAAGGCCTAAGTGGAAACACTTCCCTATGTTCCAGGATTAGACGAATATCATCCATGAAGGAAATCCCGATGGTCAGATGTGCAATAGATAAAATGGTATCCAAATTCTCCAAGAATTCAAGCTTCACTATCAATTTGGTAGTAGCCTGGATTTCTTCAATAGGTAGCCCGATGTCTAGAAGTGATGCTACAAAGTGAGAATCTATATCAGAATAGAAGTGAAAGTAACGGCTCGATGCAACATATTTTTCTCCAAGGACTAAGCATAAATTTGGCATAGCGAAACTTGAAGTCTTAATGAAGAAAACCTTTTCAAGCCTTTGTGATGTGATTCTCCCTAAGAAAAAATTATGTTGGTGAGAACAACCTAAACAAATTGGAGTATCCATGTCTAAGAAGCAAATTCAAATACACAGAGAAAAATTTTAGAAATAAAACAGAAAGAGAGAAAGAGAAAAAAGTGTGAAGAATTTTAGAAGAAATGTAGAATTTATAGAGAGACATAAGAAATTTGCGGTACATAGTTTCCTTGAGAAAAATTGTTTTTGGGAAACAACAAGTGAGGTGCCAGCTGGATAATTATTTTTAGGGTTAAAGGTTAAATCAAATTAATTCTTTGCACATATCTAGTGGAAAATTGCTTCAAATTTGAATAGTACGAAGATTGTGAATCAAGAAAGTTGAAGATTTCAAAATTAATAGTGGTTGTTTCATTTTTTAAAAGAGTCGTATTAATTATGCAGGCGCTTATGTGTGTGGAATACAAAGGAAAATGAAGCCGACAAGGTAGTACATGTCATCAACTAAGTAAGTTGAGAAGATAATTCATGTAGAATAAGGCATGTGAATTTAATACAAAATAATGTGATCGTGCCTCAAGGTAATCATGATATATCTGATCCATCAATGAATTGCAATGTCATCAAGTCGAAATTGCTAGCAAAAATTTTAGTAGTTGCCATAAAATTTAATCGAAAGAGTGGTAACTGATGTTTCTAAATATAGATTTAAATTTGCTGATTAAGTTGTCTATTGCTAAATTTTAATTTATGCATATTTTCTAACATATAGCGAGCTACAGTTAGCTAGTATTTGGCATAAATTAGTGGAATTTAGCTAGAAACACACACTTTTAGGAAATCATTAAATGAGTTTTTCAAAAGTGAATTGATGAAGGGATTTGCATTGAATGACAAATCAAAAAGTAACCTTTGCTACCACTGTAATTCTCAACCTAATAGCAGTGCTTAATTGCTTGCAAGTTCATAAAAGAGCTATCATTGAAATATCAAAAGAGAAAAATGAGCTATGATTGTTATATCTTCAAATGTATATATATATATATATATATATATATATATATATATATATATATATATATATATATATATCAACTCTTTAGGCTATCCAAATAACTCTATCAAGGCTATAAATGTCTGACCGGTAGTAGAGCTATGTTTTGGGGAATTACGAAGATAACCATGTTGGGACTATGGCAACTTGACTGGAAGCAAGGCTCTTTCCCTAGTTGGATTTGGCAGATTACTATATTATGTAGTTCAATTTTAATGAACTGATTATTTTTACTAAGTTCTAAAAACTAGAATTAATCAGACCGCACACAGATGTTTCCAGTGGATTTTTACTTCTTTATGTCAGAATCTAGGTAAAGGTAGAAGTTATTATTTTAAAATATGTATAAATTTTAATTTACAATGGATGATTTAATTTCAAGTTTGGTTTAAATTTGGTTTTATTGGTTGCAAGTTGTTGTGTGGTCTCACAACACACTCCAAGACTGAAAATACTTGGGGACCCAAGTAAAAAAAAAACCCTTATGGCATGAGCTAGCAAATTGAAAGATAACTGGAAGTGAAGATGAAAGAGAAATATTTCATAGTAAAAGTAATTTGTAATGTAAGTGTTTCGGGCACTGGGTATCGGGTACCAGAAACATGTGAAAAGGAAAAAGGTAATGCAAGTTTGAATGGAAAGGCTCTGGTCTAGTATGAAGGAGTCTGGTATGAAGGAGTCTTGTATGAAGGGGTCTAGTATAAAGGAGTTCTAGTATAACCGAGGTCCAAGAAAGTTAGTGGGTAAAGCTAAATACCGGGTACCGGTTATCAGGTTGTAATGTGAAGTGAAAATGCTAATTTTTTTAAGTTTATCTAATGATCCTAGTAATCTGGTATATATGTGAGGATTTATGATATGCTTTAAAGCATGTTAATTATGTGATTTTTTATTAACATTTGAATAATTATTTTATTTACATGAGATGTTATAAATGTTTTCTTTGTTTTAAAGGGATTTAATGTGAGGAATTTGTGATTGCAAGAGATATTGATTGTGATGTAACATTCAGGTATGGATGGTCAGGAAAATTGTATTTGCAAAAAAATCTAATGGTGTTGTTAGGTTCAATAATGCACTTTACAAGCTCATGCTGGAATAGAGTTCATCGTAAAGATGTGCCAGATACTAGAACACCAGGATGCTCAAATTCAAGCATGCAATATAGAAGTGTATTTGTTCCAAGAGTGATTCATTATTGGAATGTTCAAATTGAGGAACCTGAAATATAGGAACAATACTTCCACCGGATCACTCTATTATCACAGAAAGTTCCTATATTTTGTTTGAACGGATTTGCTTAGTTTAAGAAAGAACCCTTAAGATTAAAGATTAACAACCGAAGAGCTTCAATGTGTAATTTTAGTTGACTTCCATTGACTTTGATTACAATTCTCCTATTGGTCACTACATTCCACATGCCTTGATGAGATTGGTCTCTTGGATTTCCTCTCATTTATTTGTCTTATCCTATCTGAGCATTGTGTTCTATAAAATCACTACATTCCACATGCCTTGATGAGATTGGTCTCTTGGATTTCCTCTCATTTATTTGTCTTATCCTATCTGAGCCTCGTGTTCTATAAAATCACTACATTCCACATGCCTTGATGAGATTGGTCTCTTGGATTTCCTCTCATTTATTTTTCTTATCCTATATGAGCCTTGTGTTCTAAAAAATGCTAGATGATCCTTTTTCTTATTTTAAGTTCAGAATTTGTGGATGTTGGAGGAGCATAAACTTTTTTTTTCTTAACTTTTTTCATTTTTCCTATTTCCTAAACTATTCTAGTGTAAAAATTTGTATTGACATAGACATTGATTAATATCAGAGCTTATTAGATAGCTACCTATCTTAGAATCTTTTGTAGCTGGTTTTGTTAGTTCAGTCGAACAAGACTATATGTTGCACTGTTTAAAGGTGCATACAAAATCTACTCAATCTCCAGAAACGAAACCCCTCTCTTTAAAAGCTTGCACTGTATAATATGTAGCTATGAAGGAATCTAGTGAAGTATAAAGTAGTTTTCTCTATGCTAATTGATTCTTTGGGGCATCCATGGAGAATAACCAGGAGAAACTTTTAATTTTTAGTATTTTTTATGCTTTATTTTAGAATACATGTTAAATTTTTTGAAAGTGTTCCAAAATTTGAATAAATGGATGGAATTTTATTGAAAATATTTTTCTTTCCATAAAATTGTTGAATACTTAATTCTAAATCTACTTAAGTGATAGCAAAGAATTTGTGATGTTTGTGAAATGTTACAACAAATTTTTCAGTTTCATGATGCTTGAACTTAATGATTCAATTGAAATTCCAACGCCTAAAATAGTCAATTCACAACCATAGTCCCTTTGAGATTAACAACAATATCACATCAATACCTGAGAGTGACCCTAGTGCAACCATGGCCTGGTTATTGGAGCCTTGGGATTGAACTAAATCCAGTCTTTTCCCTGTTAATGCATAATCCCCATTTAGCTGGTTTTTGTTCCATATCTTTCAAGAAGGATAGGCTCTTTGCAGTCTTGTCTATGAATAATTTATTCACCATGTTTGTTGTGAGTAAAATCGTCATCAACAAACCCATTCTTCATAGGGTGAATGAGTCCTTAGTTAGCTTTGAAAAAGCATCTTTGGTGAAAGGTCCACAACATTTGACCCTCTTTAGATCTCCCTCTTGACTACTAGTTGGGTTATATTTAATTATTGTTTCTCATTTTCACTTTGTAACACATATTTGGAATGAAATAAGAAGTAGGTGCACCATAGTTTTCATTTTTGTTTACCTAATTTTTTTTATATTAGTATGCAAAAGATAGACCACAAATGCTCATAGCTAGGGCTCACTACCATATAAAGAAACAAGGAAGATATGAGATAAAGGTTACATGGAGAACAACTTATAGATGCAACAAGGAATCTACCACAAATGCTCCAACAATTTTGCAGTCTTGCATGAAATATTTCAGACACCTTCAACTCACTTCCTTCAAGAATCCTACACTTGAGATTCACATTGCTCTACTCAACTTCACATCACATACATATCATGTGTCAATCTCCCATCTAGATTGCTTCTTTCTTGCAACTCACAACATTACCACTCTTATTTATATCAACCTCAACCTTGAAAACCTTCTCTAAGGTTGGAAACTATTTGTTACACTTAAAATTTCAAATTAGCTCGGCACCCAATCATTCACATGGTGGATTAGGAATGAATTTGACCAACATAAATCATTATTTAGGATGAAAATAAATCCTAAAACACCTCAATATGCTTCCACAAACCTCACATGTAGTGTTAACACTAGGCCGATTGTTTCCCATGCTAAAACACCATAAAACATTAAGTACACACTTCCTTAAATCAATTTGAAACTTTAGGATAACAAAATTCACTTGAACATGATCTAGAATATTCCACAAACCACTTGAGATCCAACAAATAGTTTATTTAAACTCACATCATACAAATAATTCAACCTACAACATCTAGTAAATGTTACTCACACACTGATGCGTCAAACACACACTATATTGTACCAAATCAAGTGATACGTTGATTACTAAAAGATAAAAATATTGTAAGAAACATCCTAAATTCACACAACATGAAGCCAAACTATGAAGAAACACAAAGAAAATACATTCATCCCATATCACATAAAATAGTCTAGAAAAATGGTTCACACATTGATGAAAATATCTCACTATGCACAATGACCCAGAAACCCAAAATTTGGATACAACTACTAACAACCTTGAACAACATACCAGATCCATAGAGGCATAGCATCAACATAGAAGAAACATAGAGCACATCGTAGAGAACATTTTTAACACTTGCACAATACTATTTTCTTTGTTTATAAATTTTTCTCAAAAGCACTTAGAAACCAAGTACCAGAGACATCATCGTAGTTCATTACTTCATTCCTACACATCTCCAAATACTGCAACATAAAGATAGCTCCATGTACTCAGAATAGTCCCTCAATATCTCAACTACACATGCACAACCTACAATAAACTATTTCCCTTTTTTCCACAAATTTCTCAATATCAATGACAACACCAACCAGTAGACATGCCTATTGACATCAATGACAACACCTTCATACTTGCACCAACTCCATCTTTCTATATCTCTTACTTCACCTCTATCATCTCTCTATTTCAACCCCCCTTTGCTATTTCTACATTCTCTCTTTATTTATCTATCTCTTTCCCCCTCTCTCTCTATTACTTGTTTCTATAGATAGTGAAAATGTCCTAGGCTTGCTAACACCATTTTTCCATTGTCTAGGGTCATATTTCTACTATTAATTAAATCATTTTTAATTAATTAATTAATTCATCCATTACTCCTTACTAATTGAATAAATTATATTTATTTAATTATGTCACTAATATCTTTAATTTCTATAATTAAATAAATTTATATTTATTTAATTATTTGTCATTTTCCACTAAAATTAAATAATTATGTTAATTATTTTATTACTCACTTTTAGCTTTTTCTGACATGAATTAGTTAAATATAATTTGATTAATGACTTTCCTTTTCACTCACCTTTTTGAATAAAAATTCCATTTAATCAAAAGGATAACTTGAATTTTCCTTTTGCATTTAAATAATGTTTCTATTATTTGAAAATGCACTTTCCTCTTTGAACTAATTGATTTTATCAAAAAATTCATTCAATTTCCTCATTCTCCTTCACTTTTGATCTTATCTCATTTGGTCTCATTTAATTTTTTCCATTGATTGAAATAAAAATCAATTGATCTCATCCATCCATTTTCCATGTGGCTCTCTATAAATACCACTATCATTTATCATTTTTGAACATCTAGAATTTTTATGCTACTATGTTGTTGATAATAATCTTCAATATATTTTTTTATCTCAATCATAGGCTAATATTTACATGCTTGATCTAAGGGTATTAATTAGTTGAAGTAGAATGGAGAAGAGCTATGAAGGTTACTAGCCAATCGACACATGAATCGGGTGATATTATTTCAGTTTATTCATGTTTGTGTGTCGTTTGTTCTTCATAGTTGATTAGGATTTTTGTGATTAATGGTTTTAATGTCTTAATCTGAAAGTAAAAATGACTAATCACATCTGGTGAAATCGATGTCAAGTCCAATAGGTGTCACTGTCATCCCTCTCTAAGTACAACATTTTCTTTGGATTATACAATAGTTTAAGAATCACCTACAAACATTTAATTTAGATTAATTTAGATTGAGTTTAGATTAAATTTAATTTTAGTTAATTTAGATTAATTTAGTTTACTTTTAGTAATTAATTTTGTTAGATTAACTTTAGTTTAGATTAATTATCATGAATTTTGGTTAGTTTTTTTAGTTTTTTTTAGCTATTTTACCTTTTTAGGATTTTGCTAAAAAAAATAATTTTTTAAAAGTTTTTAGATTTTTCTTCTTTTTTTTAGTTTTTTTTTTTTAATATTTGTTAGTTTTTTTAGTTTTTTTCGTGTTTTATATTTTGCTAGTTTTTCTTTGATTTTCTTAGATTTTTTTTAGTTTTTTAAAGATTTTGCTAGTCTTTCTAGATTTTACTTAATTTAGATTCATTTTAGTTTAGAATTAATTTTAGTAAATTAGATTAAATTTAATTTAGAAATAATTTAGATTAATTTTACTAATTAACTTTATTAATTTTAGTTTAGATTAATTTTAATTTAATTTAATTAATTTTGATTAATTTTTAGTTAGTTGAATTAATTTAGTTAGGTTTAGGTTAAATTTTAACTTTTGTTAATTAGATTAATATTAGTTCTCCTTTTTAGTTTAATTTTGATTTTGTAGCTAATTTGTGTTGACTAGGCTTTTTTGTAGGTTCACATGTCAAAGACTTAGAGTGAAAACTTGAATACAGGTTTATCGAAGACTTGGAGGCTCGAAACTACTAATGACATTTGGTGTAGGACATTTCTTAAAGATTTGATTTTTAAAACCAATTGTCTTTTAGTATAGAAAAAAAATTGATCTATGCTGAAAAAGAGCATATGTTTTCTATGTTTGGCATGCTTTTGCATGTGTTAAGTGCACCTACTACTAACACACACTATCCTCTCCCCTGGCTTTCATGGTTTTGGGTGTAAGAGAAAAGCGTTAGTGATGGTCAAGTTTTATTTTCTTAGAGGTCATTCCTTGAAAGAGGAAACGACCCAAGAAATAACAAGCTGAGGCCAAGCTTCATTCAAAATGCTATATAAAAAAATGTGTTTGTGATGAAAGTCATGGGGAATAGGTGCAGATGTGTCATACTGACAAATATCTCCCTCAGTACCCTTGTGGTGCATAAAAACCTATAGATTGTAACCTCTAAAATTTGGGAGGCCTCCTAAATGGAGTGAATCATCATGTGTATGCCCACTTGAATGAAATCCCTTACTAAGAATCAATTGTTGTAGTAGCTAAAATCCCTCTATTTTATGGAGCAGGAGGTCAAACCTCTGAAGATGTCCCACATTCCTGCAGTTGAAAGTTGAGATAGTAAGTGGGTGTTTCATAGAAGTGTGTACCTTGTAAGGGGGAGCTAGTGCCACCAAACTTCTAAGCTATCCACTTTGAACAAATGTGGTTTGGATTTATCCAATGTGGGAATCTAGTAAATATTGTCTCTTCTATCCTAATATTTTTACTTGAATGTGCTTTTATCTCAATTGCAATGGTAAAACAACATTCATAATAAATAATAACAAACAAATACCACACCCAAAACTAACAACATTTCAACGTCGAAACAAACTAGGCCTACATACCCAAAACAAGCTTGATATTTAAATCTATTTAGACCAAGGACATGCTTACCTCATTTCTACCATAATTCATCCTTTTGCATTAGACATTCCCCATAGGTTAAAACTTTAGTTCATCCTTTTAGCTTGGATAAACCTCTTGTATAAACCTCTTGATTAGGAAATCCATCAAACTTATACTAGACTATAGCTTCAAATCTATATACTCTTGACCTTATCTTTCATTCTTTCAGGAAATAGTCATCCTAGTCCTCATCATTTAGGTTGATTTCTCAACTCATCAATCTAGTTTGAGACCACTTTTTCAACATATCCTATTAGTCTATACTTTACCCAAGGTTATTGATAATTAAATTAGTTGCTATACCTATCTTAGTTTGATTAGAAATTGTATCTTAGGTTTGCGAGAGGTTTTAGCCTTCAAAATAGGTCATACTATTCCATCCCTTCATTCCACACTTTGCATACCTTAGTCGTAGACTATCATCACCTTAACTCTTAATTTATGTATTGTTATTCGGCATTCATATACCTACAAAAATACAAAAAACTATCACTTAGGTTGCATACCTTAGGCTTAGGTCATACCTTTGCATTGTCATGCCTTAGACATCATATAGAATACCTTAGTAATACTCCACCTTTCTTCATACCATCACATTTACATCATAGTGGCATTACCTCACCATCATGTCTTCAATTCACCTTGATATGCTTGCTAGTCAAGTTGAATACCAATCAATCTACAATGGTGAATACCAACAAGCCATAGAACTCAATAGAAAATGGATCAATTCTATATCCCAATCACCCACAACCCATAGTCAACCACCCATATGTCCCTCTTACCAACAACTTGTTAAATGTCCAAGATACTAAGAGAGGGGTTGAATCAATATATTTTAAATTTTTTGATCAAATACCATCCAATTATTCCAATGCATATAATAGAAAAGATAGGTAAAAGCATTAATAGAACATGAAATCACTGAAAACATGAACACCAATATTTTTTATGTGGAAAACCAAAAATTGGAAAAACCATGGTGATTGTTAGCTCACAACATACTATAACTAGTTATAAGACATTACAAAATGGATGGCTCACTACCAAGACTCGTTGTCCAAATACAAAGGCTCACTGCCTAAAGAATTACAATAAAAAAATGGCTTACAGCTAGAAAAATGAATTGATGGAGTACACATGGTGAGTGCAAATCCAGTTCCAATGAATCTTAGTAAATTGACTTGATACACTTCATCATATTCACTCTTCTTCACATTCACATTCACAACATAACCATTACATTACCAATCTTCAAAAAATATCCAATATATATATATATGGTGTCTCTACAAGCATTAATTAGGTCAGCCTAATTAGATGCACTTCTTATTCACCAAAAAAATCAACTGTCGGCTCCAAGCATTCACAAAATCTTCTCAAAAAGAAATTCACATATCCAACATTCTACATCAAGTCGGCATGGACCTAAGATAGGTTGCACATATATCCACATATTGAAAATTAATTCACCATTACACAATATTGTTGGAATATGGATTCTAGTGTCATCATTGATGGCAACCTAAGTCATTGATCCGGTCTACACTTCAGTATTTAACCATATCAAAAGATAAAGTAAAGAGTAGGATATCTAGCTGAAGTTGAATATATCAAGTGGTTCACATTACTAGTTTATCAGTTTAGGTTGTGGATCTTAGGGAAGGTCTTTGGGTATATAAAATTTCTTACTCTTGAGTATTATGTTGTTGCATCAATCAGTGTATGAGTTAGGATATCTGATCATTCGATTTTCTATTCATCAGTGTATGAAGGTCGACTAAGTAAATGTGGGGTGTTGTGGATGTTTAAGGAGAAATTGTTTAAGGTATTTTTTTGTTCAAGATTTTGTTTTGGTTCCTCACTATGTTATGCCCAACTTTGATAGATATGCATTAAATTTTATTCATGATTTAAGCTAATAGTTGGAAAATATTTTCTATTTTATTGAACCTGACATATAGTGATTGAATCCTGGGTGGCGGATATATATATGAGATCGGTTAATTCATTTTTTCATATGTATGTGTGAGTGTTCGATATGTGCTGATGTGTGTGCCAATTTTAGAAGAGTATTTGAGAAAATTTTGCTTGTGAAGAAGAGGATTTTGTGAAGTTAATTAAGGAAAAGCAAAGTGAAGTGCAGAATCAGGCAGAAGGTCTAGAATCTAATCTATGAGCCTAATCAAAACTATAATCAAGAATTTGTAAATCCTATCTTCTTAGTTCAACCTTTTGGTGTAATCCAAATATTTTGTAAGGCAGTGAGCCTTCTGGATTTTGAGCAGTGAGCTCTAGGTAGTGTGCCTGACTGCAAGTGCATTCCATTTTGTAAAAAACTTATATTTGAGTACTCAAATTGAAGATTGACCTCCACCATGGTTTTTCCCTTAACAAGGTTTCCACCTAAAAATCCTTGTGTTATAGTGTTATGGCTTATTGTTTTATGTTCATGCATCTTTCTTTTAATTGAATGTTTTAGGCACTTGAGAGAAATGATTAATAAAGTTAAAATTGTACAAAACTAATTCACCCCCCCACTCAGTGTTTCTTGAGTCCAACAATTGGTATCAGAGCTAAGTTCCTTAGAAGAAGTTTAATAGCTTGACGTGGATCTTGGAATGTTATGCACTCTGGTAGTCTTTAGTAGCAGATTTTGGTCAAACTTGATGACCTTGATCAGTATAAAGTAGAAGTCTAGGAATTGAAAGAAAATCTTAAGGATGCTAAGAAATTCATTCAGAAGTTGAAGGATCAGATTATTAAGTCCAAGGAAAAGAGAAAGGATCTTTGTGATTAGATTAAGCAGAAAGAGAGAAAAAGCATGGATGTTCACCTTAATCAAACCTTGAAAGAAATAACTAAAGAATGTGAAAAGCTTGACAAAGACAATGCTACCCTAAAGCATGAGATGGAATCTATGGAAATGAAGTTGACTAAGGAGATTGAAAAGAACTTAGAAGAATGAGGAAAATCTTGTCAAGTCCGTAAAAGAGAGATTTGATGAATGTAGTAGAATTAGTGGATAATTCATTTAATTAGAGATTAAACTGCAACAATCCAGAAAAAATGAAGAAGAGCTTGAAAAATGGATTATTATTCTCAGAGATGAACTTGCAATTGCAACATTTCAATACAAGGAAAAGTTCAAGATTAGCTCTGTTAAGCTTGATGAGCTGACTCAAGGACAAAAGAATAGAAAGGACAAGTGAGGCCTTGGATATGAGAAAGGAGAAAGTTCCAAATCTAGACAAGGGAATTTTAGGCAAGGAAATTTGATGGACAAAGAAAAAAGGCATCTAGTAAGACAACATTATGCTCAAAAGTTTAATGGATATTGTTTTGCTTGCAATAAATTTGGTCATATGGCTGCTCAATGTAGGAGTAAAATTAAATCAAGTGATCCATCATTCTCCAATCAGTGTTTCAATTGCAGTAAGTTTGGTCATAAGTCAATTGAATGCAAAAATATGTCAAACAACCCTAGGAATGTAAAATGTTATACCTGTGGAAGATTTGGGCATATTGCTAATTAGTGTAGATCGAGAAGAAATAAATGGAATGAATGGTTTGGACAAGGAAATACTATATGTTTCAATTGCAACAAATATGATCACATTGCAAGATTCTGCAAAAACAAAAAATTGGATAGAAGAGGTCTGGCATAGAAAGGGAGAAAAACGTAGAGAGATGATAAAGGAAAATGGAAAGTGACTGTGGATGAAATATGAGATCAAATGAAGAAGACATGGGTGAAGAAGAGTTCCTCTATTGTAGGAAATGAGCTAGCTCCAGAACCTGCTTCTGGTAATTCCTCTGGAAATTATTTTTAGGCCTTTGGCTTAGGGGGAGCTATCAAGAAAATCCTTCAAACCCCCTACCGGTAATTGACACTAGGATGTAGATGAGTGCAGTTGTTGGATTGATGATCTACAAATGTTAGAAAAGTTGGAAAGGATATTATGCTAAGTTGAAGATTCACAGAAGTTTTTGTTTGATGAATGAGAAAATAGGGTATCTGGATAAGTTAGGGTAAAAGCATTAATTACAATAAAAGTTAGGTGTGTGAGTTATAAAAGGCAAGTTGAAACCCTCATTTTCCACTTTGTATCAAAGAGAAAAAGAAGGAGAGCACTCTACACCAGAATTTCATTAGTATGAAGAGAATTCAACGATGAAACCCTAATCCATCAAGTACTTCTGTTATATTGAAATTTTTTAGTTTAATTTGGTGTTTAGTTAAAGAACTTATTTTTAAGACATGTGTATAGAAGGGAAAATGGAACAAATAAAAGGAATGGTAAAACTAGATGAATATAGCAGTGAGAAGATTAGAGCTAAAAGAAACATGTTATCTCATGATGAATTTAGATGGATAAATGAAGCAAAGCACAAAATCTTGGATATTTGGAGTGAATTCCCCTATTTCAGAAATGTAGAAGTTGTTGAGTTTATTCTGGACAGATTGAATGATGATATTCTAACTTTGGATAAACCCTATCATATCTCGAAAGAAGTTATTGCAGTTGTAACTAGGTTATGCAAAGTCGGGGATGTGCTGAGAAAGAAGTCAATCTAAAATAAAGAAGTCAAAACCCTAACTGGAGATCTAGAGATCAAGGGGCATTAATAATATCCACAATTAAAGACTCTGTGATAAGGTACATTGAACATGGAATATCCTACAAAATATTTTTCAAAAATAGAGAAGGTGCAACTTTGACAGTTACTATTTACATTTCACACAAGATGATAATGGAAGATCAAGATTTTGATCTCTGTGGATTATTGAAGGATCAAATGATGGAGTACATACAATTCACAAAGAAGACATATTACCCTTTCAAGTTTGGTACTCTTGTTATATGCCTTGTGATGTATTTTCTGAATTGCGTACCCCTGAACATCAACGTAACATTCCAAAAGAGAGTGAACCATTTTGCAAGTTGATTTACATATACTCTGACAATTTGGGAAACTGTGATCAAGTATATGAAAGTTTCTTTAAAGGTTTTTTAAGGAAGTTTGGGTCAACTGGCATTTCCATTCTGATAAGGGCACTTGAAGTTGGTTCCTCCTCCAGTCAGATGGAGAGAAGGAAGAAAAGAGTAAAAGAAATTGTTGTTTATACTCCACCAGCATGCAAGACTCAAAAAGTTGAAGGGAAAGGGAAAGAATAGGTGATTATGGACATACCAAATGAGGAATCTGATAAGGAAAATTAGGAAACCCTAAGAAAAGAATAGAAAATAGCTAAATCAGAACAAGAAAATGCAATGGCAGAAGGAAGTGAAGGAGAAGGTGATCTAACCAAGGAAGAGATATTGTAGCTTACTCGTGAGGAAGATGGAATGGAGAAAATTGCAAACATATGGTCTATTAGACCTTCATATGAGTAGGACATGATCTTAAGCATACTAAGTGCTCATCTTGTACACAATCATATCAAACTTGAGAGTTTGTAGAATAAGTTGCCAGAAGAGATGATTGAATGCATCAAGGAAATCATGGACTTTGAGTCTCAGAATAAGCAAGAAGAAGAAGTCATCCTACACTTGAAGAAGAATTACAAATTGTCACTCACTAAGCTGAAAAAGCACATGAATCAACTAAGGAAATACATAAGCACAACCAACAGAATTTATAACTATTGTCTTCGATGGTCTCATGCAATCAACAAGTACAAAGAGAAGCTAGAACAAATTGAAACAAAACTAAACAATATTGGAAAAAAATTTAACATGTCTCGGGATAAATATGGTGCAATTAGGAAAAGGATTCAGGAATTATAGGAAGAGCATACAAATGTTTAGAACACTAGGAATAGGATTGTTGACACCTTTTGGAAAGTGAAGTACATAACCGAATGCAGGCTGGAACAATTAATTGAGATACTAAGGAAAGGAGAAGTATTGGAAAAAGCCTTCACCATTCTAGAATCCCTTATCAAAATATCAACCGAACATCTAAAAATAACAACATATCATAATCACCAGGATTGTAGTAGAAACATGGAAGAAGTTTCTTCCAGAGATGAAGGAAATGTACAAAATAATCTTCAAATAACAGCTATATTTCTTCAAAAAAATTGAATAATTTTTTGAATAAGTTTTTTGTTACACTTCATAAGGGGAGAAAGAAAATATTTTATTATCTTTTTTTCATTTATGTTAAAGGGGGAGAGAGAAGAGTGAAAAATTCCTTACCAAATTCAAGGGGAGTTGTGTCAGTTATGGGGAGAGAGAGAAGTTTGTTGGTTGCGACACTTAGTCATTTTTCACTAAGTGTTGCCATCAATGCAAAAGGGGGAGATTGTTGGCATATGGCTTCTAGTGTTGTCATTGATGGAAACCTAAGTCATTGATATTGTCTGCACTTCAATATCTGACCATACCAGAAGACAAAGTAAAGAGCAGGGTATCTGGCTAAAGTTGAATCTATCAAGTGGTTTGCATTACCATTTTATCAGTTTTGGTTGGGGATCTTAGGTCAATTCATTGGGTATATGAAATGTCTTACTCTCAAGTATTATGTTTTATCAATCAATGTATTAGTTAGGAGATCCGGTCGTTCGATTTTCTATTCATCAGTGTATGAAGGTCGACTAAGTAAATGTGGGGTGTTGTGAATGTTTAAGGAAAAATTGTTTAACTTATTTTTCTATTGAATATTTTGTTTTGGATCCTTACTATGTTGTGGCTGAATTTGACAGATGTGCATTAAATGTTATTCATGATTTGAGCTAATAGTTGGAAAATATTTTCTATTTTATTGAAGCAAACATGTAGTGATTGAATCCTTGGTGGAAAAAAAAAAAATATATATATATATATATATATGAGATCAGTTAATTCATTTTTGTGTGTGTATGTATTAGTGTTTGATATGTGTTGATGTGTGTGCGAATGTCAGAAGAGAAGTTGAGAGATTTTCACTTATGCAGAAGATGATTTTGTGAAGTGAATTAAGGAAGAGCAGAGTGAAGTGCAGAATCAAACAGAAGGTCCAAAATTTGATCTATGAGCCTAACCAAAATTGTAATCAGGTATTTGTAGATGCTATTTTCTCAGTTCAACCTTTTGGTGGAATCCAAATCTTTTGTCAGGTAGTGACCATCTTGATTTTGAGCAGTGAGCTCTAGGCAGTGTGCCTAGATGAAATGGCATTCCCTTTTGTAAAACACTTATATTTGAGTACTCAAATTGTGGATTGACCGCAATCGTGGTTTTCCCATGTAGGGTTTCCACATCAAATTCCTTGTTTTATGGTGTTATGGCTTATTTTCTTATGTTCATGCATCTTTATTTTGATTGAATGTTTTAGGAACTTGAGAGAATAAATTAATAAAGTTAAAATTGCACAACACTGATTCACCCCCCATCTTAGTGTTGCTTGAGTCCAACAAATACATCCATTGAGTTAGCCAAGGATAGACTCAATATCACAATTGTGATCACCAGTGTTATTTTGATTCACCATACGAGCATCTGAATACTTGATATCTTGAATGTACATGCTCCCGATATCCACAAACCATTTCCCAAAACTGGAAGCAACAATAATCACCAACAAACAAATGTGGACAAAAATACTAGAGGATGTAAGCAAAATACTGATTCAGATGTTGGGCTAGAATACTAGAATAACTTCAGACTTGATCTTGTAGTAGCAGAGCATATATCATGATGGAATGAATGAAAACACAAAACAACAAAATGTATGTTCTTCATTTTTCAACAATCTCCCCCTTTGTCATTGATGGAAACATGTGCTAGAAAGAATATTTACAAAATTCCTTATTTACAACACTTCTCCCTCTAACACCAACATTTTACCATTATTCACTCCCCCTTTGACATCAAGGACAAAGGGTGTCCCAAAACCAACTAAAATTGAAATATGAAAACAAAGAAAACAAAGAAACATGTATCAATCAAAGGGTGGGGAGCCTTGATGCTCCTTAAGAATGCGTTCCCATACTAATTTTCCATTCTCCCAGCTATCCATTGCACCAATCAACATCATGTTTAGGGATTCTAACTTTACCAGAGTTTCTTATGCACCATTTGAAGTATCAAGAGTCAAATTTATCTTCTTAAGTTTTTATGTGTCTGCCAGAGCCTTGCCAACCAAAGTGTATTCCATTCTTACAATGTCACTCAATTGATCAAATTTTCTGATAATTTCTTCCTTTTGCTTATGCAAGACAAATATTTTTTCTTTATGTCCAATGATGGGATTCTAGGTTGATTTGTCTCTATCTTTGGATTGGTTGTAAGTACCAAAGATAACAGACAGCTGAGACTCCATGGAGTCCATAACAACCTTAATATTCTGAGTGGCATCCGACCACTTCAAGCAATAAGCAAGGATAGCATTTACTTCTAACTCATAGACCTTCACAGCTTCTAGATTCTTTTCAACATTTGAGTGTGCAAGAGCACATTTGTCATGCAATTCTAGTAGTCTTTTCTATACCAGTTTCTCCTTAACCTCTTGTTTTTTCTTTTCACTAAGTCCAAAGGTATACTCCTTGCAAGAATCTAACAACAATCTCAAATTTTCAATATGAGCGAGAGATATATCAATGGATGCACCAGGTATGACTTCCCGCAATTCCTTAAGAGCATCATCTTAGTTATGTTCCTTTCTGGTGTGTTTCAAGAATCTCCTTCCTTCCAGATGCCTGCTATGCATCTCCTAACACCACTTTATGCACTACAGACATCTTCTCCATATCTACAAACCCTCCAATCATAGGAAGTTGTAGAAGTTCCTAAGGGACTATTGGCTGAAATCTAATTTTCTTGGATAGCGGGCCTTTCAAAACATCATTGTCCGAGGACAATTTTTTGGGATGCTTAAGAGATTTTACAATCTACTATTCACTTTCTTCATTTCTCCTAGCAGATTCTTCATTTTCCTTCTCTTCCTCTCCCTTTTCCTTCTCTTCTCCTTAATTTATTCTTCTTTCTTTTCTTCTTCTTCTTTCTTTTCTTCCTCTATATTTTCATCCTTATCTTTATCCTTGTTATCCTCTTCATCATTTCCATCTTTTCCATCTTTATTTTTATCTTCCTTTGGCTTATCTTTTTCTTCTTCTTCACTACCTTTTCCTTCTTCAGTATTACCTTGTTCATCATTTCCTTTTTCTCCTTTAGTTTGCTCCAGAGGAGAATCATTATGTTTTTCAAGCTCAGCTTCACCTTCATTCTACTTTTCACCTTCCAGAGGATTATTTTCACCACTAGTATCAGTTTCAACATCAATATTTTTAGAAATATTTGCATTACCTATATCACGAGGGATATTCTCCTTAGCATTTTCAGCAGTAACATTTTCATTAGCCTTAAACATGCCATATTTCTTAGTTGTATCCTAGATCACCTTTGTTGTTTCCTTCCTTATCTTCTTTGTTAGCTTTTTATTTCTTTTCATTAAAATGTTTACTCTTTTCTTCATTCAAAACATTTTTGCACAAATATTTTTCAAAGACTCTAGATCATCTGGGGTCAAGGAAGACCCTATCTTATTATATGCATCATTCCTAATTCTCTCTTCAAATTAAATAGTCTCTAATATCCTTTTCATTAGAGTTTCCCACATACTCTCAGGTACATCTTTCTTTATATATCATCCCACTTAACTTACAAGATGATGACATATTGAATAATAGCTAAAAGCAAGGTTTTCTTATCTTCTTCTCTAGCATTATCATAATATTTTGTTGTAGGTTGTAGCGTGTTCTTAAAATGTAGCAAGGAATTCAACATTGCCTCTAATTTAAAACTGGGACTAGAACTTACTGAATTTTCATGTTCTTCTCTCTAGTCCGTAAAGGCTTCATCAGACACTTTATTCTTCTTAGATTATAGTTTGGTGTACACATGAACACCAAATTCTTGCACTTCCTCATCATTTGAAGATTATACAACATGCACTCTCTTGGAACCAACAACTTATATATAAGCACCTTCACCAAAGGATAAGTATCTTCTTCTTCTCCTCACCAAATTTGCATCAAGATCCTCTTCATCTTCATCTTGATCATCAGTAACATGGAGGTTTTTCTCCCTTGTCAATTTATCTTTCCTTCATCTCTTTGCAGGGTCTACTGGAGGATTTTATTTCCTCTTCTTGGATCTAGTAGTCATTCTGGAGGAAACAGGGCTTTTGCATTTATTAGTTGTATTGGGTTCAATCTTTGTTGTAGGGGCTACAAAGGATTTAGCGAAGGTAGTCCTACTGGATCACCTCAAGCTAGATAATTTTTCCTCCAACTATTCTCCCCTAGCCCTTCCAAGGGAGATTTCCTCATCAGTGATTCCAACTTCTTTAAGTTTCTTCTCCACCTTCTTTCTGATTTTGGGCTTATGTTGTTCCAAGTGAATCTCCATAGACTTTTCAACATAAGTGCCAATTCTATGTTTATTGGGATCCTTCATATTCTTGAGAAAAATTTGTACATATCGTTTAGCCTCTTCTTCTGTAACCTCATATCTGAAAGGCTAAATCCATAAGGTTCATGGTTCTACAACCTCAATCATGCATTCATCAGAGGAAACATGGAATATGATGTCATCTTTATACTTCTCAACAATTTTCTTTGAAATCCTTTCCCTTTTTATTCGTGTTTCTCTTAAATACAACAAAGAATGTTATTAGAGCATTTTCTTGTGCATCCATTTTACCCAAACTATGAATATAATCAAAAATTTGATGTGGCATTGATCTGGATGAGTCCTAAAACACTTCATTCTTTCCTAGAAGTCTCTTCATGAAATAGAACAATAGACATACAATCAATGAACCAAATTTGAAAGCATACTTCACAAGCGAATTAGTGATGGAATTCATCATTAAAGCTCTCATGTCATATGTGGCTCCTATAAGTTCTATTACAACCTCATTCTTCATGTTTTTCAACATAGGTATTGTACCGTAATCTGGGCAGAGCTCGGTAACAACCCTAATTGCCTCCTTAGTTATCAGATGTTGCTAGTCAGTCCACAAGAATTTATCATGGATTCTACTTAGGACTAGTTTCACAAATCTATCATCATAGTTGAAGTTGGGAAAATTGTTACATCTGTCTAACCTCTTCACAACCGGGTTCAAGTACTCAAGTTTTATCAAGAAATCATCACCAATAAGTTCATTCTTCCAAATTTCAATCAATTTTGTGTAATTGAATTAATCAAACTTTTCTCGAATATACATCCTTGTGTCTTCGATCGACATAACTCCATGAGGGATTAATGAGAATGCACCCATGGGGTCATCTTAAAAATCTTTCAAGGAATATTTCCTATAAGAGGGTCTCAATCTCTCTAACACATTAACGACTATAGGGGTTTCCATTCTTCCATTTTTGAATTCAAACAATTGAAACAACACAAAACAAAACTACACAAAAGATTAAAATACATCTTTCTTTATGATGAGCCATAATTAGGGTTTGCACAACTCAAACTCCAATATCCTCAAGAATGCTCCAAGAAGCTCTTCAATTTCTTCAAATGCATGAATGATCAAAATTCCTTACACATTTCCTTTATAAAACAATGATCTGCCCTAATTCGCATTAAATGTGATAGATTTTAAAAAGTTGCTAAAAACTCTTCTCATTTACTCAAAAAAACCCTAATTTTCTCTGCAAAAGATCATTCCTTCATATTTTCTTCTGGTTCCTTTTCCAAAACCTTTGATAATTCATTCTTCACATTTCATCCCCATGCAAACCTCTGACGCACCATTTATCCAGGGGGTTCTTATGATTTTCTAATAATTCTCCCCCTATGACCTTGTTAGGTTTAATCCTTAGTGGAATCATCTGTATTGGATGAGGGCAGATACACATCAGCAATTTTTGGTTCTTTCTTCCTCCAAATCTTATTCATCTCTTTCTTAACCTCATCTTTGTCAACCTTCTTCACAAACTCATTATTTTCTACTAGATTGCTCTCCTTATCCTTCTTGCTTCTGCAAACTCTTGAAACATGTCCTAGTTTGTTGCAATTATAGGAGACAATATTTTTCTAATTATATTTACTTCCACTGACTCTTGTTCTGCACTGATTAGCTTTATGTCCATACTTGTTGCAAGTATAATAGTAGCCATTAAAGGATTGAATCATTCTTCCTCCATTGAATTGATTCATCATCAAGGTTTTGCATTCATTTTCCCTATGTCCAGTTCTTTTGCAAGAAAAACATTGACTAGTTAAAGGACCAGGGAACTAATTCATCATACTCCTACATTCTATTTCCTTGTGACCAAATTTTTTGCATAAAAAACAAGTGCCATTAAAAGAAGCATATCTTTTTGCATTAGGTTCTCTCTCAAGAGGTCTCCTAACAGAGTTCCTTGAATTTCCTTTGTACTTTCCTTCATTCAAAGTCTTCTGATTGTTCATGGCCTTGGAACCTTCACCAGTATCATTTCCCAGACCACCTTTTCCTTTACTCATTTTTTGTCCTGCAATTAATTCATCAAGCGTGACTGAGCTAGATCTAAAATTTTTCTCATAGAGTTTTTCCTTCTCTAGATCAATTTGCAGGTTCACAACTTCTTGTTCAAGCTTGGTGCAGTCTTCAAACTTGCTTTGTACCAATTTTTTTAGACACTCTTCAATTATTTTCTTCTCCTCTAATTGCACTTTCAAACCAAAAGTTTCTTCATTAGCCTTCTTCAATTGATCAGTTACCTCCTTATGCCTATCTTTGAACTTTTTCAATTGCTCTTTTAATTTCCAGAAACATTCATTTGCATCATCTAGTTTCTCTTTCAGATCTCTATTTTCTCTTTCAACTTTGTCAAGATCCTCCAGAGTAGTCTGGAGCTCTCCTTTATGATTCATTTATTCCATCTTCAGGATCTGCCTCAAGTTGTTATGCTTTTTCTGGAGGAACCAAGCTCTGATACCAATTGTTAAATGTCCAAGATACTAAGAGGGGGGTGAACTAATATCTTCTTAAAATTTCTGATTAGATACCATCTAATTATTCCAATGCATACAATAGCAAAGATAAGTAAAAGCATTAATAGAACATGAAATCACCAAACACATGAACACTAGAATTTTTACGTGGAAAACCAAAATGGGAAAAACCATGGTGAGTGTTAGCTAACAATATAGTATAACTAGTTATAAGATATTACAAAATGGGTGGCTCACTACCTACATAATTATAATGACAAAATGGCTTATAGCCAAAACAAGGAACTGATAGAGTACACCTAGTGACTGCAGATTCAGTTCTAATGAAGCTTAGTAAACTAACTTCACACACTTCATCATATTCAGTCTTCTTCACATTCACATTCATAACATAGCCATTACATTACCAATCTTTAAAAAATTCCATTATATAACTGATCTCTCTACAAGCATCAATTAGGTCAGCCTAATTAGATGCACTTATTATTCACCAAAAAATATGAACTATCAGCTCCAAGCATTCACAAAATCTTCTCAAAAAGAAATTCACATATCCAACATGCTACATCAAGTCGGCATGGACCTAACATAGGTCACACATATATCTGTGTAACAAAAATTAATTCACCATTACACAATATATCCATTGAGTCAGCCAAGGATAGACCCAATAGCACAATTGCAATCACCAGTGTAATGTTGATTCACCATATGAGCATCTAAATACGTGAGATCTTGAATGTACATTCTTCCAACATCCACAAACCATTTCCCAAAACTACAAGAAACAGTAATCACCAACAAACAAATGCACACCAAAATACCAAAGGATTTAAGCAAAATACAAATTTAGATACCAAGCCAAAATACCAAAACAACTTTAGACTTGATCTTGCAGTTACAACTCATATATCATGATGACATCAATGCCAACAACAAACAAAAAAAATGAGATGTTCTTCTTCATTTTTCAACACAACCCATGAACTCTAGTCCTCCATCCATCTACCCTCAGTATCACTAACTCATTTGACTACAAAATCTGACAAAAAATTTCGACGAAAGATGGATAATTAGATGTATTTTTAGGTACTAGTGATATTTAATGTCTAATTTTCAATTTTTTAAAATTTTATCCCATACATTCATCGAAATTTTGATGAACCTATTTTTTCGTCGAAATTGTGACAAAGAGTTTTCATCAATGAACATGTGAAGTAAAAAATGAGACCAACATCAATAAAAAGTGAGCTTAACTATTTATTGTGACAACATTTTGTGATACTTATGAATTTTCTCTACTTGCGAATTTGCTATACTTCAGATTTTACTTCCAGGTTTGAAAATCATATTTTAAAGCAACATCTCATCAGATTTCATTTTTAGACTTGTAAATTTTTCAGAGTTGCATTTTCAGATTTTGTTGTGCAAGTTTAATATTCTGATTTTAGGAGTCTAACGGTTGGAAATCATAGTAAAATCAAAATTTAATAAGTTTTGGGATTAGAATTTTAAAGTGTTTTTTAGGGTCATTAACTTCAGAGTATCTTCTCTTTTGTAGAGGTGGTTGCATGCTAAATTTTTTTGGTGTAAAATATCAGAATTATTAGACTTTGTCACCTGTCTATGAATAAAAATTATTGGAGTGTGAGTTTTATTTTTTTGAAGATCTAAATATTCAAGCTTGGTAAAGAAAAATCATGTCAGATAATATTAGTCTAGAACAAAATGAAGAGACACTTGATAGATTGTGGGCTACATTGAAAAGAAAGGGTGATGGGAAATGTTATTGTCCTTGCAATAATTGCAAGGGCTTAAAGACGAGATGAATTTTAATCACAATAGCTGAGAAATATTGTAGGAAACATGGTCAGGTTGAAGGGGGGCATGATTATCGTCCATTGGTAAGTTGTTCATTATATGTGTTTATATTGATTTAATTTGTAAATGTTTATATCATTTTAACATTATATATATATATATATATATATATATATATATATATATATATATATATATATATATATATATATATATATATATATATATAAATCACTTGATCATGATCGTGGTTTATTTGTTTCTATCATTATTATAAAGGTGGGGCACCCTAGGGCACATGATATGGATTATCATGGCCCGAAGAATGTGGTTTTGCAAGTGGACAAACGTGGAGCTGTGAATATCAAAGTTGAAGTTAATGATCATATGGAAGAAGATGATCATGCGCCAAAAAACATAGTTGAAGATGATGGTACAAATGCATTGATCTCCATGACACATTTAATGGCAGAGCTGATCATGATGATCGAGATGACTTTGATGATGTTCATGATTTACATGTACTTGAGAAGGCATACAAGCCCCTTTATGAAGGCTCCCAAACAACTCTTCTCTCTGTTGTATTGTTGATGTTGAACTTGAAGGTTATAAATGGTTTATCAAACATAGCAATCTCACAAATGTTAAGGTATGTCATATATGTCATCTTTTTTCATCTATATTTTAATTGTTGTTAGTTCATCACTAGTAAATAAAGGATGAAATATGTACCATTAATAGTATTTATATTAACAAATTATTTTTTGTTGTAGATTGATTGGTGATTTTTTGTTACCACCATCAAATATTTTACCTCACTCATACTGAGATTTATCTGGCATTATGAAAGATATCATAATGGAGTATCAAGCAATAGATGCATGTTCTAATGATCATATTATATATCCTAAAAAACATGAATTTGCAATAGAATGCCTAGAATGTCATATCAGTATATATCGAATAGATCAACTAAAAAAAAAGGTTCCTCGCAAGCTTCTTCATTATATTCCCATTATTCCATGTATGCAACAATTATTTAGGTGTGAAATCTTAGCACAATTTATGGATTACCATGCATAGAATAGAAGTGGAGATGACATTCTTCGAATTCTTGCAGATGGTTTTGAATTTAGGGACATGGAGGAAAAATGGCCACACTTTATGATGCAGAGCTATGAGGATTCACAACACATCTCACAAACTTCAATAATAATAATCCAAAACAATCTTTATATGACACATGTTCTTAGTCATGCTATATCACATTGAAAACATAGCCATGGCAGCCCATAATTTAATGTAATGAACAGTCATTAATAACTTCTAAAAAATAAATAATGAAGCCAATCCCTCTGGTGAGATTGACGAAAACATAGTGATATACTTCTCTTCCAATTCTTATAAGGATCCAATGGTTGAAATGAAAGTTATTGTATTTTTACCAAAACTGCAAACCCTAGGTAGGGTTCAGACCTGCCCTCACAAAAATATTCATAACTCATTCAATTCTTAATTAATTTTAATGAGAGTTGAAGCAAATGAAAGTAGATTCACATGGAAATAAAATCCAATTGGTTTTAGATCCAAAATATAGATTTTAAATTCCGTACCATCACACCTCTTTAGACTATAAATTCTGTACAATATTGTTAGAAAAGGTAGTCTCACCAAAATATTCATATCTTCCACAAAACTTGATGAAATTCAATGAGACCAAAAGAATTGGAAACTAGAAATAGATATATTTCCATCCATATATGATACCCTATCATTTGAGTCCATTCTAGGCCGTACAAAGTACAACTTCAATTTGGTAACAATGTAAAAATCAGAAAATGCATACCAAACTTGAGGTTGCCATTCATTTAACTTAAAAAATAATGTCTCCAACCCCCAATTCGAGTTTTGGAGGGTTTATTTATACATTTTCAACCCAAACCAACTATTTGCAACCACCTTTTCATTAGTGTGTTGACAAAACACCTTAATGACATTTCATCTACCTAGTTTTGCACTTTTGACAATTTTTACAATATATGAGAAATGAACAACATCCTATTACCTATAACACCACAAAGGTGGCCTCTTGGGCTTATTAAAATCTCAAAACATAAAAATGGAACAAATAACTCAATATAGATTCATGGAGGCATGTGATCAAATAGGTGCTCCTACACCAAACTCCCGAGGGAAAAATAATTCAAGCCCCTTTGAATTGTCTTCTTTCCAGACTTCCAGTTAGGTTGCACCTTGTCCTTTTTCCTTTTCAATCAGATTTTGTCCTTTATTCCTTTTTTTATTCTTATGCCTTCTCCTTTCAAGTATCCCTGCAACTTGGAAGTCCCAAAACTCTATCATATCATCAAACACTTCACTTTGTCCTTCATAACCTGCACATACATAGTCCAAGGAAAAATTAGAAACAAAATATAGAGACCTTGAGGTCTCCTCCTTGTCTTCTTGTACTTCAAATTCCTCTTCACCCATAACCAACTTATCCAATCTTGACACCAATTCAATTTCAACCTCAATTTCCTTGCTTTCTTCTACCTTGATGAGTTCTTCTTCCTCTTGTTTGAATTTTCCATCACCAACCTTACTATTCCATTCTTCTTCAATAGCTACATATTGTGCCCATAAATCTTCTTCTTCATCTTTGACTGAATTTGCTGCCTTCTTTTGTTTTCTTTTTTTCTTCATAATCTTCTTTATAGGCCAAACCATCTTCCTTTTCAATTTCAAATGCCAACTTGTGTCTTGTTTCATCATTTCTTCCATCTTCATCATGGATTCTTGGAACTCTTCTTCAAGTCTTTTCAATTCTCCCTTCAACTCAACAATCTCTTTGTCCATCTTCTCTTGCCTTATCCTTTTCTTTCTTTCCTTCTTTCTCAACTCTTTTTCCTCTCTTTCCTTCTTTCTTGAATCCTCAGCCTGTAAATATCTTTCCAATCTTCTCAACAAATCCATCTCCACAAGCAAGTCTCCCCTTGCTTCCACTTTACTTTGCCACACCTAGGCAATCAGGTTTCTTCCTCAACCTGCACAACACACAACCACAAACACCAATAAACTTCACCAGCCCATATCTTTTCTAGGCTCTGATACCAATTTGATGCAGAGCTATGAGGATTCACAACACATCTCAAAAACTTCAATAATAATCCAAAACAATCTTTATATGACACATGTTCTTAGTCATGCTATATCACATTGAAAACATAGCCATGGCAGCCCATAATTTAATGTAATGAATAGTCATTAATAACTTCTAAAAAATTAATAATGAAGCCAATCTCTCTGGTGAGATTGACGAAAACATATTGATATACTTCTCTTCCAATTCTTATAAGGATCCAACAGTTGAAATGAAAGTTATTGTATTTTTACCAAAACTGCAAACCCTAGGTAGGGTTCAGACCTGCCCTCACAAAAATATTCATAACTCATTCAATTCTTAATTAATTTTGATGAGAGTTGAAGCAAATGAAAGTAGATTAACATGGAAACAAAATCCAATTTTTTTTAGATCCAAAATATAGACTTTAAATTTCGTACCATCACACCTCTTTAGACTGTAAATTCTGCACAATATTGTTAGAAAAGCTAGTCTCACCAAAATATTCATATCTTCCACAAAACTCAATGAAATTCAATGAGACAAAAAGAATTGGAAACTAGAAATAGAGATATTTCCATCCATATATGATACCCTATCATTTGAGTCTATTATAGGCCGTACAAAGTACAACTTCAATCTGGTAACAATGTAAAAATAAGAAAATGCATACCAAACTTGAGGTTGCCATTCATTTAACTTCAAAAATAATGTCTCCAACCCCCAATTCGAGTTTTGGAGGGTTTATTTATACATTTTCAACCCAAACCAACTATTTGCAACCATCTTTTGATTAGTGTGTTGAAAAAACACCTTAATGACATTTCATCTACCTAGTTTTGCACTTTTGACAATTTTTACAATATATAAGAAATGAACAACATCCTATGACCTATAACACCACAAAGGTGGCCTCTTGGGCTTATTAAAATCTCAAAACATAAAAATGGAACAAATAACTCAATATGGATTCATGGAGGCATGTGATCAAATAGGTGCTCCTGCACCACTTTAAAGAAGAACCTCGTAATCTCAGGCTTTCATTGGCAGTGGACGATGTTAATCCATTTGGAGAGTTGAGATCTATTTACTCGATGTGGCCTGTTTTTGTTATCAACAATAACATTCCTCGATGGATGTCAATAAAGAGGGAGCACATAATGTTGTCAATAATTGTTCCAGGTATTTGTTTACATCAATTTTCTTTAACATAGTAGCATCTCATTTTTCTTATTTGTTACATAATGACTTTTATTTTTTTCATTCAATAGTCATGTAAATTAATTTATATATATTGTAGTAAAATGGTTAAAATAATTATGTAATGTTTATGTTCATTCAACTAAGTAAGTACCAAGTTAAAGATATGAATGTATATATCGAGCCTCTTATCAATGAGTTACTAAAGTTATGGAATGGCGTCACTATTTATGACATCTCTAGACCAATAGGACAAAGACAATTTCAATTCCATGCAATGTTTGTATGGAAAGTTCATAATGCCCCAAGGCTAACAAATTTTTGTGGTATGTTATAATGTTTGACTACACTTTAACAACATTTAATTTTATGAAGTAGATATCATGCATGTTTTTTAAATAATCTATTCTTTATATATAATTATAAAAATTGACATATTTAATCCAATTATATATGATCTTGTAGGTCTTCAAAGAAAGGGAAATTTTGCATGTCCAATTTGTGGTCCAAAGATGAAATCTTGTTGTTCAGCGAGTTTAGGAAAGTAGGTGTTTGATGAGTATAGGGACTTCCTCCACATAAATCATAATTATCGAACTACTGAAAAACATCTTTTCAATGGGAAAGAAGAGACTACATCAAAACCATGAAGAATGACACCTCGCCTATGGAAGTTGGAATATAATAGAATTAATCGTCAAGGTTATACATCAGATCAAATTGTTGATCTATCATATATGATATGTTTTGAATTTATATTTTTATATTGTGTTGTGTTTACTTATGCTATAATTGACAATGATTGTCGTTGTTAATTTGTTTAACTTATCTGCTTCATGAAGGTCATCAAGGCATTAATGGCCGGCTTCCACAGGTATTGAAAAGTTATCCCAAATAATTTAGTAGGTTGCCCTACTATGAGCAGATACAAATTATGCATTTGTTTGATATAATGCATATCAGAAAGAATATAACAGAAACGTTATAGAAAATATTGGATGGAAGGCATTACCAAGAAAAAGTTGTCAAAATTTGTAGTGAAATTCAGGAAGCCAATCATGCAATGAAAAATGTCATCCAATTAAATAGTGATGGAGACCAAATTAATATAAGTGCCCTTCCTTGGTTATTAACAGAGTAGAAAAACAATGCTATAAAAGAAGTCATACGAAAAAAAAAATTCCAGAGGATTTGTTGCGAACATAAACAATATAATAACAAAGAAAGGTGAATTTGGGCTAGGGATGAAAACACATGATCAGAATACCTTCATTAAGGAAATTATTCTGGTATATTATATACACTTGCATAATGCATGTACTTTTTAGTATATTATGTTTACTACTTTTGGGAAAATAATAAAAATATCATTTTATAATTGTTGCAGTATGTTCTACCTCTATCTCTCCCAGACAACTTCAAGAACAATGTCAAGCAAGTTATATATGATCTTGCAAAATACATGGGGTAAGTAGCAATATTTTCTCAATTTGTTGTATAGATCTTATAATTTCCATTTGTTTTACTTGTTATGTAATATATATTGTATATTTTTGTGAGATCTTGTTAATATATTTGTGCCTTGAATCACTTGTAGATGGTTATCATCTAAAGAAATCCATAAAGAAGATATAAATTATTAGACAAGAAAAATTCCTCGTCTAATGTGTGAAATAAAAAAGTTTCTACCTTTGACATTTTTCAATGCACAAGAACACTACCTCATACACCAGGTTGAGGAGATTGAATTGTGTGGACCTATACACAAAAGATCAATGTGGATGGTTGAGAGGCACTTGAAATTTTTGAAGGCTTTGGTTAGACAAAGAGCACATCCTGGGGGTTCTATGGTGGAGGGATATATGGTATACCAAACCATGGTGTACATTAGTGAATATCTTCCTAATTTTGCAGCAAAGATCCATGTATATCGCATTTGGGATCTGAACTCCATTAACAAATTCGAAGGGGAGTACCTAATGGGGAAAGGTAGATTGAGGAAAGTGAGAGGTAATCATAAGATGGTCATGGAGATTAATTGGAATACATTTTACATATGGTTTTTATGTATATTGTACTTATTTAATTGTTAATCTTCAATATGCATCCATTATAAATTAAGGTCGTATACCGTGGTATTTAACTAATTATACATCATTTGTGAATTTCAATTTTTTTTGATATAGTTGGCCGAGAGTGGGATGAACTTCATCTGTACGTCACAAACAATCTTGATTGGATGACAGTATGGATTGAATGATGTCAACAATTTGGTCACTCATTAACGTGGGAAGGTGTGACTTCATTGGTTAAAGAAGCTAATCGTAATGGAGATTCCAATGTTACACAAAGGGAAATTGATTTAACATATAGTTTAAGAGAAAAATAGGTACGTATAAATATATTAATCACCCATATTATTTAATTATTTTCAATTATATTGATGTATATATATGTCGAGATTGTTTTCTTTGCATACATTTGGCCAAGAATAAATATGTTTATCAATTGACGATATTGCAATAATTTTTACATGTTTGACATATTGCAGGTGAAACACCACAAGGCTATGTGGTGCAATGGTCATCAATTTTGAATCAAAAATTTAGATGACACAAAGAAAACTTGTGATTCCGGTATAACTGCAGTCTTTCAGGTGAATAATGCTTCATCTAGAAGTGGCATACATCCAAAAGTCTCAGAAAATTGATACTATGGGATTTTGGATGATATACATGATTGTGACTTTAAGTCCTAGATTAATTTTGTTCGTCGTCCTATGGTATAGGCTACGATTGAATGAAAATGATCCCGAGAGAACTGTTATTGAACATGATAATGGATTTACCATGGTTAATACAAGGTCGATCGAGCGAGCTGGAAATGAGCCCTATGTTCTTCCAGGCCAATGTGAGCATGTATTTTACTCAAAGGTTCTAGGTAAACCGGGTTGGTCATTTGTTGTTAGACATGATCCAAGAGGAAGTTCACTAAAGTATAATGTGGTGGAAGAAGAAGATACCGAAGATGTAGAAGATGATGTAGATGATGATCATGATCAACAGTTAGTTGATGATGTCCTTAACAAAAATGTCGAAGAGGAGGAACTAGATCATGATGATGTAAGAGTTAATGTTCATGAAGATGATATCCATGTGGATGATGACATTATCAAAACTAATATCAATGACGATGATGATGATATGACCAATCCTTACAATGTTGAATCTGGATCGGATGATACAGACAAAGAGTTGGATGAAGAAGAAGATCAATGACATTGAAATGTATGATTTATGTGATTATATTATATATTTGATCTTAATTCCTTGATAGAATTATATTTGACTTATGTGGTTACGTAATTAATTCATGATGTTTTTAATTTTTATGCCATTACATAATTAATTTAATGATGTACTTTTTAATGTTTGAAAGGTCAAAAAAATAGAACATTTCAATAGTGATGTTAACAACCTTGAAATTAGTGTGTTTTATGGGTATGTGCAAGATCATCATGGAAAAAATAGGCCCTTAAGTGGCAAAAAAAGTAGAAAAATTAGAGTTAGGCAACTTGATGTAAAATTTGAATAAGTTATCTATATTATTTTAAAAATATGTAAGAATAGAATCTATAGAAAATTGAATGTAGTTTCTAAACTACTAGGTTTGTTTAAAAAAAAAAGAAATATATTTGGTGAAAATTTGAAATTTCAATGTAGTAGTACTTAAATTTTAAGGAAAAATAAGAAATAGGTGTCCTCTTGACCACCTAACCACAATAAAATGATAATATTTTTTATAATATTTTAAATATAAGTAGAGGACTCATGTCCCATGTGATGCATATTTTTTTGTAATTTTTTTCCAATTAAACATTAATTATGAATTTTTATTACAATTTTTAAAAAATATAAAAACTCGTATGTCTGACCACCTTAACTTGGTCAAAACTTCATGAAATTCAATTTTTATTTTTTTATTCCTATAGTATGAAAAGCATAGAATGTGACACATGTTTTGGACTCAAAAAATATGATGTCATTTGAAAGCTATAGATGTTTTTCAATCAGTCTATCAATCAGGACTTTAGTCATAATTTGAATAGAAAATGAATAATAATTACTTATTAAATTCATAGTAAAACATAATTTATATTGGTGGAAAGTTGAGAATCTCCTTTCAAAACCCTTTTTGTTTCATTAATTTTGGGTAAAAAAAAGTCGTCAGTCACATACCCATCATATTGCCACTTTTTGGCCCATCATGATCTTGCACTTACCCTTATGTTTCATGTGATCATAAAAGATTAAAAAGTGAGTTGTAGAGGTGGTTGTTCAGTGGTTGAGGTCTAAAGGAATTTAAAAGGCATAAAGTGATCATTGTAATGGTTGTTGATGGTTGAGGATTTAAAATACAAGCTCTTGACATTCAAAAATCTATGTTTTTCTTCAAAAAAATTGTATTTTTCCTGTTATGTAGCATTGTACGGTCACATGCAGGCATATTTTGATGTGAAATCAATTCCATGTCATGAATATATATGTTAGCTTTGATTTGATTTTGATTTGAGGGCTTAAGGCGTTGATTTGAGTTAGAAAGATTCATTTCTTTGCATACAACCCGATTAACCTATTTTTGAGGGTTTTGTAGTCCAAACATGATACAAAGGGGCTCTTACACTTTTTTTGATTATTGTAGCTTATGTAAGAGGTCCCATGGATATTGTTGTAATTTTAGGATGCATGAATAGGGCGTAGGATGCATAAATATGTATGTCTGTATTTGTATTTTTAAATGTAAATGTAAATCCAATTACTTGATGCTCTTCTTGAACAATAAATGCAACATATCATTAAAGAAATCTATAATTTTTTATATAAATTTTTATTTCTAAATGCAAGTGTAAATGCAATGAGCATATGGCTTTATAGTGTTATAGAGCGTATAATCAATTGTAGGAGAAGAAAGCATGGTAGAATGATTAAATCCAAATTAAAAAGGAGTTGGTGTGAACTTGGATTTTCTATGTTGAAGCATCAAATAATGCCTTGAGCATATTTGGATTAATTAAAAAAAATTCTTTGGTAGACTATAAAATTTCTAAACCAAGGAAAAAATGTAAGAAGTCTAAGTCAATCATCTTAAAATGCCTACTAAGTATACTTCCAAATCATGAATCTACTTGGTGTAAGATCCCATAGTTATTCAATTATCAACATAGAGTATAAAACTCAAGAATTTCCTATCTACTATTTGAGTGTAGACTATAGGGTCATGAGGAATCCATATAAAACTAGAATTGATGAGAAACATTTTGATCTTTTCATACAAATCTCAAGGATCCTATTTTATTTGACACAATGATTTTTCAATGTTCACACAAAGTTGGAGTCATCACTATTGATAAAGTCTAGAGTTTAAAACATGTAAAATTCTTCCTATAAGTCTCCATACAAGAAGGAACTTTTGACATCTATTTATGGACTTAAAATCTCTATGTTGCAACAAAGCAAAGTACAAGAATAATGGAATTCATCTTAGCTATTAGAGAAAAAAGTGTCAGATACGTGTTAGCTTTGATTTGAATATGAGTTGAGGCCAGCTTAAGGTGTTGATTTGAGTTAGAAAGCTTCATTTATTTGCATACAACCCGGTTACCTTGTGTTTGAGGGTTTTGTAGCCCAGACATGATATAAAGGGGAACTTACACCTTTTGTTATTACTATAGCTTGTGTAAGAGATCCCATGGATACTATTGTAATTGTAGGGTACATGAATAGGGCATAGGATGCATAAATATGTATGTATGTATTTGTACCCCTAGGTATTCTCTACCTACCTACCTGTGTCAATTTTAGGTACAGGTACCCATTTGTTGAAGGTCGTTCAAGCTTTTCCTGGGAGTATGACGTGGGTTACCTAGCGTGGAAACACGCTGGAATTCCTCGAACATTGGCTCGAGGCATTTTCTCTACCCTATTCTGACCCCACTTTTTTGGAATCACCTTTTGACCTTGAACCTCAGAACCATATTAGGGGCTAACTTAGCCTACTCTGTCCCTTGGGACCAACAAAGGGTAGTACAGGAATATTAATCTGTTGTCCATCAACTACACCTTTCAGCCTAATCTTAGGCCCTGACTCACCCTCTGTGGATGAACCTTGCGAAGGAATCCTTAGGTTTTCGGGGCATTGGATTCTCACCAATGTTTGTGTTACTCAAGCCGACATTCTCACTTCCGCTTCATCCACATCTGCTCACGCAGACACTTCCCTCTGAGGCAGAATTCTCCCCTACCGATGTATCTTTTATTACATCCCATAGCTTTAGCAGATCGCTTAGTCCCGATCATCTTCAGTGCAAGAGCGCTCGAGCAATAAGATATTACGCACTCTTTCAAGGATAACTGCTTCTAGGTGAACCTCCTGCTATCTTTGCACTCCTACTTCCTTCATCACTTAGCAGTCATTTAGGGGCCTTATCTGGTGATCTAGGTTGTTTCCCTCTCGACGATGAAGCTTATCCCCCATCGTCTCACTTGCTAACCCTTATTTATCTCTAGTATTCATATTTTGTCTCCATTTGGTACCACTCATGTAGCCCACACCGAAACAATGCTTTACCCCTAGAAGATCCAGTCAACCGCTGCGCCTCAACGCATTTCGGGGAGAATTAGCTAGCTCTAGGTTCAAGTGGCATTTCACCCCTAACCATAACTCATTCGCTGATTTTTCTTTTAGGGACACTTTCTCTTTCTGGTATTCCACCTTTTGCTTATTTTTGGTCTAAAGACCAAATTCTTAGTGATAGTAAGTTATATTCCCCCATTTTTGGGGGAATAACTTGGTTTACGGTAGGATTAATACCTTTTACATGTTTCATATGTATTTACTTACTTTTGAAGGGGACTTCCACGTGAATTTAGTTAATTCATATAACAACCGTATTACATTATATTCGACTTCTATGTGGGGAGACGAGGAATCCAAAATATTAAGTAGAATGAGAGCGGATTCTATGTCGAATCAAATTATAGGAAGGAATAATTCCTTAAACTAGCTATTTAATAAATAGGAAGACTGGTACAAACATTAGAGTCATCACGTGAGGTTTGAATAATGCTATATAAATAGGGGAAAGATAAATCGATGAAAAAACTATAAATTTCCCTACAAAAGAACCACTAAGAATCAATTTTCCTGTTGGAACAATTTTATTATTATTATTCCTATCAACTATTTGATCCTTTAGTAATATAGACCTAACATAATACATCTAAGCTGGACCAATTGGAAATGTCACTAAGAAACCATAATATAACCCAAACAATATTATTGGTAGACTTCTCTCTACCCACGACAATATAAAAGTAGCTAAAGAAGTCATGATAATCAACCTCCCTTGATTATATAAGTTAATTGGTTAAAAACTTGAGAATGATTCATATAAGTTATATGGTTCAAAACTTGAGAATGAATTATATAGATTAACATATTGATTATATAGGTTAACCTATTGAGAAAATGGAATATAATACAGTGAAATAAATGTAAATGTAAATGCAATTACTTGATGCTCTCCTTGAACAAGAAATGCAACATATCATTAAAGAAATCTATATTTATGTATACAAATGTGTATTTCTAAATCCAAGTGTAAATGCAAAGAGCATATGGTTTTGTAGTGTTATAGAGTGTACAATCAATTATAGGAGAAGAAAGCATGGTAGAATGATTGAATGCAAATTAAAAATGAGTTGGTGTGAACTTGGATTTTCTATGTTGAAGCATCAAATAATGCCTTGAGCATATTTGGATTAATTAAAAAAATTGCTTTGGTAGACTATAAAATTTCTAAACCAAGGAAAAAATGCAAGAAATCTAAGTCAATCATCTTAAAATGCCTCACTAAGTATACTTCCAAATCATGAATCTACTTGGTGTAAGATCCCATAGTTATTCAATCATCAACATAGAGTATAAAACTCAAGAATTTCCTATCTACTATTTAAGTGTAGACTATAGGGTCATGAGGAATCCATATATAACTAGAATTGATGAGAAACATTTTGATCTTTTCATACAAATCTCAAGGATCTTATTTCAATCTGCACAATGATTTTTCAATGTTCACACAGAGTTGGAGTTATCACTATTGATAAAATCTAGAGTTTAAAACATGTAAGATTCTTCCTATAAGTCTCCATACAAGGACTTTTGACATCTATTTATGGACTTCAAATCTCTATGTTGCAACCAAGGAGAGTACAAGCCTAATGGAATTCATCTTAGCTATTAGAGAAAAAAGTGCCAGGTATGTGTTAGCTTTGATTTGAATCTAATTTGAGGGCTTAAGGCATAGATTTGAGTTAGAAAGCTTAATTTTTTTGCATACAGCCTTATTACCCTATGTTTGAGGGTTTTGTAGTCCAAGCATGATATAAAGAGGCTCTTACACTTTTTGTGATTTCTGTAGCTTGTGTAAGAGGTCCCATGGATACTGTTGTAATTATAGGATGCATGAATAGCGCATAGGATGCATAAATATGTATGTATGTATGTATTTGTATTTTTAAATGTAAGTGTAAATGCAATTACTGGATGCTCTCCTAGAACAATAAATGCAAGATATCATTAAAGAAATCTATATTTATGTATATCAATGTGTATTTCTAAATGCAAGTGTAAATGCAAAGAGCATATGGTTTTGTAGTATTATAGATACAAAATATCCATAAATTAATGTAATTGAAATTTGAAAGTCTTCAACACATATAATATGAAATCAATCAAACTATTAAACTATATGAGAAATAAATGAAAATAGTAAATGCATATGTCTATGTATTTGTAATTGTAAGTGTAAAATAAATAAGAATAATGAAAATTATAAAAGAATACAGGGGAAAACCAATTCCTTATTGGGTATATGGAGTCTAATGAATATCTATAAATTTGGATTTCAATAATGACAATAATTTAAATTGTTAGGCACAAAAATTGTTTACAACTTGCATAAACGTGCAAGTGAATAATTGAAAAGCTTTTCTTGAGATAGAATGGTAATTCTAGTTGTGTGATTCTTCTTATTAATCAAACTAACACTTCCCAATTGTTGTGATTGATTAAAACATTTTAATCCCTACTTGATAGAACTGAATAACCAGATCACACATATATAGCAAATGTACAATGATAAACTGAGTATAAACTTGTTATATCAATTTTAAAAATAGAGAAGCATTAGAATGGAGACAATCAAATAACTGCATAAATTTAACAAACAACTGATACCAAAATCTTAATCCATAACTCAAATATCTTCATTTACTCCATCAAAATACATGCATCTGAGTCTTTGTATATGAAACAATTTTGCTAGAAAGCTATCTACTAAATATCTCCTAATGCTTATATATGTTGCATTACTATGGAACAGATATATATACATCAAAACTTGGAAGGGACACATCTCTTCACAAATGTTCTATTTTACTTAACTAATTCAAACAAGAGATTAGACTCTATTTAGCCATAGATGAACATTTGATAAATGATCTAGATAATCCTACAATTCATGAGTATCGGCATCTCCTAATGTGTTCCTAGCCGATATCTCCACCTTTATCATCCTTTTGTTGTGCTCGCAGCTCTCGTCCAATGTTGAATCCTTCCCTGTAGCATTTTCCAAAATTCCTTGCAACATCAATTCACATTCTTTGATCCACTTGGCTTTCTCTTTCAACTTTTCTCCATCTTCAAATAGTGTAAGTAGTCCCATATTCATAACATCCACCAGCCCCTTTGCATCTTCTCGCAGTTCCTCATAATAGTCCCTATGTCTCTTTATAATTTGGTTACCCATATGAATGGCCACACTATCAGGAACATATCTTTCATTTAATTCTCAAAACTTTTCTTCAATCCTTCCATCAATTATCTTGTGTTCTTGCCTTGTAACATGGTTCTTTCACTATGCTCCCCATAGCTTATTCAACCAAATCGTTAAGTTGGCCTGCCTTTTTTCTGATTATTGCAGCGAGTGTATCATATTTACCTTGTGAATATGTAGTTGACTCCTCCCAATGATCTTTTACCTCACGTGAGCTTTCACCATGTGTTATTAATTTAGGAGCTCCCTACATTGTGACTCCTATCATGTCCTTCAAACAATCATTTTTTCTCATGATCCTTTCATTATTCATTTTGTACATTTCTTTATCTTTTATCAAATTTGTATTTGGGCTTTATTCAGTTTTGCCACATTAATCCCAATTTCTGCAGTCACCACATGATCTACCTCTCTAATCTTCAGAGTCATGACATGTCTAAATGCTTTCTCAGTATCAATCACCACTGACTTTCTATGAGGTGGACACAAGGCCCATATCATGAGTGATCCTTCATCTGGGTTATATTTGGATCCACCATATATTTTTGTCACCCCCTCTGGACTAAGCTTGTTTTTGGCACTATTATCCTTTAAGAAGCTATCAAACACCAATGAAAAATTCAAATCAAGCCCTGGAAAGATCATAACTCTAGCAACCTCTAACATTTTCCTTCCTTTGTCGGGGGTCATATTAGCTATTTCTCTATCCATAGTTAATTTCAAATTATTTAGTAGCTACTCCTCATTGCTTATTGTAATATTATCAACTGTCTCCCTTATCTCCTTTCCCTTTTTCTTATACAAGAAATATTTGAATTCTGAAGAATTCACAAATTCATTGTCTACTAAAAATGACCTATATGCCATATGTCTGGTGTCTGTATCTTGGCTCTCTTCAACACTTAGTTCTCTAGGAGGGTAGTTGTAATCTTGAGTTTTTAATTTGGAAATCCTACTAGGTAGGTCTCACAGCATATCTTCTCCAGTTTCCTCATCTCCAGAAAAAGGGAACCCTGTATTCGACAACCCTTGGTTGTATTCCTCCACCACTCTCTCTACTTCCTCTGCCTCCAAATTGATAAGGCACATGATCATATCATCCAAAGTTTATCCTTTGTTTGGAAGAATTGATATATCCCTCTGGATCAAAACCTTCTCTTGGTGGAACCTTACTCATATTATACTGCATTAATTTTTCAAGGATCAATTCACATCCTTCCTTTGCAAGCAGAATAAAATCACCAAAGCAGAGTACTAGGCATACATGGCTGTTTTCTGAATGAACCAAAATTCATGAAACTAGAAAAATCCATTTGTCTTATAATTTCCAAATATGCAATCCTATTCAAGATTGTTTTAGGAAAAATGAATGGAGAATCCTCAAAACCAAACACCCTTACCATAGTAGCATCTTCCAAGCAATACCAGTCTCCCCAATTGTGATCAATTGGTCCATTAAAGTCCTTAGGTCTGAGAAAGTGTTTTATTTCATCAGACAATGAGTGTGAACAAGGATTACTACAGAATTCATATACTAGCTTTAAAAAATATTCTTCAAAATACAGGAAACTGGAATTAGCAAACCTACTGTCCCAAATGGCAGTCCACAATTGAATGGGTAACAATTTTCCCTCTTTATCAAACTGTGAAACCTTCAACTTTTCTATCCAAATCCTTAACTCTTGTTTGAAGTACAATACTAGATGCATTAAAAGAGAATAGTGCCTAAGGTGCAGAACATGGAATTTATTCTTGATTGCCACCAATGCTAAGTCGAGCTCCTTGGAGACAAATGAAGCATAGTCAAATAACCTAGAATTATGAGATTGAATGTTAGCTGTAATTACCATGGGAACAATGGACATATACTCAGGAACTTCCATACCCAACACTTGTCCTACCGAGAAATAGGTATATCTCATATAGGGCTCGAATAAGTCCACATGGAATTGAGGCCCATCACCATCGTCAAGTGGGACAGTTTTACCATCTTGTTTAATTCTATGTAAGGGAAACCTACAACCCTTGTAAGTGGTGTCCATTCTCCAAAACTCCTTTTCCAACTTTTCATTCACAATTTTCTCATTACACCACCCCTCCAACTTAAAAACCCCACATATTGAAGCCTCTGATATGTATACGAATGGTTTATGAGATGGTTCACATATGGCCTTAAGTTTTGAGTCATAGTGAGTGGTCAAAAATTTTACCAGCTCTATATTGACAAACACATTAGGGAAAACCATTTTTCCCAAATTTAGACACCATGGATTACAAACTGGCTCAAAACAATCTCTTCGTTGAAAGTGGAATCTAACCAATTCATAGCCTCTTATTGGGGTCCAAATATCTCCTATGTGCATGCACTTGCCATCCAATTTATCCACTTCCACCCTCAGTTGTGCAAAGCGCCTACCTCTGGACCCAGAGCCATGAAATTGGTCAATTAAATCTTGATTTATCTTTTTTCAACAGCCTTCATCTCAATTCCAGACTCAACTTTCTACTTCTAACTCTTAGGGTGACTGCTCTCACTTTTTTTCTACCTTTCAACTCCCCTGAGCTGGTGCCTTCCATATTACTCGCTTAAAATTGCAAAAATGAAAAATTTAAAATGCAGAGGACATACTGGTTTTGATTGAGGTCTTTCAACTGAGACAATTCTCTAGCCCTTTGTTTGTATCCTCGTTTCCTTCGTTACCAATTTGTAATAATGTTAATTTTGTAATGATTTCCTTTCAATTTATGAAATTACTTGTACTTCATGGCGCCATTAATGTTTTAACTCTAGCCACAAATGTAATAGATTTTTGAATTCCTTACTGTCACATCAAATGAACTGGTCGGCAAGACACCTTCAAACTTTGGCCGATCTATACATTAGACCCCAACCAACGTTCACTGAATACTATGCTAATCAGGGTAACACTCTACACATCTGAATGATGTTAACATTTGTCCCATATACATCACCAAGAGTCACCCCAACAATCATTTTGGTTCATTTTTTTCTTCATTGGCCTGACTTTTAGTATTGCTAAAACATTCAGTGGTTCCTTCGATGTTATAAGTCTCGCTGATAACTTTTATTTTGGTCTTGAATATGTCACCATAACTCCTGTCGATATCTTCCTATTGGTGTAACTTAGCGGATCAGGTGAACATTCAGGATTTACACTGATGGCACATGTCTCACTGATATATTCCCAGTGCTCCTCTCAGTGAAAGAAATGATGGTCTCACTAATGAAACTTCATCGGTGATACTCTTGGCGATGACCACCGAAGCCAATCCATCGGTGAGAGATCAATCATCGACATAGGATAGAAAACACACTCTCATAGTTCATGTCTTGTCGATGACTTATGTCGACAAGATAGATCCATTGTCACACTGATCTAACCTCTTCAGGTGTTTTAAATAGACCTACACCATGCCATCGTGGAGACTCTTGGCGATGACCACCGAAGCCAACCCATCGGTGAGAGATCAATCATCAACATAGGATAGAAAATTCACTCTGATAGTTCATGTCTTGCCGATGACTTTTGTCGGCAAGATAGATCCAATGTCACACTGATCTGACCTCTATGGGAGTTTTAAATAGACCTACACCATGTCATCATGGAGAATCTTAGCGATGACCATCGAAGCCAACCCATCGATGACAGATCAATCATCGACATAGGATAGAAAACTCACTCTGATAGTCCATGTCTTGCCGATGACTTCCATCAACAAGACATCCAATGTCACACTCATGACTTTTCTTGCTGATAGATTCCCTTCATCGATGAGACCATAAGCCAATCTCCCTGATATGTCTTCTTTAGTAATCCTAGCTTTGAACACGAGCGTAGGTGATCTTCGATTTTACCCACTGTCACATCAAATGTTCTATCAGAAAGACAATTCAAAATTTGGGCGATCATTTTATTTAGGCCTAACTAACGTTCATTAAACATTCTTTTGGTCAGGGAGACATTATGTCAATATCACATAATCTATCCATCTGATTCATATAAATGTCACCAAGAGTCACCCCAACGACTATCTTGATCCATTTGTGTCTTCATTGGCAAGACATGGTGGATCACTAAGACATTTAGTAATTTACCTGATGACTATTCCTTCAATCTCATGTTGCCAAGACTCCTTCCGATACAACTCCTTGTGCTTTGATCGGTGAGACATCAGAGGTTTCTTTCCGATGGAACTTTATCTGTGAGACATATATGCTCGATATGACCTTTTCATTTCACCCAGATGGAACTTGTCTTGTTGATGAAAATCTTTATTGGTGAGACTGTCGACTATGTCATCCCAATGTGTATCTTCTTATGTAATACGATCGTTGTGACATTTTTGTTCTTTCGCCGATATGTTGAAAATGAGAATATAATGATTTATGAATTGGAGAGACCTGCACAAATTCATCCTGATATGGGTTATTTGAATACTAGATTTTGGAGGTTTTTCATGATATCAAATGGTCAAGAATGATGTGATCGTATGTGACTATGATGGATTATACTCAAGATAAGGTTTTCTTTAGGGAATCAATGAGTGCAAAATCACTGTAAAATTTGCAAAATCACTTGTACTTTCCCTTTAAGTATGTTTAATAACTCTAAAATGGGTGTCTAAAACCATCAAGGGTTTCTCTAGTGTTTTGGGAAAGTTTTGAGTTATTGGGAAAAAACTAGGTTTGCATTGTTACAAGGATTCAAGGAGTCAAAGTGTGAAATTTGACTTCCGTTCTTTGTCAGGCTTTGAGAGTTGTTTGGATTTTTTAAATTAGTCATTCTAAACTTATTGGAAGCCTCTTAAAGGCAGGTTGATAGGTTGGTTGAGTTGAACCTACTAGGTCTAAATCAGGTAGTTGTTATTGCTAAGGTGGATCACTCCTTTCTGTGAAGGCCATACACTTATGATTGGGTCAAGTGTTCTTTTCTTTACAAAATTCCTATTTCCTTTTTGATAGGTTATGATTTGATTAGATGGGTTATGAAGAACTTATTTCAAACAAATATCTTTATGAAAGAAGTATATTGGCATGAAATTAAATATGATTTGTATTCCAATGTAAAAACTACAAAGAATGGAAATGGAAACAATTCTTTCAACACAAACTATTATGTAGTAGAAAATTAAGATGAAAAATCTTACTCTATATTAGTTAGGATACACAACTAAGAAAATGATCTAAAGTGACTTATTTATCCTAGAGGAACTAAGTATATAGTATGCAAAGAAAATAAACAAACCCACAACTACCCCTATTTTGAAGGAGTTTAGTTTTCTCCCTTTCCTGATCTCGATAATATTGTCTAATTATTTTAAAGAGATGAAGGGTCATAACACAACTTTATTCAACCTAGTAAATAGCTTGGTTAATGAAACTTGACAAAAGCAACAAAACAATTGATACATTTGGAATTTCATGTTGAATGAAGAGTGGTGACAATAATCAACTTATAATTTAATAAAACACTATTTGTATAAGAAGGCTTGACATTAGAAAGATAAGTGTTACTTATAGTTTAATAAAACACTATTATAGTTTTACCAACATATACTATTGTATGCTTGCATGGCTTCTTAGTTAATATATGGGGAGATAGAGATAGATCAGGAGAGAAAGAGAGAGAGGGGTGAGACCGTCGACTATATCATCCCAATATGTATCTTCTTATGTAATACGATCAGTGTAACATTTTTGTTCTTTTGCCGATATGTTGAAAATGAGAATTTAACGATTTATGAATTGGAGAGACCTACACAAATTCTTGCTGATATGGGTTATTTGAACACTAGATTTTGGAGGTTTTTCATGATATCAAATTGTCAAGAATGATGTGATCATATGTGACTATGATGGATTATACTCAAGATAAGGTTTTCTTTAGGGAATCAATGAGTGCAAAATCACTATAAAATTTACAAAATCACTTGTACTTTCCCTTGAAGTATGTTTAATAACTCTGAAATGGGTGTCTAAAACCATCAAGGGTTTCTCTAGTGTTTTGGGAAAGTTTTGAGTTATTGGGAAAAAACTAGGTTTGCATTGTTACAAGGATTCAAGGAGTCAAAGTTTGAAATTTGACTTCCGTTCTTTGTCAGGCTTTGAGAGTTGTTTGGATTTTTTAAATTGGTCATTCTAAACTTGTTGGAAGCCTCTCAAAGGCAGGTTGATAGGTTGTTTGAGTTGAACCTACTAGGTGTAAATCAGGTAGTTGTTATTGCTAAGGTGGATCACTCCTTTATGTGAAGGCCATACACTTATGATTGGGTCAAGTGTTCTTTTCTTTAGAAAATTCCTATTTCCTTTTTGATAGGTTATGATTTGATTAGATGGGATATGAAGAACTTATTTCAAACAAATATCTTTATGAAAGAAGTATATTGGCATGAAATTAAATATGATTTGTATTCCAATGTAAAAACTACAAAGAATGGAAACAATTCTTTCAACACAAACTATTATGTAGTAGTCAATTAAGATGAAAAATATTAGTCTATATTAGTTAGGATACACAACTAAGAAAATGATCTAAAGTGACTTATTTATCCTAGAGGAACTAAGTATATAGTATTGAAAGAAAATCAACAAACCCACAACTACCCCTATTTTGAAGGAGTTTAGTTTTCTCCCTTTCCTGATCTCGATAATATTGTCTAATTATTTTAAAGAGATGAAGGGTCATAACACAACTTTATTCAACCTAGTAAATAGCTTGGTTAATGAAACTTGACAAAAGCAACAAAACAATTGATACATTTGGAATTTCATGTTGAATGAAGAGTGGTGACAATAATCAACTTATAGTTTAATAAAACACTATTTTTATAAGAATGCTAGACATTAGAAAGATAAGTGTTACTTATAGTTTAATAAAACACTATTATAGTTTTACCAAAATATACTATTGTATGCTTGCATGGCTTCTTAGTTAATATATGGGGAGATAGAGATAGATCGGGAGAGAAAGAGAGAGAGGGGTGAGACCGTCGACTATGTCATCCCAATATGTATCTTCTTATGTAATACGATCAGTGTGACATTTTTGTTCTTTTGCCGATATGTTGAAAATGAGAATTTAATGATTTATGAATTGGAGAGACCTGCACAAATTCTTGCTGATATGGGTTATTTGAACACTAGATTTTGGAGGTTTTTCATGATATCAAATTGTCAAGAATGATGTGATCATATGTGACTATGATGGATTATACTCAAGATAAGGTTTTCTTTAGGGAATCAATGAGTGCAAAATCACTTGTACTTTCCCTTGAAGTATGTTTAATAACTCTGAAATGGGTGTCTAAAACCGTCAAGGGTCTCTCTAGTGTTTTGGGAAAGTTTTGAGTTATTGGGAAAAACCTAGGTTTGCATTGTTACAAGGATTCAAGGAGTCAAAGTTTGAAATTTGACTTTCGTTCTTTGTCAGGCTTTGAGAGTTGTTTGGATTTTTTAAATTGGTCATTCTAAACTTGTTGGAAGCCTCTCAAAGGCAGGTTGATAGGTTGGTTGAGTTGAACCTACTAGGTGTAAATTAGGTAGTTGTTATTGCTAATGTGGATCACTCCTTTATGTGAAGGCCATACACTTATTATTGGGTCAAGTGTTCTTTTCTTTAGAAAATTCCTATTTCTTTTTTGATAGGTTATGATTTGATTAGATGGGTTATGAAGAACTTATTTCAAACAAATATCTTTATGAAAGAATTATATTGGCATGAAATTAAATATGATTTGTATTCCAATGTAAAAACTACAAAGAATGGAAACAATTCTTTCAACACAAACTATTATGTAGTAGTCAATTAAGATGAAAAAGCTTAGTCTATATTAGTTAGGATACACAACTAAGAAAATGATCTAAAGTGACTTATTTATCCTAGAGGAACTAAGTATATAGTATTGAAAGAAAATGAACAAACCCACAACTACCCCTATTTTGAAGGAGTTTAGTTTTCTCCCTTTCCTGATCTCGATAATATTGGCTAATTATTTTAAAGAGATGAAGGGTCATAACACAAATTTATTCAACCTAGTAAATAGCTTGGTTAATGAAACTTGACAAAAGCAACAAAATAATTGATACATTTTGAATTTCATGTTGAATGAAGAGTGGTGACAATAATCAACATATAGTTTAATAAAACACTATTTTTATAAGAAGGCTTGACATTAGAAAGATAAGTGTTACTTATAGTTTAATAAAACACTATTATAGTTTTACCAACATATACTATTGTATGCTTGCATGGCTTCTTAGTTAATATATGGGGAGATAGAGATAGATGGGGAGAGAGAGAGGGATAGAGATATATGGGAAGAGAAAGAGAGATGGAGATATATGGGAAGAGGAAGAGAGTGGAGATAGAGAGTTGATGGATAGGGGATAGGGAGGAGAGATTGAGAGATAGAGGGGCCAGATAGAGAGGGAGGAGAGAAAGATATAGATATGTAGAGGAGGAGAGATAGAGATGAGGGGGAGATGGAGAGATAGGTTGAAGAGAAAAAGAGAGAGGGAGATAGATATGTAGAAGAGGGAGAGAAAGAAGAGGGGGAGAGGGAGAGCGATATGTAGAAAGGGAGAGAGAGAAGAAGATAGGGGATAGAGGGAGAGATATCTCAATATATATAGAGGGAGAGGGAGAGACATAGAAATGGGGTGATATAAAGAGATAGAGGGGGATGGTGAAAGAGATAGAGAGATCATGATAGAGGTAGAGAAAGATATGAATAGAAAGAGATAGAGAGAGGAGTGAGAGGGAGATAAAAAAGAGAAATAGAGATAGAGATATAGAGTAGGATAGATGAAGGGAGAGATGGAGTGAATGAGAGAGAAAGGGGGGAGAGGGAGAGATAGCTCAATAGATAGAGGGGGAAGAGGGAGTGACATAGATAGTGGGAGATATAGAGAGCGATAGGGACAAATATATCAATCACCCTCTATATATCTCTATCTATTCATCCTTATCTCTTTATCTCTCTACCTCTCTATATCTCCTTGTCTCCCTTTCTATTTGTATGTTTGTCATTATATCCCTCTCTCTCTATATTTTCTTCCCTATATTTATCTTTGTCTCCTTAAGTGTGCAATGGGTACATTGAAGAGGTCTTAAAGGAGAATTATCATATCTTTAATCAAATGGCATGCTACCTTAAGCATAACCCCCCAAGGACACATGCCATCCTTGGATTGTTGACATGAAACAACCAATCAAAATTTAGTTTCTCTCTCTCATATTAATATTATATTAATATATATTACTATTATATTAAATATATATTATATTAATTATATTTTGTATTATATAAAAATATACTTATTATTAATTATTAATTATAATAATTTTATACGTATTTAATAATTTTGTTAAAGAATATAATATATAATTATAATAAGTTGAATAATTATATTATTTATTATGTAAAATATAGCTAATATATACTTAACTATATTGTAGACTATTAAAACCTAGCTAAATGACACCATAATTTTCAATTTAATTAACATACTCTAAAACATAACAAAACCAGGTTGTAGCTCGTCAAATTGGAGAAGTGAAAGGTCAATACCAAAGCCGAGGAAGAGTTTGGAGTGGTGAAAACAAGGTCAATGCCAGCGCCAAGGAAGCACCAACGAAGAGTTTGGAGGAGTGAAAACAAGGTCAATATCAGCACCGAGGAAGAGCTTGGAGGACTGAAAACAAGGTTAATACCAGCACCGAGGATGAGGTTGAGGGCACTCAAGGAAAATCAAAGACCAAGGGACAATGAGTACTATAAGTTTGGCACCCCCATTCTCTTTAACCTACAATTTTCATGCCTAGTTTCCAAAGATCTTCTCGTACATTGGCACCCCCATTCTCGTAAAATGGTATAAGATAAGATAAAAAAAATAAAATATCTTAGTCTTTCACATTTTTATCGACTAGCCTCAGGTCTTGGAGAAACTCCCATAATCTACCCACATCTTGGTTGAGGTCTAGGATTTCATCACACATAGCCTTCATTGCATGAGTCTGAAGCAATTGCAGACTTAGCCCAAGTATATGCTAGGCTAAGAAAGATCTAATGAATAGAAATAGAGGCATACAATTCTTCTTTAATACCTCCACCACAAACATATGCAAGGATAGGTATCCTCCCTTCTTGGTAGTGATAACCTCCTCCACACACAACCCTTAAAAATTATGAATAGAGGAATATAATCTTTGAAGAACTCAAAGTTGATTCTCTCCTACCTGATGCAATTAGTCATTTTATCCTTACAAACATTTATAGTGATTACTAGAGGCACATAGACCAATTCTTCATAATAGAAGAATTTGATCATACTTTTCCAATGATGGCATTATGAGAAAATTTTAGGTTAAATGAATAATTCCTAGCTAATTTCTTTAAATCATGTTGAACCGTAAAAGATAAGACCACTGCTCTATGTACTTGGATACTATGGAGAAAGGATCTTTGGGACCTTTCATCAATCAAGGTATTGTTAAATTTTAACACCTAAAATTGAGAATGAAGAATCTTTCCTATGATGGTGGCCATCCCATTATAGCTCTTAGAGTTGTTAGAGATAATTTTGTTTCGAAGTAGAGATATTTTAAGTTATCAAATCCTGCCATCAGACATAATCAAAATGTTGTTGTTTCAAATGACTTTGACCACTAACTTTCACTATTTGAAGATGTTGAAACCTTGTCGTAGAGAACTAGAACATTGATGCAACCACTCATCCTACCTTAAAACATACCAAAAGTCTCCTAGCAATTAGGCATAGGAAGATTTAAGATGACTTAACAAAACCCTAAACCCTAAACTTATGATGACATAACGAGGCATAGTACACACTCCCTCCTCATTAACCACTTAGACATATGGAAATTAAATGTAAAATTTCTACTATTTTTAGTCATGTAGGTGTCTAATAAACCACTTGGTGGTGTTTCCCTTCAAGTTTATTTACTTAAATGAAGAGAAAAAGTCCTTTGATTATAATTAGAGAATACATTTGAGGCCTTGGTTGTGTAACTGGTGGACCATAGTCACATTTAACACTTGTTACAAAGTTTGGGAGTTAAAACGTTAAGTAGATTTGATTTGTGATGGACAAATTTGGATGGTAGTAACAATAACTTGCAATCTATAAAGACTTGATTACCTTATAACGTGTGAAATTATAGTGATGAAATGATAGATTAATCATAATGTCACCTTGGGATCACATCACCATGAAAGAACTTCATCCAAATCCTTATGAGTGTAGGTACCACAAAATAGGTATTTGTCATATATGTCTTCCTTGAGCAAGGGAAATTCAGGAAGATAAGAGGAAAGAGAGACATGTAGTAGGTCTAAAAGAGGGAGATCAACTGGAGGTCAAAAGATTAGAAGAAAATTTCATAAATGCATGGTATTTTTTCTTGTTGAAGGAGGGTCATGTTCTTATGATGATGAGAGCATAAGCGACGTTGAGGTTCCCTTGAGGTACAAACATCTTTGGAAACAATGGGTACCCCAGGAACTTCCTCCAATAAACATTGACTTTTTGTGTCAATGAGAGGATATATCACATAGCACCATCGTCATTACATGGTTCAGGCCTATTTTGCATGGATGGCATAAAGGTCTATTACGAAAAAGTTATTGAATTGATGGAGTATGTCAAACCCTGTTACAGTTACAAATATTGGATGTAGCTAGTTCAATATACATGAAGTATGCTTAGATATGCACTGCCAGCAAATTATATACAACTAGAAGATAAGGTTCAAAATAAAGGAGTGGCTATGTACATTGATGAAAGGCCAAAAGCATTAGGGAATATTGTAGGGTTTATAAACAGTACATGACCTAGGTCAACAAATAAGCACCCAATTGTATATTCGAGGCCCGTGAGGGAAACCGTGTATTCGTATGTAAGATAAAATCAATAACCATAGGGGAAGAGTTTCTAATCGATTACAATTTGAATCACTTAGTTACAAACATAGTTACTAAAGGGGTGGTACATACTATGTACCATTCTACCCAACCTCCAATTAATGACTCCAATATACCATTTTATTCTTATGTTTTTTTTTGTAAGTCTAATGGTTTCATTTCAGTAATATTTTTTTATATTTAATTTTTGTCACAGCGGGACATTGATCATTCGGGGAAGTCTTCAACCTAGAGCACAGATTGTGATGCATCTTCAGGCACTTCTACCCAATAGGTTTACCTCATTGTAATTGTACAAATTAGATACGAGAAAAAAAATTTATTATGTTTTTTTCATAAGTTTATTGGGTTAATTTTGATAATGTTTTTAATATTCTTGTTACAGTCGACTGATTAGGGAAAGGCACCATTAGTAGATGAGAGCATCCATAGGGAGGTGCAACCAATATTATGTGATGATGACATCGCTTATTCAGCAAACCCTCTCGATATGATAAGGAAGACCCACAAAAAATGCAATGAAGAAATTCTTAAGTTGTTATTCATAGTGCCTCAAACAGATGAGATAAGAGAGAGGGTTAAAATATTGACTAAGAGAGCACAAAAATTGCAAGTAACTTGTCATGAGGTCTTTAATTATAATATAAGTTCATTCATGGTTTTATATTTTGTACTCTTTTATGTAATGAACTAAAATATGTATTGTTTTTATAGGATTTTTTACGTCCTCCTAATGCTCCTAGCCATGATCAGGGTACTGCAAGGGGTGCCCGAGGAGTAGGGGTTAGTACAAGTGTCCATCCTAATCTTCCTGCGTATACATCACATCATCTGACATCATCCATGCCTATATTGTTGTCTGAAATGTCGGCAACACATACCATGCAGGCACTCATTATTGCACCCTCTAGCAGCAAACACATGCCAGAACATGTGTCAGGACATGTACTTGGGGATGCAGAGGCCACTAGTACTGGTGATGTTTTAGCAGCATTTCATGGATCTTCCCGTATTACTAGTATGGGAACATTTCTGATCACATTTGTGGTGACCGAGGATTTTGTTCCCATAAAGATAGAGAAGGTCACATGTACTTTAAAATGTTTTAATTATTATTATATATAATCCAATTGAAATTTACTTATTGATCACTCTTTTTAGACTATTGATCCCATGATCATTTAGCAGGAAATGATTTTTTTTATAAACATCTTAGTGATATTACATTGGAGCTCTTTGGGCCCACCATACGTACATGGTGGGATTCCCAAAATCAAGATTTAAAAGATGAGCTCATTAACCGTTTAGTTGTGTTGTTCGGTAATAAAACATTCAACCAAATCAAGGTCCTTAAGAAAGATGGTACCTATATAAAGTATGTGAGGGACCAATATAGGTCACATTTAGAGAAGAACAAAAAGTACGAGCGTCCCCCCATGAGTTAGGAGAGGGAGTGGAAGGACCTGGTGTCAGATGGAAAGGAGAAGGCTGAAAAGAAAAAAGGAAAGACACCACCGGGCCAAGGAAGGTATGTGATACTATCAACAATGTAATTATATATTGATTACTCTTTCTTTTTACATAATCTAACATATTTCAAACTTTTCATAGGCTGCCTGACACATCGAAGGCAATAAAGGAAAGACTAGAAAAACATGGGCAACACAAACTTGGCTCTAGGGGTTATATGAAATTAGCCACACGAATTGTAAGTATCAATAAATGAAATATTGCATCCAAATAATAAATTGCAAACAATTTTGGTTTTGTCACACCATAGAAGCAAAATTCATGATCTTATGCAAAAATGTAGGGCTCTGAATTCAATAGAGTTCCCACATAAGAGGACCTGAAGATTTCCTTCTAGCAAGGCTATGGAGCCATGGCTGAATGCCTAAGAGTCTTGACTGGGCAAACACAATCTTCTACTACATCTGACACACAGGTAAATAGACTCAATAAAGTTTATTTAAAATTTAATACTTGTGCAATCTATTCAATATTAATTTCCCCTATAAAGTAATTACATGCCTATTTGTTTTAAACATACAAGCAATGATAATACTGCACATGACATTGGAATGTAGCCTAGTGAGGGTGGAGCACAATCTGTAGATGAAGATCATTGTGTGCATCCTAGTACTGGATGTATTCATGTGCTATACAAAACACGGCATGAATTAATACAATTAAACATCTTTAATTGCAATTGGTGTATTAATTAATGTAACATTTCATGTTTCAAATTTAGAGCATGTAGAGCACGATCAACATGTTGAGTATGATCAGGCTAGAGAAGATCAAGAACATGATGTGGCCCCACCAGATAAAGAGGACCACTCTAATGTTCTTTTAAACATATTTAATTGTAATTGGTGTATTAAGTAATGTAACCTTTCATGTTTCAACTTTAGAGCATGTAGAGTGTGATCAACGTGTTGAGCATGATTAGGCTAGAGAAGATCAGGAACATGATGTGGCTCCATCAGGTAAAGAGGACCACTCTAATGTTCTTTTAAACATATTTAATTTCAATTGGTGTATTAATTAATGTAACATTTCGTGTTTCAACTGTAGATCAGGATTTAGAGGGTGTTCAACATGTTGAGCATGAGTCTATAAGAGAAGTTTAGGAAGATGATGTGGACCCATCAGGTAAAGAGAACCACACTAATGTTCTTTTAATTAATGAAATTCTTGTTACAATAATAATAAAACATATCAATTTAACATTTCTTTGTTATTGCAACAGACCCCTCCTTGCAGCAGTGTCCACGTTGTGAGCACATGACTAGGCATACATTAAGATCACGAGTAGAGGGAAGAACAACTAAAGGGGGGACATATGATTTAGAAAATGATAATCCACTTCAGATTTTTTTAGCTTTAAAAAAGAAACAAAAAAAAAGTGATTGTAATCATATCATGACAACCATATTTTTTATAATATGTAAAAACTAAAAAAATGAATGTTATATGTTAATGAATGAATGTTATATGTTAATGAATGAATGTTATATTGTATTAATGGATGAATGAATGATTAATGTTATATGATTGGGTATGGAGAATTGAGAGTGATGTAAGGGGAGGCAGAGGGGTGGAGGGGCCAAATGAGCTTCCACCGTCACGTGGTTGGCCCTGTTAAGTAGAGAATATTAAACTATTCTCGAAACAAAGAGAAGCTCAATAAGGTAATACAATTTTAAATATAATAAATGCATCGTTTCAAGCATCAAACCAATATGCAAAGATGAAAGAAAGTGATAAATTTTCACTATGGTGGCAGAAAAATGATTCTTTATACCCTGAATACATGCTCTACATCATAATTTGAAGTTGTTTCCATTCCAATGTTATGAGTTTAGCTTCTTTGTATGGCTTTGTATGAATACCACATTGTGGTGTGTGTGGATTTGGTTTCAAATCTCTGTTTCTTATGTTTTTAGTGGTGACATAACTCTAAAATTTGACTTTTGCACATAACAGGTTAGTGGAAAAATTGATAGCTCTGAAGGGTTTCAAGGCTCGATTGAGATAGATACATGGATATTTGGATCTTGTTGTTGATGGGAGGCTTCCACTTAACCATGAAATTTTGTACCATCTGCAGGTATGTAAAAATTTCTCTACTTACATTCATTCTTGATCATAAATGTTCTAAATAATATTAATGCTTCAAACTTAAGATTCGTTTCATTGTTATAATGATCAAAATGTCATACTTTGCTATACATTCAGGCATTCTCTTGCCCCCTACCCTTTGCTCTCTCCCCCCTCCTTTTAATAATTTTCTTTGTCATAAAAGATTCACATTTCTGTCTCATTTACACAAATTTATCTGAAGCTCTAGGAGTGAATAAAGATATGTAAAAGATAATGGATTATGTCTAAACAACTTTCCATCTTATAGATAATTAAATCCTTAATATTTGAATAGTTTAGAGCTCGAATAATTCTTGTATATGCATGTGTAGCAAGAAGGGAGCATTGATATTTTTTGGCATTGCATTGAGGAAATTGTTTTCTCTTATACCTACCCTCTGGTAGACATGGAGGTATATAATATTGGTTTATGGGTTTTTTCTGTAAGTAGTTAATTTCACAGAGGAAGACTAAAATCTTCTTAATGTCCTGTCAGGTGTGAAAGCATATGAATCACTTGCTGAAGGCACCATTTTGTATTCATCCAAAAACTAGTCTGTTCTTTTTTGTATGTTTCTTGCATGTGTTCTTTTGAGGCTCTAGAGATGTAGCTCAGCTCTTTCCTTTGCACTTTTCATCTATTTTGATGATTATAGTAGTTTTTCCTCATAATTTTTTATGTAGATCTATTTGTAACCTTATTTTCTACCAATCAATTTGCAAACCAGTCACATATTAAGGACCATTTCACTAACTTGTAGTCATCCATTACTTCATATGTTGCAGGTTGTGTCTGTGTGCCAATAAATCCTGATGATTGTGACAACTTTAATCCTACAAGTGTACCCACTCTTTCTCAAGTAAAAGTCTTACCTTATTTTATAATGCATTAAATGGTTAATTGAAGGTGCTTCTTTAGATTTGAGATAGTTGAACCTTGGATTAAAATATGGTATTAGATGGGCAGTATAATGATAAAACTGAGGTCCATTGAACATGAGCTCTATTGTCTTGACACTACTCATCATTTCCCCTACACATTTTCTTTTCAATCCAGACATTTCTCAACTCCTTCCCTTGTTATCCCTTGGTTGTTCTCAAGTGTAATTGTTTTTCTATGCATCTTGCAATCTGTATGTATGATCAATCATCTCTTATGAAGCATGGATAATTTTTCAGGGAATTGTTGTTGTGATTAGACAATTTCCATTGTAAGAATAATCATTTAATTTGTATGGAAGTAAGTTTTTTCATATTATTTGACTTGGTATTGTAAACATGTCTTTGCAAGATTCTCTAGGGGGGAACAACATAACTGCAATGATAGGTAGAGTTGTACAACATCATAAATCATTTGGCATTATCAATATATTGCTTATAGAATACTCTATGCAAATAAAATGGAATGTGCAATGACAATTGGTATTGAATTCAAATCTGAATATAAGTCCATTACACAAGAAGATGGTATCTATTCTATGATTTAAATAACCCAAATATAAGAAAATTAATAGGTTCCATTTGTTTACTTGCTCTTAGACACTTGTTTAATGGGCGAGACCCTTAGAATGTCTTGTTGATAACCAGCAATGTTCAAAACTTCTGAAGAGGTCAGATCAGTGTGACATTGGATATGTATCACCAACAGAAGTCATCGGCAAGACATGGACTATCAGAGTGAGTTTTCTATCCTATGTCAATGATTGATCTCTCATCGATGGGTTGGCTACGGTAGTCATTGCTAAGAGTCTCCACGATGACATGGTGTAGGTCTATTTAAAACTCCTAAAGAGGTCAGATCGGTGTGACATTTGATCTATCTTGCTGATGAAAGTCATCGGCAAGACATGGACTATCGAAGTTAGTTTTCTATCCTATTTTGATGATTAATCTCTCACCAATGGGTTGGCTTCGGTGGTCATCACCAAGCGTCTCCCTGATGACATGGTGTAGGCCTATTTAAAACTCCTATAGAGGTTAGATCGGTGTGACATTGGATCTGTCTTGCTGATGGAAGTCATCGGCATGACATGGACTATTGGAGTGAGTTTTCTATCCTATTCTGATGATTGATCTCTCACTGATGGGTTGGCTTTAGTGGTCATCGCCAAGAGTCTCTACAATGACATGGTGTAGGTCTATTTAAAACTCCTATAGAGGTCAGATCGGTGTGACATTGGATTTGTCTTACTGACGGAAGTTATCAACAAGACATGGACTATCAGAGTGAGTTTTCTATCTTGCGTCAATGATTGATCTCTAACCGATGGGTTGGCTTCGGTGGTCATCGCCAAGAGTCTCTGTGATGGTACATTTCAATGAATTTTTTTTAAAAAAAAATTGCATTGTTTCATCGCAATTTTGACAAAGGAAACCAAAGTATCACTAAAAAGGTCTGACAAATTTGCTATAACTTTGACCAATGCTTTGTCGTAACTACTTTCCCATTTCATTGAAATGGCAACAAACTTCTGGTGTTGTTTTGACGCTTTGGAAGATCCATTGCAATTGCGTTTTGGTTATAATTCATCAGTGGATACACGAAGTTGTGGTTGATATTCTGATGAACAACAAAGCCATTTTATGATGCCGACGACTGACGAATCTAGGCCGCTATTTTGACGTTTAGTTCTTCATCTGAATTTTGACAAAAATTTGGTGACAAAAATTATTTCATTAGTTCATCAGTTGTCTGACAAAGCTTTGTCACAAGACCAATGAATTTTTGTCAGAAAATGGAGTCAAATTCAGTAGTGTATCAAGAGTCCCTTAACACAAGCCATACCATTTATACACAACAAATGTCCACTTATCACCCTTATCCTAACCTTGTCAAGGGAAACCAACTTTCCACTAATCCCTTCCAAGCCTCCACATCCTATCCTAGTCCACCATCCCTCAACCCATTCCAAGCCTCCATATCCTATCCTAGTCCATCATACACAAATCCATTCCTATTCACTCCATCCCAACCTACACTTAGTCATGTGAAAATACATTTGGGCATGGTCTTCAAAATCACATCGCATTACCTACACCTTGGGATACATGTCAAAAGTTAAGTCCAAAGCATGATGTCATAGGTTCACCTTTATGTCAAGATCAAAGTACTACTTCTTGCAATCCCACTCCATCCCATGACCCTATCCTTAAGTCCATCCTAGGAATTCTTTCACACAATCATGTCACCCAAGAAAACCCTATATTTGATCAAGACACTACCATTGATCAAGAAATCCAAAATGATCCACTCATCAACCTTTATGTTATTCATGACCACACATTTGAAGATGACCCTATCCAAAATCCAAATACCACCATTTCCCAAAATGAGACACTTGCCCTATTTGGACACATAGATGATCTTTCTTTAGAACAAGAGTCTTCTACTCTAGATATATTTGCAAATGATCAAACTATATCCAAATTTGTAGGAATCATATCTCTCTCTCCTTGTCGTGTGGCTCAGATGCTTGAAGCCATCACTTCCTTAGGCGACTCTACCAACTTTGTCTCTCATCAAACAATTCTGGTGGCTCCCCTTCCCCCTCCGTCTCGAGTTGTGTCTTGTGTGTGTGAGCCTAAGCTTGTGTGTGACCTTTCTTCCCCTGGTCAATCCAATCATCCCACTCCCACTTTGGTCAAAGACTGGGAGTCCAAGTTGGTTGTCAATCTGTCCAATGCATGATTGCATCCCCTTGCCTTAAAATTCCTTAATAGGGGCTTGGGATTCGCCATCTCTCCGCGCTCCATTCCCCACTTGGATTTCCTCATTGAGATTGAGAACATCATTCATACTCTCCCTTCTCACATTGCGGATGAGGTCAGACAAGACTGTGCGGTGGCCTTACGGCATGCCAAACCCTGACAGTGCAATGTCCCCAAGGCTGAACTTTTTTCTTTCAAGAATTTATTACGTGATAATGATGTAGTCATCAACAAAGCCGACAAGGGAAACACCACTGTTATCATGAACAAACATGACTACAATGCAAAAATGTTTGTTCTCCTTTCTGATGTGCAAAGCTATAGAACTCTCCCTTGTAACCCTTGCTCTAAAATTCTCAAAAAAGTTAAATCTGCCATTTCCTGCTCGTCCTTTGATGAAGCCACCAAGAAGTGCCTAGTTCCTTCCAAGGAGGTAACTCCTCGTATTTATGGAGTCCCCAAAATTCACAAAGCAGGTGCTCCTCTCCGCCCCATTGTGGACACCATTGGCTCACCTACTTACAAGCTGGCTTCCTTCCTTGCTAAATTACTCTCCTCACATGTGGGTAAGTCTGATTCACACATCAAGGATTCTAACCACTTTATCAAATTTTCCAATGAGGTCCGATTAGATAAGAATGACACCTTGGTGAGCTTTGATGTGGTCTCTCTCTTCACCAAGGTGCCTATTCCGGACTCTATTGAAATTGTCAAACGTAAAACCAACAACGAATTGGCAAGCCTTGTTGAATTATGCCTGAGATCTACCTTCTTCTCCTTCCAAGGAGTCATCTATGAGCAAGTTGATGGTGTTTCCATGGGTTCTCCGCTCTCCCCTATCATAGCTAACCTTTACATGGAGCAATTTGAAGAAATTTCCCTTTCCTCTTTCCCTCTTAAACCGAAGTGGTGGAAGCGATATGTGGATGACACTAATAAATGATGGCCTCATGCTCTTGACAAATTAGAAGATTTTCATTCTCATCTCAACAGTGTTGCCCAATGTATCTCCTTCACCAAGGAACTCGAAGTTGAAAGCCAACTCCCTTTCCTCGATATCTTGCTCATCAAGAAATCAGATGGTTCCCTTGGCCGTTGGGTTTTTCGCAAAGCAACCCATACTGACCTCTACCTCCATCCTGCCTCTCATCATCACCCTAGCCAAAAATTTGGGGTCCTTAAAACCCTTGCCATGCGTGCTTTTCAAATTTGTGATGAGGAATACTTAAACCAGGAGTTGGCTCATCTACGCAGTGTCTTCATCCTGAATGGTTACACCAACAAACAAATCTCTAAAGCTTTCAACCAAACCAGAGCAAGTATCCATCCCCAAACCAATACCTCCAAATCGAATATCCTTCCTTGCGCTTCCCTTCCTTATATTGAAGGAATCTCCCACAAAATTTCCAAGATCCTCCTCAAGAAAGGACTTCGTTGCGCCTTCAAGCCCTTTTCAACTTTGAGAAACCTCATTCCTTCTCTTAAGGACCCAAAAGACATCCTTCTTGAATCAGGTGTTTACAAGGTTGTTTGCTCTTGTGGCATCCCTTATATAGGGGAAACAGGCCGCTCTTTTAGGACTAGAATCAAAGAGCATAGTGCAGACATCAAGCATGACCGGGTCTTCAAATCCGCTCTCGCAGAGCACTCTTCTCTCACTAAACACCACATTTGTCTAGAAGACTTTCAAGTTTTATACAAAGAAGACAACTTTTTTAAGAGAAAACTCAAGGAAGCCATCATAATTAGCAATCATCCCGCCAACTTAAATCGTGATGAGGGTTGGAATCTCAGCCTTGCCTGGCAACCTTTGTTATCCAGCCTTAGAAACCACCATCTTAACCACTCTTGACTGTCTCTCATTTTTCCTAGGTCCCCCTTTGGTTCTCTTTTTGTTTCTTCCTTCGACTTATCATTCTTTCAGGCCTTTCCGTCCCCTCTTTTGTTGGTTGTCCTCTTCCCCCCCTCTTGTCATTATCCTACTCTTTTCGGTTGGTCACTTTACCTCCTTGTATTGGGTCCTTACTCTTAGCTTTAGTTTTCTGTTGCTCTTTGTTTATCTCCCTTCTTTGTTAATTTATTATTTTAATATTGTTTGGTTTTACTAGTTGCTTCTTAACCAATATAATTTTATTTTATTTTATTTTGTCCTTTATCTAATTCGTCTTTGTCTCTTTACTTATCATTCTTTAGTTAATTAATTTATTTATTTTTAATTCTCAATTTTATTTTTATTATTTTTCATTAGAATTATCATTCGTTCCTTTGAAGCTTTTACTTGATTTATTTTTATTCTTATTTTGTTAGTTTCTTTCATTTTTCTTTATTGTATTTGATTTATTTTATTTTATAGTTATATCTTTTTCTTTTATTTATTTTATTTTCAATTTTCTTTGTCTTTTGTTTTATTTTGGTTTGTTTATCTCTTTTATCTTAATTTTATTTTATTTATTTTTATTGTTATTTTTCTTGATTTTATTTTCATTTCATTTTGTTAGTTTCTTTCTTTTATTTTTACTATTATTCATTAGAATTATTGTTTGTTCTTTTGTAGCTTTTACTTGATATATTTTTATTTTTATTGTGTGTTGTTTCTTTCATTTTTCTTTTTATTTTATTTGATTTATTTTATTTTATAGTTATATCATTTATTTTTATTTTATTTTCAATTTTCTTTGTCTCTTGTTTTATTTTGGTTTCTTTTTCTCTTTTATCTTAATTTTATTTTATTTTATTTTCATTTTAGTTAATTTATTTTCTTTTTATTTTGTTAGTTTCTTTATCTTAATTTCAATTTTAGTTTTCTTTTTATTTATTTTATTTTATATTTATTTCATTTTATTTTGTTTTGTTTTATTTTCAATTTTCTTTGTTTTTTGTTTTATTTGGTCTGTTCATCTCTTTAATTTTGATTTGAGTTTTTCTTTTTCTTTTTCTTTATTTTATTTGATGTATTTTATTTTATAGTTATATCATTTTATTTTATTTATTTTTCTTTTACTTGATTTATTTCATTTTTATTTTGTTAGTTTCTTTCATTACTCGTTATTTTATTTTATTTATTGTATTTTTTTTTATTTTTTTTAGACTGCAGGAATCGGGTAGCACGACCCCCTATAAACTGCAGTGCGCCTGGTAAACTTTAACGTGGATCGGCGCGGCTGACACGCCTCGGGTTTCACTCTGGATAATTAGAACTCGTGGACCAGCAGAGCCGAACGGAATTACTTAGCTAACCGAGGTAGGGCCCCCCCATTTATTGTATTGTATATTTATATTACTTTATTTTATTTTATTTTTATTTCCAATTTTCTTGGTATTTTGTTTGGTTTATCTTTAATCCTAATTTTCGCTTTATTTTATTTTTATTTTTCATTTTCTTTGTTTTATTTTATTTTATTTTATGATTATATCAATTTATTTTATTTTATTTATTATTTTTTTCAATTTTCTTTGTATTTGTTTTATTTTGCTTTTCTTATCGCTTTAATTTTTATTCTTGTTCTTCTTTATTTTACTTTTTCATTTTCTTTATTCTATTTTATTTATTTTATTTTATATTTATATCATTTTATTTTATTTCATTTTATTTTCTATTTTCTTTATATTTCATTTTATTTGGTTGTTCATCTCATTAATTTTGATTTTAGTTTTTCTTTTTTCTTTTTTCTTTTTCTTATTTTGTTTTAATCCTTATTTTAGTTTTTCTTTATTTTGTTTTTTATTTTCAATTTTCTTTGTTGGTCACTTATTTATTTTGCTATTTATTACTTTTATTTTGTTTTAATCCTTGTTCCTATATTATTTTGTTTTTTATTTTTATTCATCTTTATTTATCTCTTTTATCGCTTTCATGTATTCCTCATCATTCTTATGTTTATTTTATTATTTTCTTTTCTTCCCATTTTGGTTTGTTTATCTCTTACTGTTTAATTTTTCTTTTCTTTTCATTTCATTTTTATCCTTAATTTACACCTATATCATTTATGTCTTTATTTCTTTATTTCTTTTTCTATTTATTCATATTTACAATTATCTTATTCATTAAACATTTTTAATCCACCCTCAACCTCGAACCGTGTGCCTCCTTCCTTGTGTCTAATCTCTCTCTTTTTAGCTTGCTTTGGTCTGTAACAATCATTCTCCTCTCCTCCAGCTCTCTTTCATCCTGATGATGGATCATGTAGTATGATTCAAAACATTGATGTGAGAAACCAAAACACAATCAAATCCAGAAATTAATAGCACTACTGGATGGATTGTGGAAACTTGATATCGTTAATTGATACCCTTCATGGGAGGGAACTATGTTTCAAAGAAAAACAGCTAGAGATGCTAAGGATCAAACTCTCAAAGAAAGTTGCCGACCTCACTTTTCTAAAAGGATGCAAAGATGCCAGACTAATTCCCTGCTTCATCAAAATTTCCCATCATCTTTGGAGCCACCACACTAAGCACATTTTCTTTCGTGCTGGCTTATCTCTTCTCAGATCAGTCATTAAATCCACAAGGAGCTGTATTGACCGGCTTAACTCCAGACTTTTCTATCTCCATCTGGAACTCGCCGCAGTCTTGCGCCCAGACCTGTGGATTCGCGTGGACATTTCTTCTTATGCCAGAGCCCTGGGCTGTCAGAATGAATGTATAAAAAGACAACAAAAGAAGTTCTCGTGCTTGCAACAAAGACACTCTGGTGCTACAGCCAACTCATGGGTTGATACTGGAGCCTCAGCTCCCTCGCACCCCTCGGTTGCATTGTCCCCATGTCTTCCTACTCTGCTAAATCCTCTTACTACCGCTGCTACATCTGGCACCTCGACCTTGAACTCTAAATCCGAACAAAAGAATGGCCTCAGAGCGGGATCCTCACCTTGGCATTCCATGGGAAAACAGAATGTAGACTTCTTTTCGGCGAGGGACTGTTCTAGCTGTTGCTCATCGACGTTGGAGAATCCCGGTGAGAAGTCTGAGACTCTCGTCTTCCAGCGTTCTCCACCAAACGTCAACCTCTTACTATCTCCCGACACCTTGGCCTTGAACACTAAGTTCGAGCATAAGACTGGCCTCAGAGCGGGTTCCTCACCTTTGCATTCCTTGGGCGTACAGAATAAAGATTTCATCTCGGCTAGGGATCGTTCCAGTTGTTGCTCATGGAGTTCGACGTTGTAGAATTCCAGTGAGCAGTCAGAGACTTCTGTCCTCCAACGGTCTTCACCAAACGATAACCTATTGCTATCTCCAGGTACATGCACTGATCTGTCTTTTGCTTCAAACATAATTATTAGCATTAATGGTTCTGATTCCCCCGCCGCCTTGAGTCTTCTTGGAGCCACTCCCGATGGTGACCCAAGTCCTATCATATCTCACTCTCCTTGTCGCGTGGCTCAGACGCTTGAAGCCATCACTTCCTTAGGCGACTCTACCAACTTTGTCTCTCATCAAACAATTCTGGTGGCTCCCCTTCCCCCTCTGTCTCGAGCTGCATCTTGTGCATGTGAGCCTAAGCTTGCGTGTGACCTTTCTTCCCCTGGTCAATCCAATCATCCCACTCCCACTTTGGTCAAAGACTGGGAGTCCAAGCTGGTTGTCAATCTGTCCAATGCCCGATTGCATCCCCTTGCCTTAAAATTCCTTAATAGGGGCTTGGGATTCGCCATCTCACCGCGCTCCATTCCCCACTTGGATTTTCTCATTGAGATTGAGAACAGCATTCATACTCTCCCTTCTCACATTGCGGATGAGGTCAGACAAGACTGTGCGGTGGCCTTACGGCGTGCCAAACCCCCGCAGTGCAATGTCCCCAAGGCTGAACTTTTTGCTTTCAAGAATTTATTACGTGATAATGATGTAGTCATCAGCAAAGCCGATAAGGGAAACGCCACTGTTATCATGAACAAACATGACTACAATGCAAAAATGTTTGTTCTCCTTTCTGATGCGCAAAGCTATAGAACTCTCCCTTGTAACCCTTGCTCTAAAATCCTCAAAAAAGTTAAATCTGCCATTTCCTGCTCGTCCTTTGATGAAGCCACCAAGAAGTGCCTGGTTCCTTCCAAGGAGGTAACTCCTCGTATTTATGGAGTCCCCAAAATTCACAAAGCAGGTGCTCCTCTCCGCCCCATTGTGGACACCATTGGCTCACCTACTTACAAGCTGGCTTCCTTCCTTGCTAAATTACTCTCCTCACATGTGGGTAAGTCTGATTCACACATCAAGGATTCTAACCACTTTATCAAATTTGCCAATGAGGTCCGATTAGATAAGAATGACACCTTGGTGAGCTTTGATGTGGTCTCTCTCTTCACCAAGGTGCCTATCCCGGACTCTATTGAAATTGTCAAACGTAAAACCAACAACGAATTGGCAAGCCTTGTCGAATTATGCCTGAGATCTACCTTCTTCTCCTTCCAAGGAGTCATCTATGAGCAAGTTGACGGTGTTACCATGGGTTCTCCGCTCTCCCCTATCATAGCTAACCTTTACATGGAGCAATTTGAAGAAATTGCCCTTTCCTCTTTCCCTCTTAAAAAGAAGTGCTGGAAGTGATATGTGGATGACACTAATATATGATGGCCTCATGGTCTTGAAAAATTAGAAGATTTTCATTCTCATCTCAACAGTGTTGCCCAATGTATCTCCTTCACCAAGGAACTTGAAGTTGAAAGCCAACTCCCTTTCCTCGATATCTTGCTCATCAAGAAATCAGATGGTTCCCTTGGCCATCCAGTTTTTTGCAAAGCAACCCATACTGACCTCTACCTCCATCCTTCCTCTCATCATCACCCTAGCCAAAAATTTGGGGTCCTTAAAACCCTTGCCATGCGTGCTTTTCAAATTTGTGATGAGGAATACTTAAACCAGGAGTTGGCTCATCTCCGTAGTGTCTTCATCCTGAATGGTTACACCAACAAACAAATCTCTAAAGCTTTCAACCAAACCAGAGCAAGTCTCCATCCCCAAACCAATACCTCCAAATCGAATATCCTTCCTTGCGCTTCCCTTCCTTATATTGAAGGCATCTCCCACAAAATTTCCAAGATCCTCCTCAAGAAAGGACTTCGTTGCGCCTTCAAGCCCTTTTCAACTTTGTGAAACCTCATTCCTTCTCTTAAGGACCCAAAAGACATCCTTCTTGAATCAGGTGTTTACAAGGTGGTTTGCTCTTGTGGCATCCCTTTTATAGGGGAAACAGGCCGCTCTTTTAGGACTAGAATCAAAGAGCATAGTGCAGACATCAAGCATGACCGGGTCTTCAAATCCGCTCTCGCAGAGCACTCTTCTCTCACCAAACACCACATCTGTCTAGAAGACTTTCAAGTTTTATACAAAGAAGACAACTTTTTTAAGAGAAAACTCAAGGAAGCCATCGTAATTAGCAATCATCCCGCCAACTTAAATCATGATGAGGGTTGGAATCTCAGCCTTGCCTGGCAACCTTTGTTATCCAACCTTAGAAACCACCATCTTAACCACTCTTGACTGTCTCTCATTTTTCCTCTGTCCCCCTTTGGTTCTCTTTTTGTTTCTTCCTTCGACTTATCATTCTTTTAGACCTTTCTGTCCCCTCTTTTGTCGGTTGTCCTCATTCCCCCCCCCTTCTTGTCATTATCCTGCTCTTTTCGGTTGGTCACTTTACCTCCTTGTATTGGGTCCTTGCTCTTAGCTTTAGTTTTCTTTTACTCTTTGTTTATCTCCCGTCTTTGTTAATTTATTTTTTAATATTGTTTTGTTTTTACTAGTTGCTTCTTAACCAATATAATTTTATTTTATTTTATTTTGACCTTTTATCTTAATTTCGTCTTTGTCTCTTTACTTATCATTCTTTAGTTAATTTATTTATTTATTTTTAATTCTCAATTTTATTTTTATTATTTTTCATTAGAATTAACGTTTGCTCATTTGAAGCTTTTACCTGATTTATTTTTATTTTTATTTTTATTTTGTTAGTTTCTTTCATTTTTCTTTATTTTATTTGATTTATTTTATTTTATAGTTATATCATTTTATTTTATTTATTTTATTTTCAATTTTCTTTGTCATTTGTTTTATTTTGGTTTGTTTATCTCTTTTATCTTAATTTTATTTTATTTATTTTTATTGTTATTTTTCTTGATTTATTTTCATTTCATTTTGTTAGTTTCTTTCTTTTATTTTTACTATTATTCATTAGAATTATCGTTTGTTCTTTTGTAGCTTTTACTCGATATTTTTATTTTTATTTTGTTGTTTCTTTCATTTTTTGTTTATTTTATTTGATTTATTTTATTTTATTGTTATATCATTTTATTTTTATTTTATTTTCAATTTTCTTTGTCTCTTGTTTTATTTTGGTTTCTTTTTCTCTTTTTATCTTAATTTTATTTTATTTATTTTCATTTTAGTTGATTTATTTTCTTTTATTTGTTCTTTTATCATAATTTTTAATTTAGTTTTCTTTTCATTTTCTTTATTTTATATTTATTTCATTTTATTTTATTTTGTTTTATTTTCAATTTTCTTTTTTTTTTGTTTTATTTGGTCTGTTCATCTCTTTAATTTTGATTTGAGTTTTTCTTTTTCTTTTTCTTTATTTTATTTGATGTATTTTATTTTATAGTTATATCATTTTATTTTATTTATTTTTATTTTCTTTGTCACTTGTTTTATTTTGGTTTGTTTATCTCTTTTATGTTAATCTTATTTTATTTATTTTTATTTTACTTGATTTATTTCATTTTTATTTTGTTAGTTTCTTTCATTACTCGTTATTTTATTTTATTGTATTGTATTGTATATTTATATCATTTATTTTATTTTATTTTTATTTCCAATTTTCTTGGTATTTTGTTTTATTTTGTTTGGTTTATCTCTTTAATCCTAATTTTCGTTTTTCTTTATTTTATTTTTATTTTCATTTTCTTTGTTTTATTTGTTTATTTTATGATTCTATCAATTTATTTTATTTTATTTATTATTTTTAATTTTCTTTTGTATTTGTTTTTATTTTGGTTTTCTTATACAACTTTAATTTTATTCTTGTTCTTCTTTGTTTGCTTTTCATTTCTTTTGTTCTATTTTATTTATTTTTATTTATATTTATATCATTTATTTTGTTCATTTATTTTCTATTTTCTTTATATTTCATTTTATTTGGTTGTTCATCTCATTAATTTTGATTTTAGTTTTTCTTTTTTCTTTTTTCTTTTCTTATTTTGTTTTAATCCTTATTTTAGTTTTTCTTTATTTTGTTTTTTATTTTCAATTTTCTTTGTTGGTCACTTGTTTATTTTGCTATTTATCACTTTTATTTTGTTTTAATCCTTGTTCCTATATTATTTTGTTTTTTATTTTTATTCATCTTTATTTATCTCTTTTATCGCTTTCATGTATTCCTCATCATTCTTATGTTTATTTTATTATTTTATTTTCTTCCTATTTTGGTTTGTTTATCTCTTACTGTTTAATTTTTCTTTTCTTTTAATTTTATTTTTATCCTTAATTTACACCTATATCATTTATGTCTTTATTTCTTTATTTCTTTTTTCTATTTATTCATATTTACAATTATCTTATTCATTAAACATTTTTAATCCACCCTCAACCTCGAACCGTGTGCCTCCTTCCTTGTGTCTAATCTCTCTCTTTTTAGCTTGCTTTGGTCTACAACAATCATTCTCCTCTCCTCTAGCTCTCTTTCATCCTGATGATGGATCATGTAGTATGATTCAAAACGTTGATGTGAAAAACCAAAACACAATCAAATCCAAAAATTAATAGCACTACTTGATGGATTGTGGAAACTTGATATCGTTAATAAGGAAGGCTTCTACATCAACTTGGAAGCACCGGTGTATTTTGAAGAACCATCAAAATCTAACATTTCACAAGATCAAACCAAAGATATCAATCAAAAAGCTACCCCACATATCAATGGAGCCAAAATATCCTATCAATTAGGATCATCCACTTTTATCAAATAAGGATTTCTCACAAAAGAGAATATTCCAAGTAATAGTTTCCACAATGATGGGTTTGCATCTTGCTTCTAAAATGATGAATACCCCATCACAAAGAGAATATGTCAAAGCATGCACTATCAAGGAAGAGGACTAGGCTGACATGAGCATGACATTCAAGAAGTAATATAGTTTCATGAAAATCCTAGACATCAAGGTCTTGGATATTCATTAATTAACAAATAAAATGATGTTAGTGATACCTCCACAATATTAGGTGAAACATTATCAGATACAAACATCAAAATGGAGGCCATGAGTAGTCCTTATCACAATTGTTTTGCTAACACTCCTTCCATCCACACAATAAACTATCATTCTCAATTGAATAGACATTCCATTTGGAACCAACAAAAATAAAATAATTAAAAATCCAAAGTTCATCATCAAATGTAAAAGGCCTCTAAATCAAGTAAAAATCCAAGTGGAAAAATAAAGTTAAAATGGACCCCAAAGAAAAATGGATCAAGCAAAGAAAATATTCCAAATCCAAAAGTCAATAAAAATGTGGAGCCACAAGAAAAGAGGACTCCCATATATAATAAATGTCCACCTCCTTCAAAATGGTCATCAAGCAAGACATATAAAAGTGTTGGTTCCAAATGGTATCCCAATAAAAATTTAGAACTCTGCCATCCAACATCCCAAGTTTGGAAAATAAAAAGTGATACATCCAAACTTCCAAATAATCCATCCACATCTACCATCATTTTCCATAATCCTACATCTCGCCTAAAGTCCAAAAATCTCATCCATCGCATCTTGGCAACAACTCTTTATCATAAGGACTTTCATGGAATTCTATCACAATATGTGTATTCTGACAAGGTCAAACCTAGTATCTGAAAGGATCAAAATGACATCAATCAATTGTATGCAAGCACTATGATCCTAACAAGGAAGCTACTTCATAAAGGTCATTATTGGAATATCATGGTGCCAGTATCCATATCAACACCATCAATGGATTTAGAACATTCAGTGATCAGCTAAAATAGCAAGGCCATCTAGAAATATCAAAAATACCAAAAAAATAAAAAAAATTCAAGAGAATAGTAAAGAGAAATATTTTTTCCAATGGTGAAAACCACTTTTATGGTGCTTTGAATAAGTACCATGATGAAAACCTGGCAAACATGTGTCATGTGTAAAGGAAATTATCTATGTGAAACATTACACTTGTGGGAAAGTTGTCTCGTCTCCCATAGCCTTCTTATGACATTTCCATTTATCCATCTAAGCCTTATATCATTTCCATCCATTTTCCCACCTACTTTGATCTAGATAAGGACCGGGGTAAAAAAAAAATCATGCTTTTGGAAAACTCTTGACTGCATGTTTATCCTTTAGTCATACACTATCCATGAAATATTATGTCATAGCCTTTACAACATTATCCAAACCCATACCTCAAAGAATAAAATCATTCCTATGCAATATAGTCCTTGGAGAACATATGATAATTCTTCCAGCCAATAATCCTCATGTCTCCTATCCTTTACTCAATCCATTATCCTTCCATACCTATTATTAGACTTGGTTTTCCCTTATCAATTGTTTAAGGATTCCAATCTGCTTATCCAACATCCCTCCATCATCCCATCTAGTCTTAAGATGAGTCATTCCAAATATAATAAGCCTAATCCATACAATCTTGCTATGCAACCTAGTGCATCATCCAAACCATTCCTTGGCTTTGTTCCTAGCCTTGTTGCAAACCTTGATCCATTAGTCACATTAAATCCTCATTCTCATGGTGTTTCATGATGTTTCCTTCCCACGTCAAACAATGTCGTTATCATCATCATCACCTATCAATTGGTTTTTAGCTTGATTAGGGGAAAGATCATATTTGTCCTTGGATTCTTGTGCATGCTTTCTCACTTGATTATAGACATCATTCATATGCATTTTTCATGGTCCTTATAGTGTATCATCCATAGTAGAATCCACACTTCCCCATATCATCCATGAAAAGACAATAAAATTAAAACATTTGAAAAAGATAAAAAAATCAAATATTCACAAAAGAAAAAAAATCATAAAACTTTAAAATCCAAAAAAATCAAAACATGAGAAAAACCCAAAAATATTTAGATAACATTTAAAAATTCCAAAAATAGAGTCAAAGTCAATCATTTTAGTCTTTTTCATTGTTGAACTATGTTGGCTCTACAACTAGACATAGGAAAGGCCATCTATCAATGTTGCCCTAAGGTATTAGGTCAATCCTTTAGGTGTTGTCCAATAAAATAATGATTCAGTCCTTTGTTAGTAAAACAAAGTCAAGCATCATGCCAAACTACGAGGTCTCTATATATTGCCACATAGGCAATACCATATGTCGATGAGCCCTCGATACCCCTAGGTTAGTATTTTAGGGTTTGTTGAGTCAGTCAAAATAAATTGGACATTGTCAGCTCAGGTGTGACATAATCATCTGAACTTCAAACACAAATCCTGAATCAACAACACAAGCAAGCCAACAAGTCTCCAAGTCAAATTAGTCATTTGTCAAATCAATCAAACTAGTCAAATCGATCAAAATCAATGGTCTTATATAGAATGTGTCCCTCTTGAAACTAGACCTTTTCACTATCACACTTTGTCATTTTCTTTATACAAGTAGTTACATAATCGAAACCAAACTAGATGTCTTATGTGACATGTTTCTTCTCCTAAAACCAGGCCTTGTGAAATAGTCCACCCATCACTCACTTCATCCCTCAACACACTAGAAAACACTTATTGGCAAACAATCTAATTGATTTTTGAGCTTTTGTTCTATTTTGTCTTATCTTTTTTATTTGCTTCGACCATGCTACTAGCCACCTTGAGGATGTCCCATGAAGGATTTAGAGGAGTGATGATGTCTCATGACTTGTCTTTTATTTGATTTTTTTTTTGTGGTTTTTCTAGACAAAAGACTTGGACAACATGACCCTTAGTATGAGTTAGGGCATTCCTTGTCTGCAACTGTCTATTTTATAGATGGATGACCTTGCACACCTTGGTCTATGACATGCCATGGTGTTTGTTGTCCATTTTTCATATTTATTGCCCAATGATGATTAAATACAAAATCCTTGCATAGAAAAATATATATCTGCAAATCATCTCAACTAGCACTATCTCAACATCCATGTCCTCTATGCTAACATCCATGTCTACAATGCTAACATCCCCCTTTTTGGTGCTAATAGTCATCTTTTTCTCTCTAACATTTCTTCTAGTCTGCATCTTCATCATCCTTATCTATTTTCCTTTATCCTTTTGTCCTTCCTCTTCTAGTCCTCTCATCCATTTTGAGAGCACACTCATGTTCTTTAAACCCGCATGTCCTCTCAAGGGGAATATCTCTACCTCCTTATCATTCTTCCTTACACTAGGGCATATCTTTTTCTTTGACACAGCATGATAAACTGCATTGTATCAAAGAGGGGCAAATGTAGACACTGAAAAAAATGTCCTAGGCTTGCTAACACCATTTTCCCATTATCTAGGGTCATATTTCTACTATTGATTAAATAAATTTTAATTATTTAATTAATTCCTCCATTACTCATGATTATTTAATTGTGTCACTAATATCTTTAATTATTTATTATTTTCCACTATAATTAAATAATTATGTTAACTATTTAATTATTCACTTTTAGCTTTTCCTGACACGGTTTAATTAAATCTTATTTAATAAATGACTTGACTTTTCCTTTTACATTTAAATAATGTTTCTTTAATTTGAAAATGCACTTTCCTCTTCAAACTAATTTAATTTCCTCATTCTCCTTCACTTTCGATCTTATCCCATCTCATCTCATTTAATTTGGACATTGATTGAAATAAAAATTGATTGATCTCATTCATCCATTTTCTATCTAGCTCTCTCTAAATACCACTGTTATTTATCATTTTTGAACATCTAGAATTTATATGCTACCATGATGTTGATAATAATCTTCGATATTTTTCTTTATCTTAATCATAGGGTAATATTTGCATATTCGATGTAAGGGAATTGATTAGTTAAAGTAGAATGGAGAAGAGATACAAAGATTAGCCAATGGACGTGTGAATTAGGTGATATTATTTAAGTTTATTAATGTTTGTGTGTCCTTTACTCTTCGTAGTTGATTAGGATTTTTGTGATTAATGATTTTAATACATCATAATCTGAAAGCGAAAATGTCTAATCATAGTCTCTATTTCCTTTTTTACCTCACTCTTGCCCCCTCTATATATCACTCTCTCTACCTCTTTGTATATATCACTTTGTATATCTTTATTTCTATCTATTCATCTCCCCCTCTCTAAGTATTATCTCACTATATCTCTTTATCCATCTCCCCTACTCTATATCTCTATATCTATTTATCTTTATTTTAATCTCTCCCACTCCTCTCTCTATCTCTTATATCCATATCTTTCTCTATCTATATGCCCCTATCTATCTATCTCTTTTCCTATCTTTCTATAACTTTCCCTATCCCTTTAAATCTCTCTATATCACCCTCTATCTATATTTCTCCCCCTCTCCTCTATCTTCTTCTCTCTCCCTCTCTACCTATCTCTCTTGCTCCCCCCTCTTGTGTCTCTCTTTGCTTCCTCTATCTATCCCCCACTATGTACATCTCTCTCCCTTTCTCTTTCTCCCTCTTTCTATCTCTCCCCATCTCTCCCTCCCTTAGTCCCTCTCTGATCCCTATCTATCGCTCTAACCTTTCAGCTTTTCTCTTCGCATATATTTCTCTATCTCTTTCTATCCTTATCTCTCTATAGATACATCTATATATCTATCTATTTCTCTCCCTCTTCGTCTCTTTCTCTATCTTCCTCTCTCCCCATCTATCTCTACAACATGCCTCTGTCTCTATCTCTCTCCATCTCCACATATTTCTTCTTTCATTGCACTCTCTCTCTCTCTCAAATATAACATGAACTTGTTGGTAATGGAGTCTTATTATCTTCCTATGCATAGTTGATTTGAAGCTATCATTTCTCCATTGAGACCTTTGTTGCAAAACCAACATCATTTGCTAAATAACCTACCAATTCATCTCATGTACTACACAAAATGTATGCAAAAAATAGACCTAAATTTTCCATAATTGTCCTTCCACACTTCTTCCACGTACCCCCTACACATCAAGGTGTGATTGCAATTTTTATTTGAAAAAATTGCTCAATTGTACTATTATCAATTACACATTTTCCAAATAAATAGATAATAGTTTGAGGATGTTAGTTGGCAGATTGCGGTGGTGGCTAAACAAATCACCAGTCTTGGAGAATTACTAGATTCTATCACCTTGTCTCATATCCCTCGGGAATGGAATAAGATGGTGGATGGGTTGGCCAAATGAGCTTTTGAGAAGAATGGGACTTGGTTGGTGGATGATTGGGACAATTTACCGGGGGATCTTTTCTAGGATCTGAAGGGTTGGGTCACTAAGGAAATGAGATGCTGCATGAATGATTCTTGATTTCCTATAGGATGGTTCTTGCCCCTTTTGAATTCTTTTCCACTTTATGCTTTGTACTTTTCTAGTTGATTAATAAAGTTTTTACCCTCTTTTATTTAAAAAAAATTACGCATTTTCCAAGACTACTTACCATTATATATTTCACTACATTATATATGAGTTGCTTCAAACATAGCACCATAAGTCATGACCAAGCAACATAATAAAAAATTCAAAATAATCATTTTGAACATTTACTATATCTATCGTGTACTTGTCTTGACTAGCAGAAGTACTTGAGATGGTCCAATGTTCGCCGCCGACTGCAATTGATGCCGAGCACGTGAAAAGTGGCCCCGCTCAAATAAAATACCATACTTATAATTTGCCGAGTGACCACGCTTGATGTTGCCATATGTCAAATCACGCAAACTCATTGAATTTTGTTTTCGCGGATTTACCGATATTTTATTTCTAGGCAGAACGTGCCGACTAATTAAGATACTCCGCAAACTTTTGATCGCTTTCGATAGGAATGTGCAAACACAAAGCCGGCGAGAATGCCATATATTCTGATCCGTTGCATTTTACGTATTGGTTAGTTATTATCGATATCATACGAGTTTACATCGGTGGTTCCTTCCTGTAAGCATGCTTACAAGGCATTTTTCAGTTACACAATATAATATCAACCGGGTTTTCGTTCTTCTATTAGAGCAAGTTTAACCTAATAACCATGTCTCTTCTTTTCACCTAATCAGTGATAAAAATATGCTATATATCTTTTCTCAATGTGGGTTTTCAGGTTTGTTTGGTTAAATTTCAGTTTTATAGATAATTTAGAATAAATTTTATTAAAATCTAAAATATAATTTGAATTTTTTTAAAAATGGTTTAGAGATTCACAATAAATTGAAATTATATAATTTGTGTATCAAGTTGTATTTTAATTCATGAAAATAATTGGTAAGGGTGATCATATGTTTTTTGATAGATAAAATTAAGATCATGCCACATGCAACATTAACAAAATGCATACCCATCAATTCTTAAATCTTAGTGAAAGATGTATTAATTTAGACTCATGCTCATGGTATCAAAGAGTTGCAAAAAAGTTATCTACACACACACATACATATACATATACATATATATCTATACACATACACATGCACACACACATATATGCATTTTCTTCCGTCATATTTAACATTTCCCTCCAATTTTTTCTGTATTACTAGAATAAATGGAAATATCTATCATAAATAGAAACAGAAGCCATTAAATACCTAACTCTACAAAAGTTTTTTTAGTAACTTTTAGTAACTTTAGTAGTGACTACTAAATGGTTCCAAAAATGGAAATGATTAAATCATTTTTTAAAACACATAACTAAACATTCATGTGTTGAAATCGAATGTAACTTACAAATGTGGAAAAACTTTACTATTAGGTACAAACACATGTAATCATTTTATTGATGTGTATTCTCAATTATCAAGGATGATGTTTAAATTTGTTGAAACATAATGATCAAGTAAACTAACTGGTGATAAGTGAATAAAATAGTCATTGGTAGCCAATATATAATTGAACTGAAATTCGTTAACCAAATCATGCTAAAGACAAATTCTATATTAACATTTAATTCCCTCACAATGTAAATTTTTTAGATGATTTCATGTTATAATGTGAAACACAGAAAATTATAAGCTCAATTTAATAGTATTTATGAATAGTTTAGTGTAATTTTTTCTTTTAGTCAATTAAATCTACCCAAATTTATTTTAATATCATTACAAGGTTAAGTGTGTCTAAATGAGATGTCTTCTATAGATCAAATGAAACAAATGATGGAAAGTAGAAGCAAAAATAAATAAGAATATATAGTCAACAATGTAATTATTATTGTTAAGATTTTGTATCTTCAATTTTTATAATGTCAATATAGTATCCCATGATGTTGGAACTATAATTAATGATCCCCATCCCCAATGAAGTATAAGAAGTTTCTAGGTCACCAAATTTATTTTGAATCTCAAAAATATATATTTTGAAGAGCTTAATATACATTAGATAGTCTTTATAACGACTAATATTATTAATTTATTAATCATCTTGTAGATAGAATTTAAAAACTATTGAGATTTTTTAAGAAACATATATAAAATATATTTTATTTGATAGAAAAAGTAATAAAATTTCACATAAGATTTATTCACAAATTCTGTATACTTTATTAAAAGGCAATATATTTTTACAAATCTAATGTCATTTAAATTATTTAATTATCAAACTAAAAAATTTAAAAATTAATTGCCAATTTCCTAAGTTATTAATTGTCAATTTTTTAAGTTATAGAATAAATTGACTATCTTCTTTTAAATTATTTAATTAAAAAACTAAAACTTTAATAAAACTGTTAATTCCCAAATTTGTAATAAATTGATGGCTATCTTCATTACACAAATGATGATAACAAAAGCACAATTGAAAATATTAGAGAAATGCAATTATATTAAAAAAAACCAAGAATACCATTGTAGTGTTGTATTTTCGCTAACAGTCGTTCTACTGGTCCTGACCTCAGATATTAGGGTTTTGAGTTAAAATGACTAGAAGAAAACCTAAACAGTTAGTCTATCTAACTGTTATTTATGCAAATGGGGCGACAAACTCTTTCTAGTTTATCATAGAATATTTACGATACGCAAACATTAGTTTCGGCAACCACTCCATGCGGAGACCGCAATTAATGGTGTTCCTTTCCATTTTACGATTATGGCATGTCCATCGGGCTCCAGAGTATAATATTTCCCGGAAGGATATTCCCCTAATAACAATCTAGCCTGGTACATAGCTTGAAAGCTGAAGCTCCTTTCGCTGAATCCTGCTTGTTTGAAGAAACTCCTCCACACAACAGTTCTAACACGCCTAATAGTCCTCTCCTTCCCCTCATAGACTATCATATTCCTTATCTGACTTCCACTAACTAATTCTTCAAGCTTCACCCTCATAATATCATTTCTGTCTGTTAAGGTAACATCCAACATATCAAAATATGCCATGTTATGGAAAAGCACCTCGCTGAATCTGTTCAGAAAAGATGGAGAATTATGCTGCGCTTCTATTTCCGTATTCACCATTACTCGAGGCCTCAGTTTCCTGATGACACATAGGAGATTGTGCAGAAGGACCGGGTCGTATAGCCATCCTCCCAGAGTAACTAGAGCATAAACTGCCAAGGCCTCACCAGATTTAACGGTGAATGAACCTTCCTTAATCTCCTCTATGTTTGGGATCTCCACGATGTTGTACCAAAACGGAATCTCAAATGATCTAGCGAGCTCATGAAGTCTTCTTCCCTTTTCTATAAGATGTTCTGTATTCTTCCCAACTGCTGTAATCCTGAGAAGGTCAAGCGCAGGGGAAGAAGAAGAAACAACTCTGTGTGCAAGATACTCCATTAATATTGTCCAGTGTGAACCACTTCGCTCCTCCAGATCAATTACATGAATTTTCCTTGCATTCCCCACGACGTCTATGATTGCCTGCACAGATGTGAACTGCATCACTTTGATATAGGGCAGAAGTCTATAAGAATACAGAAGGAGGTTAAAAGGAATCAGCTTCGTTGTATTGAAGGCAAAATCAGGGACCGGTTTAGCTGCGTTGTTCGACTTGCCGAGAGTCTGAAGTTGGATTCTCTCCTGTATGGCACTGGAGATATAATAGCAGAGCCTCTGTATGGGACTCCCAAGTTGACTAGACAAATTTTCGCATTTTCTCACCAGCCGAGCAGCGTCTTCATATTTGCCGTCGGCTACCAATCGTCCAGAGGCTAACAGAAGTTGAAGCAATTCCAGCCCCTTCTCTTTCTCTCCATCCAGAGCCTCGTGATTGGAGCTAATGTTACCGCATACTCTTACATGGTCAGACCCTTCCAAATTCAAGATTTTCTCAGACGGCAAGAATTGATAGGAGCTATTCTTTGGTAGAATCTCATTACGAAATTGTGCTCCGGGCACGGAAATGTCATTGACGGTCTGGGTGTTCTCTGCTTCAGGAAGTTCATTCAACTACCCGGACATTTTATTATCATTTATTAGCTCCTCGTCAAAGGGAAAGGAGTGAAATAAATTATGGCTCATGAGCTCCTCACTGAAAGGAAACATTTCATGGTCTGGCAGCCCAATGGTGTCCTCCATAGCGATGGCCGGATATTGGTCAACCTCAACACCATCTGACTCGCAGGGTAAGGAGTTGAATGAATAATCCGGCATGGACAGAGAAGGAATTCCTTTGTTAGATGCATTCATCTCTTCTTTATTTTCCTCGAATTCGCTTTCAATATTTAGCTCGTTCCAGAGAGGAAACATTTCATGGTCTGACAGCGGAAAGTTGTCGTCCATGGCCATGGCCAGATATCGTTCAAGCTCCGTACCATCGGACTCGCAGGGTAAGGAGTTGATTGAATAATCCGATACCGACAGAGGAGGAATATTGACTCGCGGAATTGCAAGAGTATTTTACAAATGGGAGGAACTCGAGACAAACGACATTGTCAATGTCGTCATCATATCGAATACAACGAGATACATGCAAATTGCGGATAAGTCGATAGAATTAATATAAAGATGGTTATTTTTAAATAATATTTAATGGCGAAGGGTAAATTTTGGCTAATAAAAACATGACAATTAAGTCTTTTTGGAAATAAGATGTGTAATTATTATTGATTTTTTGATTGTTGAATAGTGTGATATTAGAAAATATATTTAGAGGCAAATCTTTTTAAATAATTTAATCAAATTTTAATGTGTAATTTATTATGTAACCTAACCTTAAAACTTCCACACAAAGTCATTCAAATTATGAATCCTCTAAAATGACATAAAAGTTACATTACTATGCATGACAATTTAATTTCACGAAGATTCAATCATATGAAGGATCAGTGTACAACTTCATTATATAAGAATGATGCATGTAGGAAAAATCACTATTAAATTTTTCTAGAATGACCTACTTGTAAATCGAACAAATCCATCTATTTGATCTTTCATTTCATTTATTTTGATGGAGAGTTTAATGTAAAACCTAGATTATTTTTTCAATTTGATATGGGATTAGGAGTCTAAATTAATACTTGTTTAGCTTAGAGATATGGATAAAGAGGTATCAATTTGACAAAACATGCTTGATGCACAATCCTTAGCCCCAACCCTTATTTATTTCACCTCTAATTGATTTGAACCTTAGTGAAACATTTAATAAAGAAACATACCCCACTCGAACAATAATAGATAACTCTAGAAGTTTCTTCAATTTGTATTTTTCTTGATTTATAATGTAATTATACTCCTTTAAAATAATTTGTGTTCCCAAGTTAAAAAAAAATCTACGATGCTCTTCACTCGTTCCTCTTCTTTTGATGTTGCTTCTTTGGTTCCTCTCTCTGGCACACATAGATTAAAACCTACCAAGAATGCAGACACCATGCTCGAAGGGGGTGCAACGGTGGGCTCCATGGACTGTTCCTTTGGAAAATCATCAAACCCTTCCTCATAGTGGCTTTCAATGGCACACTCTGCTTTAGCTCTGACAAAAATGTTTGACCATTATGATGACAAGCACTATGATAGAAAAACATTGTTCTCAGGTGTCATGACTCAAGGAATGGACTTTGCACAGGCAATTAGGGCTTCAAATTTGTAGTATAGGCATCCAAGTAACATCTTCCCATGATACCATTTTGTATAAGAGGGAATTTGCACCCTAGGTGTAATTCGCCCTTTTTCCTTGTTACACTTTAGAAAACCTAAGTTAGAGGCTTAAATTCACTTAAGCCTACTGATGGCAGTCCACTTGGTGCATGTTTTGTGTGTCGGTGGAGGTGTTTATGTTGGTGATGCCCGCATGGTGCTCAGACATCTGCGTGGCAGCCTTACGTCCCTAGAAGATTCCCGCAGCTGAGCTAGCAAAGGTGTTACTCTCCCATTGGTAGCGAAGTTGTAAAGCCCCCTTCGGCCACTCGACCCGAATATGGTCATTTTCTTTCTCATTCCTTCATAATCAGTCTTTGAACTTGCATTTGGAGGTTGGAAGAAATCTTGAACAGACTTGGCTCTCATACTCTCACTCTCATAAGCTCACTTCCAAACATTCCAAGCATTCGATAGCAGCAATATGACACTGCATCACCTCGATAGAGAAAGTTTGGGACCACACCATTGCAATAGAGGCTTGAGTTCCTCTCATTTCTCCTCCAAGTAGCCTTGAGTGCTCTTGGTGGAGGTGGTAAGCTTTCCTCTCCTCTCCTCTATCATTTGGTTCAGTAGCATAGTATTGTTTTTGTAGTGCTTATGTTTTTATAACTTCTTTATCTTCCTTTCTTTGGTTGTCCATGGAGATGGAAACACCTAAACGGGGGTCTAACTGAGGTAGGACCCTATACAGCCACCCCCCAACATTCTCTTTCTTTCTTTGTGTAGGTGGGTACATGTCGAGGAGCTAGCTGGCGAACAGGGTCTTCTACGAGATTGTCTTCATCACCTTAGCTTTGGTATATCTACTCTATCACCTTCGCTTGTATTTCTCATATTTTATAGTGTTATTTTGTTCTCTTAGAAGTCGTTAAGCTAGGTTGTTAGTTGTTTTAATGAGTCTAACATTGTTTCTATTGTAATTTGACCATATGGACTACAATGCGTTTCTGACATGCCAGCGAGTTGCATTGTCGTCCGAAGTCCACACTGACATCCTTTGGTAGAGAGCTCCCTAAGGCATAGATTTGGACCTAAAAATTGACTCGCCTTGCCCCACCTTGGAACTCGGGGTTGCAGAGTGATCATAGGAACCAAAATCCTCATCATTCTCATCCTCATACCTTAAACATACACTCAACTAAGGTAAGTTAGGGCAGCCTCTCATGTCTTGACTCTTCATGACCTGGGGTCTTGCATGTGGTGGTTCCCCTCTCTTACATTTTTGGTGAACCTAGCGTGAACCATTTTGGTTCCATTCTTGCGATATTGATAGTTGCTTTCCTCATACTCTAGGAGTGTTGTAGGTGTGAGTGTTGTAAGGTTGTTGCCTTGCAACCCAACTTGCAACCCCTAGGTGGCATAGTTGGAAGGTTCCAAAGGTATTGCACAACAAAACCTTAATTGGGTCACCATCTCATCCATTAACCTTTGGGAATTATGTGAAAGCATTGTCTAGTGTGCATAATGGCCTCCTTCCTGCATCAACCCATCCCGTCTGCATAGCCTATGGATAGTAGTGTTGGCATAACATTTACTTCACATGACATGCCGATGGGCTTTAACAAGGAACCATCTCCTCTTTACATTCCTACATGGATCAATGGGAATATCATAGGAGGTGTTCTCATTGACCCAACATCACAAGTAAATATAATAACAAAGGAGATTATGCTAATTAAATTTTTACATAAGGATGGATATGATGCTCCTATAAGTTTCATTTGCACACATGATGAGCTTTGCGTACCCCCCATTGGGTAGCATTATCTTATCAATCTTAGTTAGGCCTAAGTCCGTAAGCCACTTGTTTGATATCATCTCTGGGTCCAAACTCTTTCGTGTAAAGTTGGGTAACCCTTGGTTGGTGGCGATGAATGTGGTACCCTCCATCATCCATAAATGTTTGAAATTTATCCATAGAGTTTTTGTACACATAATCCATGACACCGGTTATCGATCATCGGTTGCACGTGGTAGCTACTCCTTCGATCATTCATGGCCTGTGTCCATAGGCCCCCTTTCACGTAGGAAGAACCTTTTACATAAGACATATCAAAACTATAAGAAAGGACGTTTGAGGCCAAAGGTGAGGTATCCTTGCTCACGCTATGCTATTTCACATAGGGCTTGTTTGAAGGCTAACAACGAGGCTAGCAAGGCTCGAAAGAGAAAGCAAGAGAAGCAGTCTTGTGATCCTCCTTCTTCCTCTTCTACTGCCTGACACTTCTTCTTGCTTAGTTGTGGTACCCTTAGGTTCTAATCCTCATTTATAGGAGAACCCTTCGATGCCCGCTTGGCGAAAGCCGAAGCGTCCTGCATTTGAGCTTCTTGTTCTGGAAAAGGAGCCTAGAACTGTTCGGTATGAAAGGAAGAATATCCTTTGATGAGATTTCTCCTTGTCTTGTTCACCATGGCCTCCTACTACTCCTACTCTGAAGGCAGTGAGTGGAAAGAGGCCCGCTACCAAGGCCCTTGAGTTGACTCCTTTCGTTGCTCCTCAACCTACTCCCCCTACTCTTGCATAGGAACCCGTTCCTTTGCCCGACATGGCCATAGTGGATGTTCCTATGATCGAGCAGCAACCTCCTATCCCTTCACAAGATTCAGCTTCTAACTCAGAGAGTCGTAGGAATTTCCTTGCACGAGATTGCAAGCGTCGACGAAAGGCTCTCCTAGCCGAGTAGGCCACTTCGCAACAAAAGGAGGAAGAAACGATCACCCCTGCTTCAGGGCCCTCTGTAGCATCTTCTTTCTTGTTTCATGTTGTGTCCCTTCTGGCTGATCCATTCCCAACTTCCATTGCAAGCTCAAATGTACCTAACCCTAAATGAGTACAAGTGTTTATCACTCCTTCGACGTAGCTACCTTTGTTGATGTCCATTCTAGATATTCAGCCCTTCCCAACGCCCGTATATTTGGTTAATACTTTGGTCATATCCGTTACGATCTATCCTCCTCCTCTACACCTTTAGCTTCATCTGTGGGGAGTTCATCTGCTCTTGTGAAGAAAGAGGTAGAGGGTAGTCCTTCTAAAGATAAAGGACATAGAAGGAGCCTACCTTCATAAGGTGGCCTTGTGATGACCTGTTCTATCCTTGTGATAGAATTAGTCCTAGCCTCTCTTGAGTTTGTCACCATTCCTGAATCATTCAGCGGGCCTAGCAGTGGATCTCAGGCATAGCCTGTCCCATCCACTGAAGTAAGACATAGTGCTCCCATGGGGTGCATGTTTTACTCTGTGGATGAAGTCCCAACCCTTTCGGTGATCTTCACGAAATTGTTGACTTTAACTCCATAAGATCTCGATGGAGAGGGCCTCGAGGGGCCATCTTCATTGGCCCTTGTTGAGGGAGGGTCGAACGCTCCTCCTCTTAATATTCCACCCTTACAGGCTCGTACTCTTTCCCCTTATGAGGATCTAGATTGGGAAGTGGATGACCTTTTGGATGATCAATGTTAGGAGGAGGTCCCTTTTTCTTGATCTTGTGTGCATGTGTGTGTGTTTTTTAATGTGTTCCCCTATACTCATGTTGTGTGTGCCCAAATGACCCTCGTAAACCTCGATTGTCCATGGATACAGGCATGGTTTGTGTTTGGTAAACCTTCTTCTATTTGTATCATCATTCCTCCATGTTTGTGATTGACTTTTGATAAATTGGGGATGATGCAAAGCATTGGGGGCATTTAGGATTCCCTTCCATGTTGACCCAAATTTTTATTTTTACTTTGTTTTTCTTGCATTCTTCTTGATCTAGTTGGGGATTGATGATCTTTCGCCTTGCATTGTGGTTACCTATGATTATATGAGCTTAGACAGATCTGACCCCGCTAAACCAAATCCCCCTATGCGCTTTGTTTGTACTTTTTGTTTTTCCTTTATATTTCCCTCTTCTTTGCTTGAGTTGTCCCTCCTATGTGTGACAACATTCTTTAACACTTCAGCTTTTAGAAAATGAATTCATAGCCAACGAATCTTTTCTTGAAAGTTCTCACTGTGCAAACCCTTTTCCTACAACCTCCAAAACAACATGAATAAACGAGTTAGACAAGGAATTACAAGCTAAAAGAAGGATTCCCCATGAAATCCATTTGCAAACACAAAGTAGGAAATAAATTGATGAAGAATACAATACAAAAGATAAAACTAGATTTAATCCTAATTAGAGAAGCAAACACTTGATCCCATGGGAGAATTGGTGCCAATTTGATGTGAAAATTGGCCCTTTCCCAATTCCTATGATGAAATCTTGATATGTTGAAGATGATGTTGGTCCACTTTTGATGAAAGATGAGAACTCCAAGCCAAATCTACAAAAAGCCTAGCTAAGAATTTAAATGATGGATGAGAATGGCTAAGTATTTTAGCATGGTAACTTTGCAATGTTTGTGGATGATGAAATGAGGAGACGAGCTCTTCATTTATAGGATTTGAATATGGATAAATGTACAAATTTGATCAATGTGGGACTAACATTCATCCAATGATATGGTGCCACTTGTCAATCTATGAATGGATGATGGTTGTGGAAGATTTGGGGTTTGTACCAATAAATGCCAATATTTGAAATTCAAATTTGCTGAAATGACATGCAAGAGGGAAGGGAAAATTCAATAAATGCCACTTGGCTCAAGGAAAAGGACATGTAAGATGAATTTATTGCCTTGTTGGATGTACATGTTGACTTGAAATTTTTGAATTCAAGTTGAGAGAATATTCTAAAAGATGCCTTGTGAGGAAAATAGAGATTTAATAAATGAATTAAATCTATTTTCATGCGCAACTTGCATTATCTAGAGGATGTGACATGAGATGAGGTTAAATTAATCAAGGGTTAATTAATTTAACAGGAGATTAGATGATGTGCCTTATTTTGACTTAGATTTATGGATTTATTTAAATCAAATAAGAGAGGAATATGATAAGAGGCTAATTAAATAATGATTTTGATTTATTTAATTAAAAGGGATGGTGTTAGATTAAATCAAATAAGGTTTTAATTTATTTAATTTAATGGATAGACTTTAGAGATTTAATCAAATAAATTGATTATTTAATTAAATAGGGATAATTAGATCAGATGGATTGATTTAATTAACAAGAGAAATGACTTGATTCAGATAAAGTGATTTATTTAATCAAAAGAGGATATTGATGAATTTAATCATATAGGGGAATCTGATTAAACGGTTAGACCGAGGGATGATTCAGGAAGAAACGATGTTAGTAAGTCAGGATTAGATGCACGATGTCAATCAGTATATTTTTTATGTCTACATTTTGCCCCTCTTTGAAGCAATGCACTTATTGCATTGGTTTGAAGAATAAACGATCTCAATCAAAGCCAAAAAATTTTGATATTTAAAACTTTCCCCACTGCTTCCTAGTAAGAGAAATATGCCAATATAATGCCCCTTCGAAAGATTGGACAAAAATTTTATTTTTTGGGGTGATCTCGCGAAAAAAAGTGACAAAGTACCAAACAGGTGCGAAAGGGATCCGAGAGGCTAAAAATGTGTTTAAATGTCATAAAATGATGAAAAACAAGCCTCAAATGGACAAAAACAGGTTCGAGGGTCCAAAACCCTACCAGGACAGCACTAGAGGGTTAAAAAACCCTAATTTTAAGGCTTAAAAGGGGCTCGAGGGGTCACTTTCAAGTCATTTTCACACACCTCTACTAGCAAACCTTGAGATTCGAGCTCTGACCCTCCGACAATATGGCATAATGATAGCTTCCTCTACACATTTCTGACCGAGTTCGGACCTACCAACAACCACCTAGCATCGGTGCCCCGGTATGTGACCCTTACCGAAGCTTAATTTTTTCATTTAATGGATTTATTACATGTTTGAAAGAGAGCTTGCCTCTAGCAGTGCTATTATAGCACCGCTCGGTGTTTAAAGTACACCGCTAATTTCCTTTTTGCGTGATAGTAGGACAGTTTGGAGTTTAGAAACTCTGCCACTAGGCTTGGCCTCAGCTTGGACTCGACGGGCTGGTTTGGGAAAAGTGCATCATGGCAGCACCCTTTTCATGCAAATTGTGACGCTGGGGGTTAAAGTGCGCTGCGGCGGCACTTTTTGGCTTAATTTAGGGTCCAGTGTCAGAGTTTGAGGAAACTTAAATTGCGACGCCATCACAAACTGTGCCGCTAGGAATGAGTTTGAAGCGTTAGGCTAGGATTTTTCCAAAAATTTTAACATGCTGACTTTCCTTGATGCTGGACGGGCCTAGGGAGCTTTATTCTTGGGAGAACCAATTGCGGAATTTGGCGAGCGTGCTATGGGACTTTAGCGATAAAGACTAGAATCGAGTGGGAGCTACAGGACTATGGCACATTGAATACGTAGCGCCCATGTGCACACACCTTGGGATGCTATCAGCACTGACCGAGAGGTGGCACAGCAAGACATCGTCATTTCATCTTCCCACTGGTGAGGCGACCATCACCTTGAAGGACGTCTGGCGGATACTACGATTTCCCATTCATAGCCACCAGTTGATCTATGATATGGAGCAGGGATGCGAGTGCTGCACCTGATTCCTCGCCACTCAAGACATTATTTACTGCGAGGGATAGATCGAGCTGGAGCGGTATAGAGTCATAGCACCTCCCTTCCGCTGGGCAATTTCGGCAATCATTTCGGGTTTGGTTGCCCCAGACAGATGAGGGTAGTATTTTAGTCTGGGCTGGGGATAATGCTGGGAGAGGATGGTCTAGGACAGGCCGGTTCAATTTTCATAGGGACATGTCCTTCTAGCTTCACTTTACAGGGATCTCCACAAGTATGTCTACGTGGATGGTGGAGCACTGGGAGCTGGGGTGATGCTCCTTCATGTTTGGGCGTGGGAGCACATTTTTGTGCTACGTCCACTGGTGGTTCTGATTCCTATGGGGGCAGAGGATGCCATCATGAAACTATACAAAGGTGGGGTGTCCTTCACACACACTGGAAAGCATGGGATCCCCTACTAGAGGCGAGTCCTAGATGAGATGCTTGTGTTTACTCGAATACCATATCTTGGTCGGCCCAGATGGGTCGGCGATGCAAATCAGCTCTTCTACTGCTACTAGGATCGATACATGCAGGGGTAGGAGCACACTATGATTGAGAGGTATCTGCTCAGACACATACAACATCAGTTCGAAGAGCCACATGATCGGCTAGACAATGGCTATGTAGTTGTCTTTGCACGCAGCATGACATGGGTGTCATGGGGGCCTAGTATTCCTACCACAGAGGCAGTTGATAACTTTCGACATTTGGTAGTCTGACCGTGGGCTTATGATCAGGGTTTGGTTGATCTAGGCACCACACAGGCCTACAAAGATTGGTTCAGACCTCTTGTTCGGTTGACTATTATAGGTGATGATCCAGATATGCAAAGGGTTAGAGGCAAAGGCAGAGGGAGATGACGAGTGAGAGTACTGAGGGTCGAGATTCAACGAGATCCACCAGGTGTTCCCCCAGTTCCACGAGGTCATGAGGATGTCCATATGCAAGACTAGTAGCAGGATCCACCAATCCCACCACCACGAGCCGAGGGTGAGGACCAGCCTCACGTGTAGCCACGAGTACAACCAACAGGGTAGGTAGATGCATGAGATACCTTGATTTTACAGTTACAAGCACCGGTTTAGGTAGTGACAGCCGAGAGGGACCAGGCACGGGCTAAGAGGGAGCAGCTAAGAGTAGAGAGAGATCAAGCTATGCAGCAAAGATAGGCCACAAAGCTATATGCAGCCATAGAACTAGGTCGTAGGTAGCAGATTGAGAGCATGACAGCCTCCTCATCTAAGGGTATAGTGCTGGTTCGATCTTACAAGGATGTTATCCGAGAGATAGAGTACTACCGCCAGGCTTACCATGACACTGTACCTAGAGCAGACTGGGTCCTCGAGTACTTAGAGCAGGCCAGCCAGAGACTACTAGAGGGTCACGATGATAGGGGCAAGGGAAGCATACATGAAGATAGGGCTTGATCGAGATATTATGATGCCCTTTTTGTGCCTTATGGGCTCGTTTTTGATAGCCTAATGGGCGTTTTTGTATTGATTGACATATATGTATAGTGATCTGATTATTCTTTGTACTATGATAGTTGATGATATGATATATATATGAGCCGATCATGATTTTGATGTGATGCAATGTGTTCTTTCATTTATGCATGGATAGATTATTTCTATATGTTTTGCAATGATGTTTTATAGATGCATTTTATTTCTAATGATGTATGCGTTATGATTATGACTAACAGATCTATATTATACTGACCTATGATATGATGTGCAATAATGTTAACTATATGATGGTTTATTTTATGCTAATGCAATATGTGATATGATTTGATTTATGGTATATGCAAATGATGTGTGGAATATGCTTATTTATGAGATGATTTATGGATGAATGTGATATGGCACGATGGTCATGATATGATGCCAAATGAAATGGTTTTATGAGATGCGTAGAATAATAAATCTTATTATCCTACATGATGATGTACGTGATGTGATGATATATTGATGCAAAGTGATATGCTGATGCGTAATGTAAAAGTAATTTGATTATATGATATCATTTATGTTATGCAAGTATGTATGCCTAATGAATTAAATGCTTATATACCTATTGCTTATGATTATGTAAAAATTATTATGGAATGCTTTTGTAGATGCTATATGATGATTTAGATGGTAATATGAAATGAAATGCAAATGAATGTTTACGAAATGCGATGCAATGGGTGATATGCAATGACATGGATGCACCTGTTTATGAAGAATGTTTATGATAATGTGTTTATATGATGGTAGGAATGTGATGTTTCATATATGATATGCTTATGCAATATGTATGATTTCTATATGATATTCTTATGTGATATGCTAATGATTTCTATGTGATATGCTTATGCGATATGCTAATGATTTGTGGATGCAGGATCGATGATGATGATGGTGATGATGATCAACTGTCATAGTACTTTGTTAGTGCAGTTAGTAAGAAAAGGAGTCATTTCAACAAGACGAAAGATGATACAAATGCAGATGATGATGATGATGATGATGATGATGATGATGATGATGATTACTTGCTGAGGAATTGGGATTTTCAAAGGACCAAATTTTCTTATGTTTGATAACACATGTGGTACGATGCATCAAGGTATAGAGGACCAGGATGTCGTGGTAACCAGTGTGATGGAATTTGACTTGACAATTAAATAGGAGTATTCTTGTTCACACCTGACATATGGAAAACTTGCTAGGATGCACTTCAGAAGTTTCAGACACCTTCAACCAAAACATGGAAAGGTAAACCTATCCCTGTAATAGTCAACAAGTTTCCCTAGACCTCTTCCATACATACCTAACAAAGCAAGTATTCGCCGAGGCTATATTGCAAGAACGTCCAACAAGCACATCACACAAAAGATAATGATCATTGCCCCATTCCTATTTCTCTAAATCCACTATTTTGGGATATCATCGAGACGTCCTTGGAATGAGCACAAAATAAGATAAGTCAAAAGATAAAGACTAAGTAAACAAACAAACTGATGCTCTTCAATACCGCTAACGGAGAGAGGATATGTTTTCTAAGATGATAACTGAAACTTATTGCCAAAAGATAATGCCCATTATAGGAAGGATTCATCCTAGGACATGTTAGTGGATGGTGGCATGTCATTTTGTTTATAAGGGATGATTGATATGGGAAAAATTTAGATGATGAGTTACCAATACGAAGAGATAACCAACTTTCTTACTCACTAACTTAGACTTAAGACTTGACGTTTTGAGTTCTGTGTTTAAACTGCTAGACTTGTTTCCAATTGTTTCACCAAAGGTTGACGATAACAATCAAGTTATTATGGATGGTGATTATTGCGGGTGCAAGCGAGATGAGGCAGATGGATTTTTTCAAATATTTGGATGTTTTTGACGTTTTGTAATGTTCTAAGGCTGTTTTTGGTGTTTTTCGATATTTTACAAATGTTTCGATTTTTGATTTTTGAATGTGCTTGGGTTTTCTGAGATTTTGACCAACAGACTAACCTAAAGACCTATCCTAGGGGTCTCGAGGGCTGATCGACGAAATAGCCTTGGCTATGTTATACATGCAGAGACCACGTAGTTCGACTAACAACTCGACCAATTTACAGATGGTGATATACATGATGAAATGTCACTTTATTATGACGGACTCCTATAGGACTGACCTAAATGTCTCAAGGGGTGATCAAAGATCAACCTTGCTTATGTTCAAGCTCAGAGATGACATAGTTCGACAAGACGACCTTGTTTTTGAATTTTGATATGTTTTGGTGTTTTTGGATTTTGTGCTTTTTTGATGTTTTTGGATTTGAAGATTTGAAGATTTTAAGATCATACACAAATCTGATCCAATGAGAACATGCCCCCAGCGTGATGCAATAGACTACTCTGATAAAGGTAGGACAAACTAACCTTGAGAATTGGGTCGAGTAGTACTAGGAGGAATCTTGATACGAACACATGACCAAGCTATGGTGCAGATGCTAGTGGATGAGTGATGGATGTGAGACCTGAATGCGTTGGATGATGGAAGTGAAATGGATGGATGATGCAGATCAAGCCATAAAGATCGTGGTGGATGGAAAGTGCTTATTTACACAAGGTGCCTATTTGCCAGGTTTTCACTGAGGTACTTGCCCAAAGTGCCACCGAAGTGGTTTTCACTAGAGGATAATTTTTTTATCCTTTTTCTGATTTTTTTGATTTTTTTCTTTTTTGATTTTTTTGTTGTTACCAAGATGCCTATTTGCCAGGTTTTCGCCAAAGTAACCATTTTTTTAGGACTTTTTCTGATTTTTTGGATTTTTTGGTTCTATACCTTGAAAGTCTTAGGCATAAAACTTTTTGAGATGGGAGCTATTCATTGGCTCCTACAGAGGTTCCCCTTTAGGTGTTGATAGCTGACATGCCCCTGATTTATAGCTTGTTGTGACGATGAAAGGCCCTAACCAATTGGGTTCAAACTTTCCTTTGCTACTGGGATTGGGGACATTCTTCTGATTTTCTTTTAAGACGAGTTCTCTGACTTAGAAAGTCCTACTTCTGATCTTCTTGTTGTAGCTTTGTTTGAGTCTATTTTGATAGACTTGTAGATGATTCAAAGCATCTATGCGTCTCTCATCCAGTAACTCCAGCTCGTTTAATCTTTCCACCCAGTAGTCTTCATCAGTGATGAGATTTTGCAATGATGTTTTGAGGGATGGGAGCTCGATCTCAATGGGGAGTATGGCTTCTACTCCGTCGACCAAGGAGAATGGGGTGGCACCGGTGGGCGTGTAGATGTTGGTTCGATAAGCCCAGAGGGTGGGATTAAACTGCAAGTGTCAATCACGACCTGCGTCGTTGACTATTTTCTTGAGGATTTTAAGGATGGTTTTGTTCGTGGCTTCTGCTTGGCCATTGCCTTGGGGATAGTACAGGGTGGAAAAGCGATGCTAGATTTTGAATTTCTTGCACAAGTCGTGAACCTCCTAGTTCTTGAATGGTGTCCCATTATCTGAGATAATGGTTTGTGGGACACTGTAATGACAAATGAGATAGTTGAAGATAAATTTTTTGATCTGCTTCCCAATGATATACGTCATGGGTATGGCTTCCACCCACTTTGTGAAGTACTCAGTTGTAGTTATGATGAACTTATGGCCATTGGATGAGGTGGGTGAGATTTTCCCAATGAGATCGAGTCCCCACTATGAAAAGGGCCATGGTGTGACGATCGGGTGAAGCTCTTGAGCTGGAGCATGGATGAGGTCCCCATGCTGCTGACATTGTAAACACCTTTTAGCATGGTCATGCGCTTCTCTTTCCATTGTGGGCCAATAATACCCCATCCTCAGCAGTTTCTTGGCGATGGTCATTCCACTCGAGTGTGAGCCACAAATACCATTATGAACCTCGGTTAGAGTGGTTAATGCCTCCTCAACATTTAAACTACGTAGCAAGGCACCTTGAATGCTTCTACGGTATAAGGTATCATTTAGGATTTCAAATCTAGATGCCTTTTTTATAAAGGTTCATTTTTGGTTTGATGGGAGGTCAGCGGGTATGACTCCTATGCAAAGATATGTGTAGATGTCATGGTACCAAGGATCACCAGGACCAACGATTTCACACACATATTCTGATTCTGGTACCTCGAATGTGGGAACGAGAAGCTGCTCAATCAAAAATTTGTATTTTGGCACGTTATGAGGGATGTCTAATAGAGACCCAATTGTAGCCGTGCTGTCTAATACTCTATTGTTGGCTCTTGGAATCTGCTCAAATGTTATGTCAATGAAAGATTCTTTAAGAGTCTCCACCAATTTCTTCTATGGAGTGAGCTTATCATCCTTAGTCTGATATTCATTATTCACTTGATTTATGATCAACTGAGAGTCCCCATACACCTTGAGAGCTATGATGTTCCACTGTACTACTATCTTGAGGACTATAATCAAAGCCTGGTATTTAGATATGTTGTTGGTGCAAGGGAATGCCAATTTGTATGACTTTGGTATGCAATCCCCTTGTGGGGTGATGAAGAAGACACCAAATCCTGATCCATGTTGTGTGTATGAACCATCGAAGTATAGTTTCCAATGGTTAGTTACATTGAAGTTAAAGATGGATTCATCTGGGAATTCTGAGAAAAGAGAGTTCTCAAAATAAATGGGTGCTTCTGCTAGTTGATCTATAATAACTTTTCCCTTAATGGCTTTCCACTCTACAAACTCAATGTCATACTCTGATAATATCATTACCCACTTTGCCATTCTTCCTGTGAGCATTGCCTTTGATAGGAGATACTTGAGGGGATCAATTTTCGCAATGAGCTTTGTCTTGTGTGCCAACATGTAATGTTTGAATTTTTGGGATGCAAACACTACTGTGAGGCAAGCTTTATCGATGAATGAGTAATTTAGCTCGTGACCGACCATTGTCCTACTGATGTAGTAGATGGCCCTCTCTGTTTTGTTTTCATCACGTTGAGCTAGGAGAGCTCCAAGGGCTGCTGTTGTTGCTGATACATATAAGATCAATGGCTTTCTTTGGATAGGTGGCATTAAAACTGGTGGTGTCAGTAGATATTCCTTGATTTTGTTAAATGCCTCTTCACATTTTGTAGTAGGTGAGAGTATGGGTTCTGCTTGTCTGCCAAGTGTGCTATGAACTATCAGATGGATTAAAGTCAGCCTTGGAGGCCTCTCAGTTGTTTTAATGTCTTTGGTGCTTCAATCTCGAGGATTTCTTTTACTTTGGTTGGATCCACCTCGATACCCCTCATAGACACTATGTATCCTAGCAATTTACCTGATTGTATGCCGAAGACACACACTTCTTGGGATTTCATCTGACTTTGTATTCCTCCAGTCTGTCAAAGATAGCACTTAGGGTTGCTATATGATCATGTCTTTTCCTTGACTTAGCTAGAATTTCCTCGACATAGTCTTCAACTGTTTTATTAATCATGTCGTGGAATATTGGTGTCATGGCCCTTTGATAGGTTTCTCCTGCATTCTTTAGGCTGAATGACATCATGTTCCAATAGTAGGTCCCCCATGGACAAGTGAAAGTCATCTTGTGTTGATCCTCTTTCGCTATCATGATCTGGTTGTATCCTAAAAATCCATCCATTAGTGATAGCATCTTATGCCCTATTGTCATGTCTACTATCATTTCGATGTTGGGAAACGGAAAATCATCCTTAGGACATGCCTTGTTCAAGTCTCTGAAGTCCATACAGATTCTGATGGCTCCATTAGGTTTTGATAAAGGTACCAAGTTTGATACCCATTCTAGATAATCAATTGGTTGTATGAATCCTACATCTAGGAACTTTTTGAGCTCCATTTTGACTAACCAAGTGAGTTGAGGATGCATTTTCCGAAGCTTTTGTTTGACTGGTTTTGCTTCTGGATACACTGCTAAATGATGGACCACTGTCTCTAGATCTAGCCCTGGCATGTCAGCGTAACTCCATGCGAAGTTTATTTTCCTTTCCTTTAGGAATACTGCTAGGAGTTCTTGCTCTTCTGATAATAGTGATTCCACATAGAATGTGATATGCGGGTCCTCCTCGGTTCCTAGGTTGACTGGATTGCACTTTTCAGCCAAGACTGCTTACTTCTCCCGATGAATAGCTCTTAAGGGAAGATTGAATCCTTCATCCTCGGGTGCCTCAGATAGGTTTTCACCATTAGATACATCCTTTATTTTTACTATTTTCCTGTCAGAGAGTGCCATAGTGTGGTTTTCACTCAAGGACTTGGATATGATTCTTAGTTTCTCACTTTTGCGACAGAAGGATTCAATCATTTCCCCATAATAGGTGTGTGTGTCCAACTCTATTATAAAGCCTGCTTTGTGGTCTCCATCTGGAATGTTATCCCTCAATCCAATGAATTCTGACAGCGCTTCATCATTTTTAAATGTATCGAGAACTGGTGATCCTCGTTGGTCATAGTCGATCAGTTGGGGGTACACTACATGGATCTCATGATTTTGGTGGTCTGTTTCAAAGGAGAGTGTGCTAATCATACATAGGGTGGTGTCCTCAAATAACCTAGGTAGATTGGTCAAGGTATCTTCGTCATTGCTACTAATATAGGGCTCAATTATAAAATTATGTGTGTCCCTACCTGTGACTATTGGTGAGTGTACTTGTACTAGTACTGGCTGAGGAGAAACATTAGTTGTTCTAACTGGAGGACTTCAACCATGTATGGTTATGTTCGGAGGGGTACGTCTAAGACCAATATTTGTTATGGGTCGCGTCTTTGGCATGATAGTTATTATGAGCCCATTGTCATTTTGTCCCAGTCTTTTAGTTATGTCGTAGCCCATTGCAAGAATCATTTATAGGCCCTTGCTTCTTTCGTCCATTGGTAAATTAGCTGCCGGTTTTTCATCTTGATACAACATGTGAGATGGATCTGCTTCAATAACCTCATGACCAATGTCTCCCCATCTTGTGAATTCAGGATAGTTTTTAGGATAGGTTTGTGATGTGCAAGTTTGATTTTCTTGTGGGCATCCTCGTGATCTAGGAGATTGTGGTAACTCTCCTATCAAAAAAGCATTGTTAGGGAGCCTGTAGCTTCCACAACCATCCTCTTGGATTAAGAGCTTGATATTGGAGATGGTGGTTATGGCGAGTGTCTCTGTCGTAGAAATGGATGTGAGAGTGGCGAGGTCGATGTATGATGTCGATGGGCCCTCATCATTCTTTGGCACTTGGGGGATTTTGTAATACTTGGCCTCAAGATTTTTGCAATATGAAAATAGTTCAGGATCTCTGTGGATGGTAACCTCTTGTCCATTATGTGTAAATTTCACACATTGGTGGAAGGTTGATGCTATGGATTTCATCGCATGGATCCATGGGCATCCTAGGAGGATATTATATGGTAATTCGAGGTTCAAGACCTGACATGTGGTTTCCATGAGCATTGGACCTACTTGAATAAGGAGTTTAATCATGCCCTGAGATACTCTTTCTTGGTCATCATATGCTCTTATTGTGATTCCCTTACCTTTGTCGATGGAATCTTCTGATATTTTCAACTACTTGATGAGGCTAAGAGAACAAATGTTCAAACCTACACCTCCATCCACCAAGACCCTTTTGATTTTGCTCTTGTTGAAAATTGATTCTAAGTGAAGTGCACGGTTGTGAGATTGTTGGGTAGGGAAATCATGGTCAGAGAATGTAAGGAGATTAGGCATTATGATATTTCTGACCATAGCTTGGAATTGGTCTGCATCAAGATCTACAGGGACAATGGATGAAGCTAATGCTTCCTCGAGAATCTTTTTTATGCGCTGATGAGATTTTTAACAACTCCATGATGGAGATGTGTGCTGGTGTTCTCTTAAGTTGTCTTACAACATTGTAGCTATGTGGAACGGCTCTAGATGAAGGGATTCTATTAGGTTGGGATGATCCTACAATGGTGACTTTGCTGCATCTTGTGGTGATCCACAATCTTCGGCATGGGCACCCTTGATGGTGCTGACCATGTAGTCTTCATTTAGGGAGGCAACGACCATTTCATAAACATGATTTACACTGCCCTTCCCTTTATCATTTTTATTCCCTTTGTTTCCATGATTCGGCATCAGATTCCTGTAGATTTTAAGATCTTTATTTTTGGTAGGTTGTTCCACATTGATGATTTTCTTGTCACTGAGATCTTGGATGATATTTTTGAGTCTTGTGCAATTGTTTGTGGTATGACCTTTGATTTTATGAAATTTGCAAAGTTTATTTTTGTTATACCAAGGGGGTTTGACATCAGGTTCTTGGTAGTTTTCAAATGTAGGAGGCTTGATGAGTTTTTTGTCGATCAACTTTTTCATTATGTCCTCCAGTGGTTCCCCCAAGATAGTGTATTTTCGTTTGGTATAAGTTTTTTGTTGGGATGGTCCTCTTTGATCATTGAGGTTATTGATGGTAGGATTGTTTTTCGGTTGGTATCCTATGTGATGAGTTTTTTGGCGTTGATTTTGGATTTGCGGTGTGGGTGTATGTTGGCGAGGACCACTAATGACCACCTTGGCATCAACGACACCATCATTAGTAACATTCTTGTTCCTTTCCCATGTGCAAGGTTTATCATTGTAATTGGATGATGGGAGGTTGTTTTGCGGTTCATGATATAATGTTGATTCTGCTGGTTGAGACACAAGGGCTCTTTCAATGCTGACCACCTTGGAGATCAATTGCTCATATGTGGTGATGCCCTGAACCTTGAGATGAAATGCTAAGTGACTTTAAAGGTTGGTGATGATGGTGCAAACTTTTTGTTCTTCTAGCATGGTGCACTTGCTCCGATCGGCCTTGGATCGCCATCATTGAAGGAATGAAGCAAAAGATTCATTCTTTCCTTGTTTTAGAGCATATAGTTCTTCGAGACTGACATCCATTGCAATATTACATGTGTAGTTCCTAATGAATGCATCCCTGATTTCTTGGAATGTTCTAATGCCTGAAGGTAAGCGAGAGAATCATTCTATAGCGGGGCCTACCAAGATTCTAGGAAATAGCTACATTAGATAAGTATCATTATATGTGACCTCCATGCAATGAACCTAGAATTCCATGATGTGATCCTCACGGTTTCCCATCCCTCGATATTTGTCAAATTTGGGGATTTCAAATCCCTTGGGGAATGGTTTCATTTCTAATCTCCTATTGAATGGATAGGGACACAAGTTGCTTGGTGTTTTGGTTGTTCGCCCTGATTGAAGGTCGAGCACTTGTTGCGAGAGCAACCTGAGTTGTGTCGTCACATCACTTTACAGATCAGGGGGTGGGATGAAAGTGTTTTGAGGTGTTTGAATTGTGGGTTGGATGGCTCAATTTTTTGATGTGTTAATCAATGGTATATGTATGTTCTCGCGAGCGAAGTAGGCTTCTACTTGCTTTTGTATGAACAACGCTTGTTGTTGATCTTGTTGTTCTTGCGCTAGGATTTGTGCTTATTTTTGTGCTTGTTGTTGTGCTTGTTATTGTTCCGACAATGCTTGTTGTTGGGCTACCAATTCTGCCACTTCTTGTTGTTCTTGGTATTGCTTTAGTGCTTGATGATATGCTTGCACTTGTGTTGCTTGTGCAAGAAGTTGTGCTTGTGCTTGAGCTTGGGCTTGCGCTTGTGCGGCATGTTGCTGCAATAATAGTTGTGCTTGACCGACCCTTTGTGCTTGCAATGCTTGTGCGGCTTGGACAGCTTGTTGTTGTTGTTGTTGCAATAAAGCTTGGGCTTGTTGCATTTGTTGCACTTGTAATGCGGCTTGTGTAGCTTGGGTAGCTTGTGTGGCTTGAGTAGCTTGTTGCACGGCTTTTTGTTTTTGAACTTGTTGGTATCGTCTTTAAAAAGTAGCTTGCAATGTTGTGTCATATTAGCTTGATGTGGTGAATGTTGGTGGTGGAGGGGGTGGTGGTGGATTTGGAATGGTGGTAGATGATGATGTTGTATTGATGTTTTGGGTGTTGGATAGTGGTATCGATGTGATTGGTCCTTGAGAGACCATGCTTTGTGATGTTAAGGGTGTGTTTGATGATGTTGCCATTGCTTGTGTGTTTGTCGTTTGTTGTTGCTATATCAACGACAAAATTTGTGTGTTTGGTGAAATGCTTTGATTGATGGTTGGGATATAGGTTTGATTGATACTTGGTAGGGGAGGGAGCCCTAAACCAAGGAGTGGTGCAAATGATAATGGTAATGGTAGAAGAGGTGGAAAGGTGAGGGGCATGAGTTGTTGTGAAAATGTTGTGGTGTCGAATAAGCCCCCTAGACTGAATGTATCTCCTTCTTCTTGTGAATTTGTGAGAAGAGGTGTTTGAGGTGTTGTGTGAAAGAATGATGACAATGGATCATGATGGAATGTGAGAGGAACATTTTTGTACAATGGGTTTTGGGGTATGTTTTGTTCCAAGGTGGTGTTTGTGTCCATGTTTTAATTATTAACAAGGGGTTGTGATTGAAGAGCATTGAGGAATGTGTTTCCCTTGTTGACATTGGGTTGGATAGGAGCAATTGATGTTGTGTTTTGCGAAATATTTTACGTGATGTTTTGGGATGGAGGTGTAGATGAAATGGGGATGGTGGATGAGATTGGTGGAAAGGATGTCTCCACTATAGTACTTACATCAAAATTTGAAGGCAACTTGGCCCCTTATTTTTCTAGTTCAAGCATGTATAATGAAGGGTTGAGTCTCATCATTATGTTGATGATTTTATGATTCTCTAGATTTTGAAGCATTTCTATCATTTCCTCGCAACACATTCCAAAAGTAAGGTCCTTTCCTTGGTTTTCTTCTTGTGGAATTTGCGATGATGAGAGGGTCAATGGATTACTTGATTCTGCTGGATTCATTTCTGCATTTGTTTGGCTAAGATCGCTTGAAGCGGGTGTTTCTTTGCTGGCTTCCACACTCTTCCTGTATTGAGATCTAGTTAGAACCATAACACAAGGATCTATCTTTGATAATACGGGAGATGAATCTCTTGATTCCTTGGATCGATCGTTATTTTATGTGCCAAAGTATAAAGTTTTAGGATGCCTTGAGGATCAAAGGTGATGATATGATGATGATGTTTAGGGATGGATGATATGTATGTTTTGGCTTTTGATAAATCTTGAATGAGACACTAGGCTTTTAGGACTTGTGCATTTTGATTCTTGATTTTGGATAGCTTTGTTCAAAGGATGATAATTTGGATATGTGTGAGGAGAAGGATGCATCTACCCACACCTATTCAAACAAGATGATTTTTTCACTAAGCATATGAAGAAGGATTCATCTACATACACTAAGCTAGAAAATATGGTTTTTGATAACTTTGACTAAGTATATGCAAAAGGATGCATCTACACATACCTAGCCAAAGGTGTTTTTGCTAATGTTTTCAAGGATTTTGTCTCAATGATATTGATAATTTTGATTTTGCCATAAAGCCTAGTATCAAGGATGATTTCAAGATTTTCCAAAAGGTGACGATGAGATGGATTTTGCTTTGATGTTTTGGGGGATGGATGAAAAAGATTTTGATGTGTTTTGATCCTAAGATGAACCTAAAAAGGACACTTTGTTTTCCTATACCTAGGTATTGAAGAGCATGAAAATTCTTCCTAAGGACTTTTGTAACCAAGAAATGATTTCATTTGAACATTCATTTTCGGATTTCCAACCAATGATTTTTTTCTTTTGAGGTTGTGTGTCTTCAATCACATATGAGAGTTCATTTTTCTTAGCTTTGCTTAATGTCTTTATTTTACCAAAAACACTTTCTTCAATTAGGTTTTCAAACTAAGGTGTCCAATGTCTTAATTTCCTCAAACCCCACAATATATCTTATGTGGAAATTTAATGAACTTAAGGCGAAGGGTTTTCCTATTATTTACTTAAGGAGACAAATTGAGATATAATCCAATGCTTAGAAACCTCTAAGGACGTGAATCCCAAGGGAAATAAATAACATATGGATTGAGTCAATTGTATTTGTCCTCAAAAGGGTTTGAAATTTGGATGATGTTAAGTGTTTGTTTTTGAGATGTTTTCGATCAAGCAATGCATTAAATTGTAACCCAAGAATAAGTACAATCCTATGGATGTGTAAGAATTTTTTTTTTGGATTCCCACTTGGACAATTCCAGCTACGCTTATCTCTAGCAAATGGTTAGATGCTTGACCCCACTGGCTACCCTCCATGACACTCACTTATACGGGGCAGCCAAGCATCAACACCCATGAAACTCCCATGGCATGCTTTCCATTTCTACTAGAAGACCGTAAAAGTGTGGGGTGGCTTCAAAATGACCATTCTTGCACCAACAAATACATTAAAGATTTTAGAAAATTCTAGCACATTGGTTTTAGTAAGGACTTTTCGTTCATGGAGATTGACCCATATGACAAGAGTCCCCTTTCAGATCGATCTTGTCGGAATCAACCGCGTGATATTGGCGTTTCATTTAATATCCACATTTATATTCTCGCTAGAAATACTCATGGCTTTAGAGTGTTACCAGTTGAGTCGTTCCCTTGGGTGAGTATTTTTTCCCCAAGGTAGGCCCTCTAGGATAAACAATAGCGAATGAAGAACAATATTCGTAACTCGATCAATCCTTGTTGGCAACAAGGAGAGAATGTACGCAACAAAGCCCCCACTCACACTCGCACAAGATTTTGTTCAATTTTAAGCCCAAATCGAAGTGTGGAGGTGATTGCTTTATGTTAACCCAAAGTCATGAAAAAGACCTTTTGATTCTCAATATTGCTATAAAGTGCGAGAGAAGCACATATGTCCTTTTTCAGTGGCTTTAGTCTAAGCAAGCCCTCACCAAAAAAAAGCTACAATTGTTCTTTTTAGATCCTCAATGCAATATGTGAGTTCATTTTAGAGCACCAAATCACAAGTGAAAAGACATTTGTTCAATTTGTTAATCCGATAAACAAAATCTAGTAAGTTGTTGATCCTAAGATTCTTTTTAATCCATTTGCAAGAAATAAATAAAAAGAACTCTTTTTAAACCCAAATGAAAGCTAGTGTTCTAGGAAAGAAGAAGATGACAAATTCTTAGAGAAGTGTTAAAAAAACACTTAAGTGTTAAAAACAACACTTTAATTGGACAAAATATCATCACCATGCTCTTCCTTCCTTTGTTTTCATTTCCCAACTTATAAAGAAGAAAAACAATCAGATTTTGGAAAAACACAGAAGTTAAAAGACCAGACAACAACAAGTAAATAAATCATAAATCAAAACACGTGCTAAAAAATTTAAATTTTCCCTTTTACTGTCTCCCAGTGTTGTAACTCGTGAAGGTGTCGCTATTTGTCCTCCTAGTGTCGCTTACCACTCAGCGACGCTCTATGTCAGGACAGAGAGCACGATTGCATCACAGTTTTTGAAAGCCTCACTGTTTAATATTTTTTTGAAATTGTCTGTAGGTTGGTGAGTCCAGCAGTGGAGTTTAAAATTTGAATCTTCTTGGCGGGATGAGTCCAGCAGTGCAGTTTATGTTCACGTGGTGCTATATAGAGATGCTGACGAGCCCACAGTGCTAAAACAGTGACACTAATAAGCTCTCGGTGCCAAAAATAGTGACACTGACGAACCCACATTGGAATTTCCTATGTTTCAACAAAACACAAAAATTTCAAGAAATTGTTAGAAATAATGATGTCAATCCCTCCTTCTAGTGCCAAATGTGCGAACCCTTTTCCTAGTACCTACAAAACAACATGAATATACAAGTTAGACAAGGAATTACAAGCTAAAAGAAAGATTCACCATGAAATATATTTGTAAACTCAAAATAGGAAATAAATTGATGAAGAACACAATACAAAAGATAAAACTAGATTTAATCCTAATTAGAGAAGCAAACACTTGATCCCATGGGGGAATTGGTGCCAATTTGATGTGAAAATTGCCACTTTCTCAATTCCTATGATGAAATCATGATATGCTCAAGATGATATTGGTCCACTTTTGATGAAAGATGAGAACTCGAAGCCAAATCCACAAAAAGCCTAGCTAAGAATTCAAATGATGGATGAGAATGCCTAAGTATTTTAGCATGGTAACTTTGCAATGTTTGTGGATGATGAAATGAGGAGAGGACCTCTACATTTATAGGATTTCAAGATGGATGAATGTACAAATTTGAGCAATGTGGTACTAACATTCATCCAATGATATGGTGCCACTTGTCAATTTATGAATGGATGATGGTTGTGCAAGATTTGGGGTTTGTGCCAATAAATGCCAATATTTGAAATTCAAATTTGTTGAAATGACATGCAAGAGGGAAGGGAAAATGCAATAAATGCCACTTGGTTCAAGGCAAAGGACATGTAAGATGAATTTATTACCTTGTTGGATGTACATGTTGACTTACAATTTTTGAATTCAGATTGAGAGAATATTCCAAAAGATGCTTTGTGAGGAAAATAGAGATTTAATAAATGAATTAAATCTATTTTCATGTACAACTTGCATTATCTACAGGATGTGACATGAGATGAGGTTAAATTAATCAAGGGTTAATTAATTTAATAGAAGATTAGATGATGTGACTTATTTTGATTTAGATTTATGCATTTATTTAAATCAACTAAGAGAGAAATATGATAAGAGGCTAATTAAATAATGATTTTGATTTATTTAATTAAAATGGATGGTGTTAGATTAAATCAAATAAGGTTTTAATTTATTTAATTTAATGGATAGACTTTAGAGATTTAATCAAATAAATTGATTATTTAATTAAATAGGGATAATTAGATCATATGGATTGATTTAATTAACAAGAGAAATGACTTGATTCAGATAAAGTGATTTATTTAATAAAAAGAGGATATTGATGAATTTATTCAGATAAGGGAATCTGATTCAACGGTTAGACCGAGGGATGATTCAGGAAGAAATGATGTTAGTAAGTCAGGATCAGATGCACGATGTCAATCAATATATTTTCGATGTCTACATTTTGCCCCTCTTTGAAGCAATGCACTTGTTGTGTTGGTTTGAAGAATAAATGATCTCGATCAAAGCCAAAAAAAATTGATATTTAAAACTTGCCCCACTGCTGCCTGGCAAGAGAAATATGCCAATATAATGCCCCCTTGAGAGATTGGATGAAAATTTTAATTTTTTTGTGTGATCTCGCGAAAAAAGGTGAAAAAGTACTGAACAGGTCTAAAAGGGATCCGGGAGATTAAAAACATGTCTAAATGCCATAAAATGATAAAAAACAAGCTTCAAACAGACAAAAACAGGTTTGGGGGTCCAAAACCCTAGCAAGAACGCTCTAGAGGGTCAAAAACCCTAATTTTTAGGCTTAAAAGGGGCCCGAGGGGTCACTTTCAAGTCATTTTCACACACCTCTGCTAGCAAACCTTGAGATTCAAGCTCTGACCCTCCAACGATATGGCACAACGACAGCTTCCTCTACACATTTCTGACCGAGTTCAGACCTACCAGCGGCCACTCGGATCTGTGCCCCGGTATGTGACCCTTACCAAAGCTTTTTTTTTCATTTAATGCATTTATTACATGTTTAAAAGAGAGCTCGCCTCTAGCGGCGCTATTATAGTGCCACTCGGTGTTTAAAGTGCATCACTAATTGCCTTTTTGTGCTGTAGCAGTGCTATTTAGCACCGCAATGACATAGTTTGGAGTTTAGAAACTCCATCACTGGGCTCGGGCTGAACTTAGACTTGGTGGGCTGGTTTGGGAAAAGTGTGCTATGGCGGCACCCTTTTCATGCAAATTGCAATGCTGGGGGTTAAAGTGCGCTGCGGCGGCAGTTTTTGGCTTAATTTAGGGTCCAGCGTCAGAGTTTGAGGAAACTCAAACTGCGACGCCATCACAAATTGCGCTGCTCGGAACGAGTTTGGAGCATTAGGCTAGGATATTTCAAAAAAAATTCACATGCTGATTTTCCTTGATGTAGGATGGGCCTAGGGAGCTTTATTCTCGGGAGCACTGGTTGCAGGATTTGGTGAGTGTCCTACGGGACTTTGGCGAAAGAGACCAGGATCGGGTGGGAGCTGGAGGACTATGGCACATTGCGTATGCAACGCCCATGTGCACAAACCTCGGGATGCTATCACCGCTGACTGAGAGGTGGCACAATGAGACATCATCGTTTCATCTTCCCACTGGTGAGGCGACCGTCACCTTGGAGGATGTCTGGTGCATACTACGATTTCCCATTCATGATCGTCAGGTGATCTATGATATGGAGCAGGGATGCGAGTGCTACACCTGATTCCTCGCCACTCGAGACATTATTTACTATGAGGGATAGATCGAGCTAGAGTGGTATAGAATCATAACACCTCCCTTCCATTGGGCAATTGTGGTGATCATTTTAGGTTTGGTTCCCCCAGATAGATGAGGGCGGTATTTCAGTCCGGGCTAGGGATACTGCTAGGAGAGGATGGTCTGGGATAGGCCAGTTTGGTTTGCCTAGGGACCCGTCCTTCTGGCTTCACTTTACAGGGATCTCCATGAGTATGTCTACATGGATGGCAAAGTGTTGGGAGCTAGGGTGACGCTCTTTCATGTTTGGGCATGGGAGCATATTTTTGTGTTACATCCATGGGTGGTTCTGATTCTGATGGGGGTAGAGGATGCCCTCGTGACACTATATAGAGGTGGTGTGTCCTTCACACACACTGGTGAGCATGGGATCTCCTACTAGAGGTAGGTCCTAGATGAGATGCTTGTGTTTACCTAGATACCATATCTTGGTCGGCCTGGATGGGCCAACGATGCAAATCAGCTCTTCCACTGCCAGCAGGATCAATACATGCAGGGGTGACAACACACTATGATCGAGCGGTATCTACTCGGGTGCATACAAGATCAATTTAATGAGCCACAGGATCGGCCAGACGATGGCTATGTAGTCATCTTTGCACGCAGCATGACATAGATGTCATGGGGGCCTGGTATTCCTACCACGGAGGCAGTTGACAGCTTTTGACATTTGGTAGCCTGACCGTGGGCTTATGATCAGGGCTTGGCTGATCCGGGCACCACACAGGCCTACAGAGATTGGTTCAGACCTCCTCTCTGGTTGACTGTTCCAGGTGAGGATCCAGATATGCACAGAGTCAGAGGCAGAGGCAGAGGGAGAGGATGAGTGAGAGGACTGAGGGTCGAGATTCGATGAGATCCACCAGGTGTGCCCCCAGTTCCGCCAGGTCATGAGGATGTCCATATGTAGGACCAACAACAAGATCCACCAGTCCCACCACCACGAGCCAAGGGTGAGGACCAGCCTCACGTGCAACCACGGGTATAGCTAACAAGGCAGGTAGATGCACAGGATGCCTTGATTTTATAGTTACAAGCATAGATTCAGGTAGTGATGGCCGAGAGGGACCAAGCACGGGCTGAGAGGGAGCAGCTCAGAGTAGAGAGGGATCATGCTATGCAGCAGAGATAGGCCACAGGCAACAGATTGAGAGCATGACAACCTCCTCATCTCAGGGTACAGTGACGATTCGATCTTACAAGGATACTATCCGAGAGATAGAGTACTACCACTGGGCTTACCACGACACTATACTTAGAGCAGACTGGGTCCTCGAGTACTCAGAGTGAGCTAGCTAGAAACCACCAGAGGGTCACGATGATAGGGGCGAGGGCAGCTTCCACAGAGATCAGGCTTGATCAAGATATTATGATGTCCTTTTTGTGCCTTATGGGCTTTTTTTTGATAGCCTGATGGGCGTTTTTGTACTAATTGACATATATGTACAGTGATCCAATTATTCTTTGTACTATGATAGTTGATGATATGATATATATATGAGCCAATGATGATTTTGATGTGATGCAATGTATTCTTTCATTTATGCATGGATGGTTTATTTCTATATGCTTTGCAATGATGTTCTATGGATGCATTTTATTTCTAATGATGTATGCATTACGATTATGACTAACAAATCCATATTATGCTGACCTATGATATGATGTACAATAATGTTAACTATATGATGGTTTATTTTATGCCGATGCAATATGTGATATGATTTGATTTATGGTATATGCAAATGATGTGTGGAATATGCTTATTTATGAGTTGATTTATGGATGAATGTGATATGACGCAATGGCATGATATGATGCCAAATGAAATGGTTTTATGAGATGTGTATAATAACAAATGTTATTATCCTACATGATGATGTACGTGATGTGAAGATATGTTGATGCAAAGTGATATGTTGGTGCATAAGGTAAACGTAATCTGATGATATGATATCATTTATGTTATGCAAGTATGTATGCCTAATGAATTAAATGCTTATATACCTATTTCTTATGATTATGTAAAAATGATTATGGACTATTTTTGTAGATGCTATATAATGATTTAGATGGTAATATGAAATGAAATGCGATGCAATGGGTGATACGCAATGACATGGATGCACCTATTTATGAAGAGTGTTTATGATAACGTGTTTATATGATGGTAGGAATGTGATGTTTCCTATATGATATGCTTATGCAATATGTATGATTTCTATATGATATGCTTATGTGATATACTAATGATTTCTATGTGATATGCTTATGCGATATGATAATGATTTGTGGATGCAGGATCGATGATGATGATGGTGATGATGATCAACTGTCATAGTATTTTGTTAGTCAGTTAGTAAGAAAAGAAGGAGTCATTTCAACAAGACGAAAGATGATACAAATGCAGATGATGATGATGATGATGATTACTTGCTAGGGAATTGGGATTTTCAAAGGACCAAATTTTCTTATGTTTCATAACACACGTGGTACGATGCATCAAGGTATAGAGGACCAGGATGGCATGGTACCCAGTGTGATGGACTTTGACTCAACAATCAAATAGGAGTATTCTTGTTCACACCTGACATACGGAAACCTTGCTAGGATGCACTTTAGAAGTTTCAGACACCTCCGAGCAAAACACGGAAAGGTAAACCTATCCCTATAATAGTCAACAAGTTTCCCTAGACCTCTTCCATACATACCTAACAAAGCAAGTATTCGCCAAGGTTATATTGCAAGAACATCCAACAAGCACAGTAGACAAAAGATAATGATCATTGCCCCATTCCTATTTCTCTAAATCAACTGTTTTGGGATATCATTGAGACATCCTTGGAATGAGTACAAAATAAGATAAGTCAAAAGATAAAGACCAAGTAAACAAACAAAGTGATGCTATTCAATATGGCTAACGGAAAGAGGATATGTTTTCTAAGATGATAATTGAAACTTATTGCCAAAAGATAATGCCCATTGTAGGAAGGATTCATCTTAGGACATGTTAGTGGATGGCGGCACGTCATTTCATTTATAAGGGATGATTGATATGGGACAAATTCAGATGATGAGTTAACAATACGAAGAGATAACCAACTTGCTTACTCACTGACTTAGACTTAAGACTTGACATTTTGAGTTCTACGTTTAAACTGCTAGACTTGTTTCCAATTGTTTCACCAAAGGTTGATGATGACGATCAAGTTATTATGGATGGTGATTATTGCGGGTGCAAGTGAGATGAGGCAGATGGATTTTTTCAAATATTTGGATGTTTTTGATGTTTTGCAATGTTCTGAGGCTGTTTTTGGTTTTTTTGAGATTTTATAAATGTTTTGATTTTCAATTTTTGAATGCTTTGGGGTTTTCTGAGATTTTGACCAAGAGACTAACCTAAAGACCTATCCTAGGGGTCTTGAGGGCTGATCGACGAATTAGCCTTGCCTACGTTATACACATAGAGACCATGTAGTTCGACTGACAACACGACCGATTTACAGATGGTGATATACATGATGAAATGTTATTTTATTATGATGGACTCCTATAGGACTGACCTAAATGTTTCGGGGGATGATCAAAGATCAACCTTTCCTACGTTCAAGCTCAGAGATGACATAGTTTGACAAGATGGCCCTGTTTTTGACTTTTTTACTTTTTTGATGTTTGTGGATTTCAAGATTTCAAGATTTTTAGATCATACACAAATCTGATCTGATGAGAACGTGCCCCCAGCATGATGCAATAGACTACTCTAATAAAGGTAGGACAAACTGACCTTGAGAATTGGGATGAGTAGTACTAGGAGGAGTCATGATACGAACACAGGACCAAGCTATGGTGCGGATGCTAGTGGATGAGTGATGGATGTGAGACCTGAATGTGATGGATGATGGAAGCAAAATGGATGGATGATGTAGATCAAGCCATAAAGATCCTGGAGGATGGAAAGTGCTTATTTACACAAGGCGCCTGTTTGCCAGGTTTTCATTGAGGTACTTGCCCAAAGTGCCACCGAAGTGGTTTTAACTAGAGGATGATTTTTTTTTATCGTTTTTCTAATTTTTATTTATTTTTTGGCTTTTTGATTTTTTTGTTGTTACCAAGATGCCTTTTTTCTAGGTTTTCGCCAAAGTAACCATTTTTCAGGACTTTTTTTTATTTTTTTTATTTTTTGATTATATACCTTGAAAGACTTAGGCATAAAAATTTTTGAGATGGGAGCTATTCAGTGGCTCCTGCAGAGGTTCCCCTTCGAATGTTGATAGCTGATATGCCCCTGATTTATAGCTTGCTGTGATGATGAAAGGCCCTAACCAATTAGGTTCGAACTTGCCTTTGCTATTAGGATTGGGGACATTCTTCTGATTTTCTTTTAAGACCAGTTCTCTAACTTAGAAAGTCCTGCTTCTGATCTTCTTGTTGTAGCTTCATTTGAGTCTACTTTGATAGACTTGTAGATGATTCAAAGCATCTATGCGTCTCTCATCCAATAACTCCAGCTTGTTTAATCTTTCCACCCAGAAGTCCTCATCAATGATGAGATTTTGCAATGATATTCTGAGGGATGGGAGATTGATCTCAATGGGGAGTACGACTTCTTATCTATACACCAAGGAGAATGGGGTAGCGCAGGTCGGTGTGTGGATGCTGGTTCGATAAGCCTAGAGAACAGGATTAAGCTGCAAGTGCCAGTCATGACCTGCGTCATTGACTGTTTTCTTGGGAATTTTAAGGATGGTTTTGTTCATGGATTTTCCTTGGCCATTTCCTTGGGGATAGTACAGGGTGGAAAAGTGATGATGGATTTTGAATTTCTCGCACAAGTCACGAACCTCTTGGTTCTTGAATGGTGTCCCATTATCTAAGATAATGGCTTGTGGGACACCGTAATCACAGATGAGATAGTTTAGGATAAATTTTTAGATCTGCTTCCTAGTGATATATATCATGGGTATTGCTTCCACCCACTTTGTGAAGTACTCAGTTGCAGTTATGATGAACTTATGGCCATTGGATGAGGTGGGTGAGATTTTCCCAATGAGTTCGAGTCCCCACTACAAAAAGGGCCATGGTGTGACGATCGGGTGAAGCTCTTGAGCTGGAGCATGGATGAGGTCCCCATGTTGCTGACATTGCAAACACTTTTTATCATGGTCATGCGCTTCTCTTTCCATTGTGGGCCAATAATACCCCATCCTCAGCAGTTTCTTGGCGATGGTCATTCCACTCGACTGTGAGCCATAGATACTGTTATGAACCTCGGTTAGAGCGGTTAATGCCTCCTCAAGATTTAAATAGCATAGCAAGGTACCTTCTATGGTTCTACGGTATAAGGTATCACCTAGGATGACAAATCTAGATGCCTTTTTTATAAAGGTTCATTTTAGGTTTGATGGGAGGTCAGTGGGTATGACTCCTATGCAAAGATATGTGTAGATGTCATGGTACCAAGGATCACCAGGACCAAGGATTTCACACACATATTTTGATTTCGGTACCTCGAATGTGGGAACGAGAAACTACTCAATTAGAAATTTGTATTTCGACACGTTATGAGGGATGTTTAATAGAGACCCAATTGTAGCCATGGCGTCTACTACTCTGTTGTTGGTTCTTGGAATCTACTCAAATGTTATTTCAATGAAAGATTCTTTAAGAGTCTCCACCAATTTCTTGTATCGAGTGAGCTTATCATCCTTAGTCTAATATTCGTTATTCACTTGATTTATGATCAACTGAGAGTCCCCATGCACCTTGAGAGCTATGATGTTCCATTGCATTACTATCCTGAGGCCTATAGTCAAAGCCTCATATTCCACTATGTTGTTGGTGCAAGGGAATGCCAATTTGTATGACTTTGGTATGCAATCCCCTTGTGGGCTGATGAAGAAGACACCAGCTCTTGATCCATGTTGTGTGTATGAACCATCAAAGTATAGTTTCCAATGGTCAGTTACATTGAGGTTAAAGATGGATTCATTTGGGAATTCTTAGACAAGAGGGTTCTCAGAATAAATGGGTGCTTCTGCTAGTTGATCTGCAATAACTTGTCCCTTAATGGCTTTTCACTCTACATACTCGATGTCATACTCTGATAATATCATTACCCACTTTTCCATTCTGCCTGTGAGCATTACCTTTGATAGGAGATACTTGAGGGGATCAATTTTTGCAATTAGCTTTATCTTGTGTGCCAACATGTAATGTTTGAATTTTTTGGATGAAAACACTACTGCAAGGCAAGCTTTCTTGATGAATGAGTAATTTAGCTTGTGACCGACCATTGTCATGCTGATGTAGTAGAGGGCCCTCTCCATTCTGTTTTCATCATGTTGAGCTAGGAGAGCTCCAAGGGCTATTGTTGTTGTTGATACATATAAGATCAATGGCTTTCTTGGGATAGGTGGCATTAAAACTGGTGGTGTCAGTAGATATTTCTTGATTTTGTTAAATGCCTCTTCACATTTTGTATCCCATTTATACACTACCCCCTTGTGGAGTAGGTGAGAGTATGGGTTCTGCTTTTCTGCCAATTGTGCTATGAACCGTCAGATGGATTGAAGTCAGCCTTGGAGGCCTCTTAGTTGTTTTAATGTCTTTGGTGCTTCCATCTTGAGGATTTCTTTTACTTTTGTTGGATCCACCTCGATACCCCTCATAGACACTATGTATCCTAGCAATTTACCTGATTGTATGCCAAAGACGCGCACTTGTTGGGATTTAGTATGACTTTGTATTCCTCCAGTCTTTCAAAGATAGCACTTAGGGTTGTTATATGATATTATCTTTTCCATGACTTAACTAGAATGTTGTCGACATAGTCTTTGACTATTTTATGAATCATGTCATGGAATATTAGTGTCATGGCCCTTGGATAGGTTTGTCCTGCATTCTTTTTTCCAAATAAAATCATGTTCCAATAGTAGGTCCCCCATGGACAAGTGAAAGTCGTCTTGTGTTAATCCTCTTTTGCTATCGTGATCTGGTTGTATCTTGAAAATTTTTCCATTAGCGATAGCATCTCATGTCCTGCTGCCATGTCTACTATCATGTCGATGTTGGGAAGCAGAAAATCATCCTTGGGACATGCCTTGTTCAAGTCTCTAAAGCCTATATAGATTCTGATGGCTCCATCAGGTTTTGATAAAGGTACCAAGTTTGATACCCATTCTGGATAATCAATTGGTCATATGAATCCTGCATCTAGCAACTTTTTGAGCTCCATTTTGACTAACTTGAAGCAATTTGAGGATGCATTTTCTGAAGCTTTTGTTTGACCGGTTTTGCTTCTGGATACACTGCTAAATGATGGACCATTGTCTCTGGATCCAGCCCTGGTATGTCGGCATAACTCCATGCGAATTTTATTTGCCTTTCCTTTAGGAATGCTGCTAAGAGTTCTTGCTCTTTTGATAATAGTGATTCCACATAGAATGTGATATGCGGGGCCTCCTCGGTTCCTAGGTTGACTAGATTGCACTTCTCGGCCAAGACTGCTTACTTCTCCTGATGAATAGCTCTTAAGGGAAGATTGAATCTTTCATCCTCGGGTGCCTCAGAGAGGTTTTCACCGTTGGATACATCCTTTCTTTTTACTATTTTCTTGTGAGAGAGTGCCATAATGTGGTTTAAACTTAAGGACTTGGATATGATTCTTAGTTTCTCACTTTTGCGACAAAAGGATTCAATTGTTTCCCCGTAATAGGCGTGTGAGTCCAACTCTATTATAAAGCCTACTTTGTGGTCTCCATCTGGAACATTATTCCTCAATCTCATGAATTCTTAGAGCGCTTCATCATTTTTGAATGTATCGAGAACTGGTGGTCCCCGTTGGTCATAGTTGGTCAATTAGGGGTACACTACATGGATCTCATGATTTTGATGGTCTGTTTCAAAGTAGAGTGTGCTAATCATACACAAGGTGGTGTCCTCAAATAACCTAGGTAGATTGGTCAAGGTATCTTCATCATTGCTACTAAGATAGGGCTTAGTTATAAAATTATGTGTCCCTACCTATGATTATTGGTGAGTGTACTTGTACTAGTACTGGCTGAGGAGAAACATTATCCATTCTAACCGGAGGACTTCGACCACATATGGTTATGCTCAGAGGGGTATGTCCAAGACCAAGATTTGTTATGGGTCAAGTCTCTGGCATGATAGGTATTATGAGCCCATTGTCATTTTGTCCTAGTCTTTGATTTATGCCGTAGCCTATTGCAAGCATCATTTGTAGGCCCTTGCTTCTTTCGTCCATTGGTAAATTAGCTCCCAGTTTTTCATCTTGATACAACATGTGAGATGGATCTGCTTCAATAACCTCATGACCAAGGTCTCCCCATCTTGTGAATTTGGGATAGTTTTCAGGATATGTTTGTGATGTGGAAGTTTGATTTTCTTGTGGGTGTCCTCATGATCTAGGAGATTGTGGTAACTCTCCTACCACAAAAGAATTGTTAGGGAGCTTGTAGCTTCCACAACCATCCTCCTGGATGATGAGCTTGATATTGGAGATGGTGGGGATGGCAGGTGTCTCTATCGCAAAAATGTACATGAGAGTGGCGAGGTTGATGTATGATGTGGATGGGCCCTCATCATTATTTTTCACTTGGGGGATTTTGTAATACTTGGCCTCAAGATTTTTGTGATATGAAAATGGTTTGGGATCTCTGTGGATGGTAACCTCTTGTCCATTATGTGTAAATTTCACACATTGGTGGAAGGTTGATACTACGGCTTTCATCACATGGATCCATGGGTGTCCCAGGATGATATTATATGGTAATTCGAGGTCCAAGACCTGACATGTGGTTTCCATGAGCATTGGACCTACTTGAATAGGGAGTTTAATCATGCCCTGAGATACTCTTTCTTGGTCATCATATGCTCTTATTGTGATGCCCTTACCTTTGTCGATGGAATCTTCTGGTATTTTCAACTGCTTGATGAGGCTAAGAGAATAGATGTCCAAACCTGCACCTCCATCCACCAAGACCGTTTTGATTTTTCTCTTGTTGACAATGGCTTCTAAGTGAAGTGCATGGTTGTGAGATGGTTGGGCGGGGAAATCTTGGTTAGAGAATGTAAGGAGATTAGGCATTATGATATTTCTGAGCATAGCTTGGAATTGGTCCACATCGAGATCTGCATGGACAATGGATGAAGCTAATGCTTCCACGAGAATCTTTTTATGCGCTGATGAGATTGCTAACAACTCCATGACGGAGATTTGTGTTGGCGTTCTCTTGATTTCTTCTACAACATTGTAGCTATGCGGAACGACTCTAGATGAAGGGATTCTATTAGGTTGGGATGATCCTACAATGGTGACTTTGCCGCATCTTGTGGTGACTCCACAATCTTTATCATGGGCGCCCTTGATGGTGATGACCATGCAGTCTTCATTTAGGGAGGCAACAACTGTTTCATACACATGATTTAGACTGCCCTTCCCTTTATCATTTTTATTCCCTTTGTTTCCATGATTTGGCATCGGATTCGTGTAGATTTTAAGATCCTGATTTCGGGTAGGTTGTTCCACGTTTATCATTTTCTTGTCAATGAGATCTTGGATGATTTTTTTGAGTCTCATGCAATTTTTTGTGGTATGACCTTTGATTTTATGAAATTTTCATAGTTGATTTTCGTTATACCAAGGGGGTTTGACATCAAGTTCTTGGTAGTTTTCAAATGTAAGAGGCTTGATGAGTTTTTTGTCAATCAACTTTTTCATTATGTCCTCCAGTGGTTCCCCCAAGATAGCGTATTTTCATTTGGGATAAGTTTTGCGTTGGGGTGGTCCTCTTTTATCATTGAGGTTATTGATGGTAGGATTTTTGTTGGGTTGGTATGCTGTGTGATGAGTGTTTTGGCATTCATTTTGGATTTGTGGTGTGGGTGTATGTTGGCGAGGACCACTAATGACCACCTTGGCATCAACGACACCATCATTAGTAACATTATTGTTCCTTGCCCATGTGCGAGGTTTATCATTGTAATTGGATGATGGGAGGTTGTTTTGCGGTTCGTGATATGATGTTGATTCTGTGGGTTGAGTCACAAGGGCTCTTTCGATGCTGACCGCCTTCGAGATCAATTGCTCATATGTGGTGATGCCCTAAACCTTGAGATGAAATGATAACTGACTTTCAAGGTTGGCGATGATGGTGAAAACTTGTTGTTCTTCTGGCATGGTCCACTTGCTCCGATTGGCCTTGGATCACCATCGTTGAAGGAATGAAGCAAACGATTCATTCTTTCCTTGTTTTAGAGCATATAGTTCTTCGAGGCTGACATCCATTGCAATATTACATGCATAGTTCCTAATGAATGCATCCCTGATTTCTTGGAATGTTCTAATCCATGAAGGTAAGCGAGAGAACCATTCTATAGCGGGGCCTACCAAGCTTCTAGGAAATAGCCGCATTAGATAAGTATCGTCATATGCGACCTCCATGCAATGAACCTAGAATTCCCTGATGTGATCTTCAGGGTTTCCCATCCCTTGATATTTTTCAAATTTGAGTATTTCAGATCCCTTAGGTAATGGTTTCATTTCTAAGCTCCTATCGAATGGATAGGGACACAAGTTGCTTGGTGTTTTGGTTGTTTGCCCTGATTGAAGGTTGAGCCCTTGTTGGGAGAGAAACCTGAGTTGTGTCATCACATCACTTTGTGGATTAGGGGGTGGTATGAAAGTGTTTTGAGGTGTTTGAATCATGGGTTGGATGGGTGGATTGTTTGGTGCATTGTTCAATGGTATATGTATGTTCTGGCGAGCGAAGTAGGCTTCTACTTTCTTTTGTATGAACAACGCTTGTTGTTGATCTTTTTGTTGTTGCGCTAGGATTTTTGCTTGTTGTTGCACTTGTTGCCATTCCAACAATGCTTGTTGTTGTGCTTGTTGTTATTCCCACAACACTTGTTGTTGGGCTACCAATTCTGCCACTTCTTGTTGTTCTTGGTATTGCTTTAGTGCTTGTTGATATGCTTGCACTTACACTGCTTGTGCAAGAAGTTGTGCTTGTTGTGTTTGATATTGAGATTGCACTTGAGCTTGGGCTTGCGCTTGTGCGGCATGTTGCTGCAATAATAGTTGTGCTTGAGTGACCCTTTGTGCTTGCAATGCTTGTGAGGCTTGGGCAACTTGTTGTTGTTGCAATAAAGCTTGGGCTTGTTTCATTTGTTGCGCTTGTAATGTCACTTGTGCTACTTGGGCAGCTTGTACGGCTTGAGCAGCTTGTTGCATGGCTTTTTTTTTTGAACTTGTTGATATCGTCTTTCAAAAGCAGCTTGCAATGGTGTGTCGTATTGGCTTGATGTGGTGAATGTTGGTGGTGGTGGGGGTGGTGGTGGATTTGGAATGGTGGTAGATGATGATGTTGTGTTCATTTTTTGGGTGTTGGATAGTGGTATTGATGTGATTGGTCCTTGAGAGACCATGCTTTGTGATGTTAAGAGTGTTTTTGATGATGTTGCCATTGCTTGTGTGTTTTTCATTTGTTGCTGTGATATCAATGAAATTTTTTATGTGTTTGGTGCAATGCTTTGATTGATGGTTGGGATATAGGTTTGATTGATACTTGGTAGGGGTGGGAGCCCTAAATAGAGGAGTAGTGTGGATGATAATGGTAATGGTGGAAGAGGTGGAAAGGTGAGGGGCGTGAGTTGTTGTGAAAACGTCATGGTGTCGAATAAGCCCCCTAGTCTGAATGTATCTCCCTCTTCTTGTGAATTTGTGAGAAGAGGTGTTTGAGGTGTTGCATGAAAGAATGATGACGATGGATCATGATGGAGTCTGAGAGGAACTTTTTTGTGCAATGGGTTTTGGGGTATGCTTTGTTCCAAGGTGGTATTTGTGTCCATGTTTTGATTATTAACAAGGGGGTGTGATTGAAGAGCACTGACAAATGTGTTTCCCTTATTGACATTGGGTTGGGTCGAAGCAAACGATGTTGTGATTTGCGGAATTTTTTGTGTGATGTTTTGGGATGGAGGTGTAGATGAAATGGGGATGGTGGATGAGATAAGTGGAAAGGATGTCTCCACTATAGTACTTACATCAAAATTCAAAGGCAAATTGGCCCCTTGTTTTGCTAGTTCAAGCATGTATAATGAAGGGTTGAGTCTCATCATGATGTTGATTATTTTATGTTTCTCTAGATTTTGAAGCATTTCTATCATTTCCTCATGAGACATTCCAAAAGTCAGGTCCTCTCCTTGGTTTTCTTCTTGTGGATTTTGCGATGATGAGAGGGTCAATGGATTACTTGATTCTGCTGGATTCATTTCTATGTTTGTTTAGCTAAGATCGCTTGGAGTGGGTGTTTCTTTGTTGGCTCTCATACTCTTCTTGTATTGAGATCTACTTAGAACCATAAAACACAGATTGATCTTTGAGAATACGGGAGATGAATCTCTTGATTCCTTGGATCGATCGTTATTTTATGTCCCAAAGTATAAAGTTTTAGGATGCCTTGAGGATCAAAGGTGATGATATGATGACGATGTTTAGGGATGGATGTTATGGATGTTTTGGCTTTTGATAAATCTTGAATGAGAGACTAGGCTTTTAGGACTTGTGGATTTCGATTCTTGATTTTGGATTTTGAGATTTGAGATTTTGTCCTTGATTTTGATTTAAATTTTGAACAAAAAGACCATAAGATGTTTGATAATGATCTAAGGGATAGGTTTTTTTAAAAGATGATAATTTGGATATGTGTGAGGAGAAGGATGCATCTACCCACACCTATTCAAACAAGATGATTGTTTCACTAAGCATATGAAGAAGGATTCATCTACATACACTAAGCTAGACAAGATGATTTTTTATAACTTTGACAAAGTATATGCAAAAGGATGCATCTACACATACCTAGCCAAAGGTTCTTTTGCTAATGTTTTCAAGGATTTTGTCTTAATGATATTGATAATTTTGATTTTTCCATAAAGCCTAGTATCAAGGATGATTTCAAGATTTTCCAAAAGGTGACGATGAGATGGATTTTGCTTTCATGTTTTAGGGGATGGATGAAAAATATTTTGATGTGTTTTGATCCTAAGATAAACCTAAAAAGGATACTTTGTTTTCCTAGACCTAGGTATTGAAGAGCATGCAAATGCTTCCTAAGGACTTTTGTAACCAAGAAATGATTTCATTTGAACATTCATTTTCGGATTTCCAACCAATGATTTTTTTTCTTTTGACGTTATGAGTCTTCAATCACATATGAGAGTTCATTTTGTTTAGCTTTGCTTAATGTCTTTATTTTACCAAAAACACTTTCCTCAATTAGGTTTTCAAACTAAGGTTTCCAATGTCTTAATTTCCTCAAACCCCACAAGATATGTTATGTGGAAATTTAATGAACTTAAGGCAAAGGGTTTTCCTATTGTTTACTTAAGGAGACAAATTGAGATATAATCCAATGCTTAGAAACCTCTAAGGAAGTGAATCCCAAGGGAAAGCAATAACATATGGATTGAGTCAATTGAATTTGTCCTCAAAAGGGTTTGAAATTTGGATGATGTTAAGTGTTTGTTTTTGATATATTTTCGATCAAGCAATGCATTTTGTAACCCAAGAATACGTACAATCCTATGGATGTGTAAGATAATACTTGGTGGATTCCCACTTGGACAAGTCCAACTATGCTTATCTCTAGCGAATGGTTAGATGCTTGAACCCACTAGATCCCCTCCACAACACTCACTTATACGGGGCAGCCAATCATCAACATCCATGAAACTTCCATTGCATGCTTTCCATTTCTACTGGAAGACCGTAAAAGTGTGGGGTGGCTTCAGAACGACCGTTCTTGCACCAACAAATAGATTAAGGATTTTAGAAAATTCTAGCACATGGGTTTTAGTAAGGACTTTCTATTCGTGGAGATTGACCCATATGGCAAGAGTCCCCTTTCGGATCCATCTTGTCGAAATCAATAGCGTGATATTGGCGTTTTGTCCAATATCCACATTTATATCTTGGCTAGAAATACTCTTGGCTCTAGAGTGTTACCAGTTGAGTCGTTCCCTTAGGTGAGTACTTTTTCCCCAACGCAGAACCTCTAGGATAAACAATAGCGAATGAAGAACAATATTCGTAACTCGATCAATCCTTGTTGGTAACAAGGAGAGAGAATGTACACAACAAAGCCCCCACTCACACTCGCACAAGATTTTGTTCAATTTTCAGCCCAAATCGAAGTGTGGAGGTGATTGCTTTATCTTAACCTAAAGTCATGAAAACTGCCTTTTGATTCTCAAGATCGCTATAAAGCGCGAGAGAAGCACATACGTCCTTTTTCAATGGCTTTAGTCTAAGTAAGTCCTCATGAAAACAAAGCTACACATGTTCTTTTTAGATCCTCAAAGAAATATGTGCGTTCATTTTAGAACACCAAATCACAAGTGAAAAGACATTTTTTCAATTTGTTAATCCCATAAACAAAATCTAGTAAGTTGTTGATCCTAAGATTCTTTTTAATCCGTTTGCAAGAAATAAATAAAAAGAACTCTTTTTAAACCCAAATGAAAGCTAGTGTTCTAAGAAAGAAGAAGATGACAAATTCTTAGAGAAGTGTTAAAACAACACTTAAGTGTTAAAAACAACACTTTAATTGGACAAAATATCATCACCATGCTCTTCCTTCCTTTGTTTTCATTTTCCAACCTACAAAGAAGAAAAATAGTTAGATTCTGGAAAAACACAGAAGTTAAAAGACTAGACAACAACAAGTAAATAAATCATAAATCAAAACACGTGCTAAAAAAATTAAATTATCCCTTTTACTATCTCCCAGCATTGCAACTCATGAAGGCGTCACTATTTGTCCTCCCAGCATCGCTCTCACAGCACCGCTTACCAGTCAGTGGTGCTCTATGTCATGACAGAGACCATGATTGTGTCATAGTTTTTGAAAGCATCGCTGTTTAATATTTTTTTGAAATTGTCTGCAGGTCGGTGAGTCTAGTGGCAGAGTTTAAAATTTGAATCTTCTTGGCAGGATGAGTTCAAAAGCATAGTTTATGTTCACGTGGTGCTATATAGCGATGCTGAGCAGCCCACGGTGCTAAAACAGTGACGCTAATGAGCTCGTGGTGCCAAAAACAACGATGCTGATGAGCCCGCGTTGAAATTTCCTATGTGTCAAGAAAACACGGAAATTTAAAGAATTGTTTAGAAATAATGATGTCAAGCCCTCCTTCTAGCACTAAATGTGTGAACCCTTTTCCTAGTACCTACAAAACAACATGAATAAACGAGTTAGACAAGGAATTACAAGCTAAAAGAAGGATTCCCCATGAAATCCATTTGTGAACTCAAAATAGGAAATAAATTGATGAAGAACACAATATAAAATATTAAACTAGATTTAATCCTAATTAGAGAAGCAAACACTTGATCCCATGGGGGAATTGGTGCCAATTTGATGTGAAAACTGGCCCTTTCCCAATTCCTATGATGAAATCTTGATATGTTGAAGATGATATTGGTCCACTTTTGATGAAAGATAAGAACTCCAAGCCAAATCCACAAAAATCCTAGCTAAGAACGACCGTTCTTGCACCAACAAATAGATTAAGGATTTTAGCAAATTCTAGCACATGGGTTTTAGTAAGGACTTTCTATTCGTGGAGATTGACCCATATGGCAAGAGTCCCCTTTCGGATCCATCTTGTCGAAATCAATAGCGTGATATTGGCGTTTTGTCCAATATCCACATTTATATCTTGGCTAGAAATACTCTTGGCTCTAGAGTGTTACCGGTTGAGTCGTTCCCTTGGGTGAGTACTTTTTCCCCAACGCAGAACCTCTAGGATAAACAATAGCGAATGAAGAACAATATTCGTAACTCGATCAATCCTTGTTGGCAACAAGGAGAGAGAATGTACACAACAAAGCCCCCACTCACACTCGCACAAGATTTTGTTCAATTTTCAGCCCAAATCGAAGTGTGGAGGTGATTGCTTTATCTTAACCCAAAGTCATGAAAACTGCCTTTTGATTCTCAAGATCGCTATAAAGCGCGAGAGAAGCACATACGTCCTTTTTCAATGGCTTTAGTCTAAGTAAGCCCTCATGAAAACAAAGCTACACATGTTCTTTTTAGATCCTCAAAGCAATATGTGCATTCATTTTAGAACACCAAATCACAAGTGAAAAGACATTTGTTCAATTTGTTAATCCCATAAACAAAATCTAGTATGTTGTTGATCCTAAGATTCTTTTTAATCCGTTTGCAAGAAATAAATAAAAAGAACTCTTTTTAAACCCAAATGAAAGCTAGTGTTCTAAGAAAGAAGAAGATGACAAATTCTTAGAGAAGTGTTAAAACAACACTTAAGTGTTAAAAACAACACTTTAATTGGACAAAATATCATCACCATGCTCTTCCTTCCTTTGTTTTCATTTTCCAACCTACAAAGAAGAAAAACAGTTAGATTCTGGAAAAACACAGAAGTTAAAAGACTAGACAACAACAAGTAAATAAATCATAAATCAAAACACGTGCTAAAAAAATTAAATTATCCCTTTTACTGTCTCCCAGCATTGCAACTCATGAAGGAGTCACTATTTGTCCTCCCAGCGTCGCTCTCACAGCACCGCTTACTAGTCAGTGGTGCTCTATGTCATGACAGAGACCATGATTGTGTCATAGTTTTCGAAAGCATCACTGTTTAATATTTTTTTGAAATTGTCTGCAGGTCGGTGAGTCTAGTGGCAGAGTTTAAAATTTGAATCTTCTTGGCAGGATGAGTTCAACAGCACAGTTTATGTTCACGTGGTGCTATATAGCGATGTTGAGCAGCCCACGGTGCTAAAACAGTGACGCTAATGAGCTTGCGGTGCCAAAAACAGCGATGCTGATGAGCCCGCGTTGAAATTTCCTATGTGTCAAGAAAACACGGAAATTTAAAGAATTGTTTAGAAATAATGATGTCAAGCCCTCCTTCTAGCACTAAATGTGTGAACCCTTTTCCTAGTACCTACAAAACAACATGAATAAACGAGTTAGACAAGGAATTACAAGCTAAAAGAAGGATTCCCCATGAAATCCATTTGCGAACTCAAAATAGGAAATAAATTGATGAAGAACACAATATAAAATATTAAACTAGATTTAATCCTAATTAAAGAAGCAAACACTTGATCCCATGGGGGAATTGCTGCCAATTTGATGTGAAAACTAGCCCTTTCCCAATTCCTATGATGAAATCTTGATATGTTGAAGATGATATTGGTCCACTTTTGATGAAAGATGAGAACTCCAAGCAAAATCCACAAAAATCCTAGCTAAGAATTCAAATGATGGATGAGAATGCCTAAGTATTTTAGCATGGTAACTTTTCAATGTTTGTGGATGATGAAATGAGGAGAGGACCTCTGCATTTATAGGATTTCAAGATGGATGAATGTCCAAATTTGAGCAATGTGGGACTAACATTCATCCAATGATATGGCGCCACTTGTCAATCTATGAATGGATGATGGTTGTGCAAGATTTGGGGTTTGTGCCAATAAATGCCAATATTTGAAATTCAAATTTGTTGAAATGACATGCAGAGGGAAGGAAAATGCAATAAATTCCATTTTGCTCAAGGCAAAGGACATGTAAGATGAATTTATTGCCTTGTTGGATGTACATGTTGACTTGGAATTTTTAATTCAATTGAGAGAATATTCCAAAAGATGCCTTGTGAGGAAAATATAGATTTAATAAATGAATTAAATCTATTTTCATGTGCAACTTGCATTATCTAGAGGATGTGACATGAGATGAGGTTAAATTAATCAAGGGTTAATTAATTTAATAGGAGATTAGATGATGTGACTTATTTTGACTTAGATTTATGCATTTATTTAAATCAAATAAGAGAGGAATATGATAAGAGGCTAATTAAATAAGGATTTTGATTTATTTAATTAAAAGGGATGGTGTTAGATTAAATCAAATAAGGTTTTAATTTATTTAATTTAATGGATAGACTTTAGAGATTTAATCAAATAAATTGATTATTTAATTAAATAGGGATAATTAGATTAGATGGATTGATTTAATTAACAAGAGAAATGACTTGATTTAGATAAAGTGATTAATTTAATCAAAAGAGGATATTGATGAATTTAATCATATAGGGGTTTCTAATTAAACGGTTAGACCGAGGGATGATTCGGGAAGAAATGATGTTATAAGTCAGGATCATATGCACGATGTCAATCAGTATATTTTCGATGCCCACATTCACAATACCTTTTTTCCTTGGAAGCACATTCTCAACTTGGAACCCTAACAGAATGTGTTTCCTTCATCATAGGTTTGTAAAGAAAGGGCTTGGAGACCTTCCTCTGAAGTGATAACTTCTTTGACTTCCCCTCACATGGGGGCATGACCTTCCTTTCGAATTCCTTGATGAAGTGAACATCTTTCAAAAGGATCCCTTGATGATGAATCACTCTAAGATGGCAACTTTTGAATTGCGTGTCCCTTGAGTGGACCCCCTTTATACTTCATAGCGGGTTTCTCAAGGACCCTTTCTTCCAAAGCTTTTGTAATAAATGGAATCTTTTATGTCTAGTATGGGGGTAGCCCAACTAGACGCATTCCATTCCTCCTTTCACGTCTAGCTTGGGGGCAGCCTAACTAGATATTACTATTTCAAACTGTGTGACCCTTGAGGGACCCCTCTCCTTTTGAAGGGTTCCTGATGGACCCCTTTGAAAGTTTTTTGGTTTGCGTGACCGACTACTTTAGACATGTTATGTCTATGGGTAGACATGTCACTGCTTTTAGATGTGTTCTATCTACAAGTAGACGTATCGACACTTTAGACATGCTCAGTTTGTGGGTGGACATGTCGCCGCTTTTAGATGTGCTCTATCTGTAGGTAGACGTATCCATGCTTTAAACATGCTCTATATATAGATAGACGTGTCATCATTTTTAGATGTATCCTATCTATAGGTAGATTTATTGACTCTTTAGACATGCTCTATCTGTAGGTAGATGTGTCAGGGCTTCTGACATGTTCTATCTGCAGGTAGACATGTAGCTACTTCCTGACTCTATGAACCCCACTTCCTTGGGGCTTCCCCCATGCAAGAGATCTTGGGAGTCACCTCCTTGCATGTCTGCGGGCATATAAGGTGCTTTGTTATTCCAACTTCATAGTTCTGAGCAGCTATGGAGTCCTTTGTTTTTATTGCATCTTCAGGTTCACTAGATCATGGTCTGCATCCTCAAAAATTTAGGTATAATTTTCTTACCCTACTCTCTTCTTAATCTAATTTACTGAGCACTCATTAGTACTTGCGCTCACTAAAGTGGGGGAAAAATGTATAAAAGAAAAATTTCACCCTAGGTGCAATTCCCTTTCTTTTCTTGTTAAACTTTAGAAAACCTAAGTCAGAGGCTTAAATTCACTTAAGCCCATTGATGGCAGTCCACTTGGAACTTGTTTTGTGTGTTATTGGAGATGTTTCTTCCGATGATGGCCACGTGATAGGAAGATTTATGCATGGCGTGCTTACGTCCCTGGTAGATTCCTACGACTGAGCCAGTAGAGGCATTACTCTTCCCATTGGTAGCGAAGTTGTAACACCCCCTTTGGCCACCCGACCTAAATATGGCCATTTTCTTTCTCATTCCTTCATAATCAGTCTTTGAACTTGCATTTGGAGGTTGGAAGAAATCTTGAATAGACTTGGCTCTCATACTCTCCCTCTTACAAGCTCACTTCCAAGCATTACAAGCATTCAACAGTAACAATATCACACTCCATCATGTCGGTAGAGCAAGTTTGGGACCACACCATTATCGTAGAGGCTTGAGTTCCTTTCATTTCACCTCCAAGTAGCCTTGAGTGCTCTTGGTCAAGGTGGTAGGCTTCCCTCTCCTCTCCTCTATCATTTGGTTGAGTACCATAGTACTATTTTTGTAGTGCTTGTGTTTTTATCACTTCTCTACCTTCCTTCTTTTGGCTATCCATGGAGGTGGGTACACCTAAATGGGGGTTTGACTGAGGTAAGCCCCTATACAGCCACCCCCTAACATTCTCTTTCTTGCTGTGTGTAGGTGGGTACATTTTGAGGAGCTAGTTGGAAAACAGGGTCTTCTATGAGACTGTCTTCATCACCTTAGCTTTGGTATATCTACTCTCTCACCTTTGCTTGTATTTATCATATTTCATAGTGTTATTTTGTTCTCTTAGAATTCATTAAGATAGGTTGTTAGTCATTTTGATGATTCTGACCTTGTCTCTATTGTAATTTGACCGTACAGACTACATCATGTTTTTGAGACGCCAGTGCACCGCCCTGTCATCTGCATTCCACGCTGACATCCTCAAGTAGATAGCTCCTTGAGGCATAGATTTGGACCTAAAAATTGACTCGCCTAGCCCCACCTTGAAACTTAGGATTGCAGAGTGATCGTAGGACCCAAAAATCCTCATCATTTTCATCCTCATACCCTAAACATACACTCAACTGAGGTAAGTTATGGTAGCCTCTCACGTCTTGACCCTCCATGACTTGGGGTCTTGTATGTAATGGTCCCCTTCTCTTACACATTTCCATTGGCATTTTGAAGGGTTAGGGAATGACTTGACTAACGTGCTTGGTGGTGGGGGTCCTCATTTTGCTTCACATCATGCTACTGCTATTTTAAATGGCTATACCAAACATTGTTCACATTTCCCTATTTGTTTCTCCATAAAATTCCATAAGTATATTTGGATATTTTTGCATTGGAGGAGGGAGATTTTTTGTCCAATCATGGACTAATCTATTGGCTTTCAAATATTTGGGAAAAACTATGTGATTTGCATTCTTGGGTCTAAAAAAAATAGAAGAAATTCATCTAAGGAGAAATATACATTTACCCATGTGCAAAGGGATTCTTCATATTAGAGTTTGTTTTAGAGGAAGACAAGGAGTTGGTGATGGAAAATGGCCCTTGGATCTACCAAGGAGATTTATTATGCATGAAACCATGCTTTCTTGATTTTTCCCCACACATAAAAAATTTCACCACTGCATGTTTGATGGTAAGACTTTTGTATCTTCCCATTCAGTTATGGGAATTATATTTCTTGAGGGCTGCTAGAAATAGATTAGGAAGGTATTATTTCTCTTCTGAAGAAACTATGAGCTATAAAAGTTCTACTTGTGCTCAAATCTATGTCAAAATAGATTTTGTAAATGGTCTCCCTATTCATATTTTGCTAATGGTAAAAAATAGATGTAGGAGGAAATCGATTGATTATGAAAAAAATTCTTTGGATGTAGGAAATGGTTCTCTATAGAACACTCCTCCTCCCATTATCACAAGAATCACAATTTGGGGAACCTAAACTCATGCAAACTGGCATGGTGGATTGGAGCTAAAAACCAACACTATATCATTTCTTCCAATCTACCCAGGGATTTTTGTACACCCTTGAATATATCCCTCGGAAAGCATGCCTCGATCCCCTTCCCCTCTTGAGGATCAAAATTTGGTCTTGCTTGCAAATGTGGAAACTTCTATAGTTCTTTCTAAGGATAGTGAAGCATCAACAATATCAACATAAAATGGCAATGGTTTTCCTCAACCCCCCAAAATAGATAAAGAGTGGATAGAGGTGAAGAGGAAGAAGAAACCATCAAAAAAATAAAAGAATCCGATGATATTAGGTTAAGTAGCTCTCCCATGTTCCCTATGACATGAATGGCATTACTAGCAATAAGTTCAGTTCTCACAAAGTCATGCAAACATTTAAACTCTTCAATTATCTTCCTTATATTTTTTGAGAAGCATTAGCAACCATTGTTTCAACATCATGCATATGATTTTTAGGTAGGGAATTCATTGGAAATGTGGTATGAATACTATGATCCATAGTGGGTTGATTAGTATCAACACTATGAGTGAAAGAGTTGGAGAACCCAAGATCCATGACAAATGGTGTACTGTGGGATGACATGAGTCTCGAACCAAGATCCATGACAAATGGTGTATTGTGGGATGACATGAGTCTTGAACTATGGCTAATGATAGTGTTACTAATATGACACCAAGTTGTGAAGCTCATACAAGTTTCACAAACTTAGTATGCACCTAAAATGGAAAATAGGCAAGATGCAATCAAATAACCTAGGATGTAAAGTGTAATGCAAATATGTAAAAGCAATTTGCATATTTCAAGAAAGACAATTTTCTAATTATACTATGCAAAAACCTAAAAATTATGTCTTATAGATGCAATTTTGAATTCACACTAAACTTATCAAATCAGGCTTAATATGATCAATTCCAATTAATTGAAATTTTGTAAACTAAAATAGAAAACTGAAAAGAACAAAATATAACATAGAAATAGAGGTTTTAATGCCCAAATATTTAGGAAACATCCCTGGTGAGGGACTCATTCACCCTTGGGTAAATGGGTCCTAGCTTAGGGTTTTTAAATTTTGTTTTACACATTTTTGAGTTTATTCTTATGATTTCTAGATTCTTGTTTTGGACAGTGAGTAAGAGTTTTAGATTTTTGTGAAATTAAGCTTAAATGAAAATGCAAAATAAGACTAAATGATAAATTAGGAGAGATAATATGAAATGAAATTTTGATTAATTTTCAAATGTAAATGAATGATGGTGCAATGTTATGTAAATTCTTTGCAAAATGATTCATTCTTTTATATTTTTTAGATTTTAAAAGATGGAAAAATTGCAATCTTAAAACCCTAAATGAGATGTATACTAGTGCAAGTTAAACAACCCTAAATGATATTCAATTAAATGTAATGTAATGCAAATTAATGCAAGATCTAGATCTAGGGTGAAGACAGACTCCAAAATAAGAAAGAAACAATTCTCAAAAGGCCGAGTTCACCAAAATGAAACAAAGAAAAATAGGTGATGGGGGTATCAATTGAATATAATGGACCTATTCTCCTTCAATTCATTAGGAAATGAGATCCACACAGTAAAATGATTATCAACCCTTAGGTGAATCAAGTGAAAATATGAATCTACATATTTCATTTTTGTGTTAGGACAAGGGTCTTAGTCAAACAACACTTTTGGGAGAAAAAATAAAAATAGTAAATCAACACCAAGTTGCAATCTAACACTTGGAATAACAAGATCAAGTTCAATACTGACATAACAAAAATTTAAAATTTAGATATGCAAAGGTAGATCTGAATGTACCTTTCACCAAAAGTTATTTTCTATAGATGATCTAGGACACATTTACCTAGGTGTGAATGGGTCCTAAGTTACAGTTTGTTTGCAAATTTTGGGAACCTCTACTATAGATTTGAATCTTCTAATTTTTTGAGGTTTCTAGTTTGAAAATCTGGAAATAAATTTTGTAGGTAACTTTCCATGAGATGACAACTTTTATGACAAATTTTGTAACTTTGAGAATTTCAATTTTTTTCTCTTCAAGAGATCTTCAAGATTTCTTCCTCCTTAATCTCTAAACACAAATCAAGAGGGAATTTTTTTTATTTTTTGTGAATAGGGGTTTTCCTTTGCCAAACCCCATTCGATAATCAAATATTGAAATGAAATTAAACATGAAAGAGGGAATGAAGAATGAACAAATATATTTTACTGCTTAATAAACCCTTGCATAAACCTTGGAATGTACATTTTCAACTTGTATGAAATGAGTTCAATGTATGTCGATCTTAACACTTGAATCTTGACTTGAAATAATGATTTGAATGCTTGAATGGATCATAGAACGTACATCAACATATTAGCTTTAATAACATGCATGATGCAAGAAGACTTTGATATGAAAAATGGATCTTGATTCCTACAATGAATCTTCAATTAATCTTCTCCTGAATGCCTTGAATTTCTCTTGAGATGCTCTTGATCTCATAAACTGGCTCATAAAATTTCTAGCCTGAAAATTCTAGGTCAAACATAGTGAAATAACCTTATATTTATAGGTATGTATCCATAATCTCTCAAAATTTAAATATCACAAGATGACAATGAAATGCACAGTTGAAAATACTAAAATACTATCAAAAACATAATTTTAATTTAGGCCCTAGGTCTATAAGGGAAGACCCATTCACCCATGGGCGAATGGGTCCTATGTTCCTAAACCTAGGACACACATTGCTCAATGAGAAGTGTTATGTTTAGGCATTAATGAATGATGGGTTTCCTCTTTGGAAAATGTAATAAAATAGGCTTGCTAAATGAATTAAGGGGCTCCAATCAAGGAAAATTAATCTCAATTAATTAAAGGATCCCTAAATAATTGTGAAAGTATAAATAAATACATTTGATAACACTAAAATAAGGCTCAATTAAGTCAAAATTTACTAGGAGGGCCCAAAAAAGTGAGAAAAATGTAAAGGAGATACATTTTTCTAAAATACAATTCCTAGTATAACACTTGTCGTTGTCCCTTTGACTAGTTATATGCCTTCTGTATATGATGAACAAGATTACGATGTAGAAAAAATACTATAGGTTGACTCACATGTGCCTTACTAGTCTTTTTATTTGTCTTCTTTTTCATGTTCTTTGTGTGATTGCATGTGGATAATGTGATCCCCTATATTGTTTTGTTTGACATGTCTTTATATTAATTCCTCTATTTTTACCTACAATTTTATATATGACGTAAAAATTTATCTTTTATTTTTTCTTATGTTTTTGTTTTGGGGATGACATAAGGAATCAAGACATTTAGGTCTCTTCCATGTTGACCTAAAAGCTTTTTCTTTTTTTCTGCTCTCTATGTGTCATTCTTCTCGTTCTATGAGTATTTGGGGAATGATGACATTTCCAAGCTCTATACATTGTAGCAAAGACATATGTTGACTTCAAAACCATCGATCCCTTATTTTTTTGAAATTTAATTTAGGGGAAACCCCCTCTTCATGATGCACCTTCATTTGGAAACATATTCTTGACAAAAGCCCTTCCAAATAGCCTCTCATGTCTTATTCTTTAGTATTTATCATTTTCTACTTTAAAGTAATTGCTCACGACATGGTGTTTATGAAATTATTTAAAGTGGGGCCATAGATTGGCATTATCATTTTGACTATGGGGTTAGCGCAAGATCATGGGGGTCGAAACTAGGCCCTTAAGTGGTAATAAAATTTAGAAAAAATAGAGTTAGGAAACTTGAAATAAAATTTTGAATAGGTTATTAACATAATTTGAAAAATATGTAACAATAGAATTTGTAGGAAATTAGATGTAGTTTTTAAATACTAGTCCTTTTTTGGAAAAAAAAATCAATCTATTTGGTTAAAATTTGAAATTTCAATGCAGTACTACTAAAATTTCTAGGAAAAAATAAAAGGTATTTGTATGTCTGAGCTGATCATGGGGATTGTTCCTCCCTATGAAAACACCAGGAAATATGAGAGGAAAGATTTGAGGAAGAAGATTGAGAGGATATCCTATAGGTTTGTCCCTGAGGCTTTTCCCGTGAATTCCAATTAAATTAATTAGATTTGAAAAATCTAATTTTAATGGTGAGTGAATAAAGGGATTTGATTTATGCCGTTATTTAAATATTTTTGATTTATTTAAATTGGTAAAAAGAGAGATAAATAATTTAATTAAATAAACTATAGAAGTTTGTTTATTAAATTAAATAGAAGAAATATGATAATTAAACAATAAAGTATAAAGCTTTATTTATTTAATTAAGATTGAATATGATGTAATAATTAAATAATGCTAACTATAAATTTGTTTGTTTAATTAAAACTGAAGAAATAGGAGAATTTAGAATGTGAACTATTTAAATAAGTATTTAATTTATTTAATAGTAGATGAATTTGAATATGATATTTAAATAAAATTTGTTTAATTATATAAGATGAAAATAATTGAATCAAGATTGAATAATTATGCTGAACTATTTAAATAAATATTTCCTATTTATTTAATAGTAGAAGATTTTAAGGATTAATTAATTAATTAAGTCGTATTTAATTAATCAAATTTCTCTAGACCATTTCTAGGTGTATACAATTTCCATCCATTTCCCCAACTACTTTGATCTAGATAAGGATTGGGGTAAAAAAAAATCATGAATTTGGGAAAACTCTTGACTGCATTTCTATCCTTTAGTTATACACTATCCATGAAATATTATGTTATAGCCTTCCCAACATTATTCAGACCCATACCTCAAAGAATAAAATCATTCCTATGCAATATAGTCCTTGGAGATCATATGATAATTCTTCCAGCCAATAATCCTCATGTCTCCTATCCTTTAATCAATCCATTATCCTTCCATAACTATTATTAGACTTGGTTTTCCCTTATCAATTGTTTAAGGATTCCAATATACTTATTGAACATCCTTCCATCATCCCATCGAGTCTTAAGATGATTCATTCCAAATGTAATAAGCCTAATCCATACAATCTTGCTATGTAACCTAATGCATCATCCAAAACATTCCTTGTCTTTGTTCCTAGCCTTGTTGCAAACCTTGATCCATTAGTCACATTCTCCTTAGTCTCATGGTGTTTCATGATTTTTCCTTCCCATGCCAAACAACGTCGCCATCATCATCATCACCTATCAATTGGTTTCTATCTTGATTAGGGGCAAGATCATATTTGTCCTTAGATTCTTGTGCATGATTTCTCACTTGCTTATAGACATCATTCATATGGATTTTTCATGGTCCTTATAGTGTATCATCCATTGTAGAATTCCCACTTCCCCATACCATCCACAAAAAGACAATAAAATTTAAACATTTGAAAAAGACAAAAAATCAAATGTTCACAAAAGAAAAAAATAAAATCATAAGACTTCAAAATCCAAAAAAATAAAAACATGTAAAAAACCCAAAAATATTCAAATAACATTTAAAAATTCCAAAAATTGAGTCAAATTAAGTCATTTTAGTCTTTTTCATTGTCGAAATATGTTGCCTCTATGACTGGACATAGGCAAGGCCATCTATCAATGTTCCCATGAGGCATTAGGTCAATCATTTAGGTGTTGTCCAATAAAATAACGATTTGGTCCTTTGTCAGTAAAACAAACTCAAGCATCATGTCAAACTACAAGGTCTCTACGCATTGTTACATAGGCAATACCATATGTCGATTAGCCCCCAATTCCCCTAGGTTAGTATTTTAGGGTTTGTCAAGTCAGTCAAAATAAATCAGACATTGTCACCTCAGGTGCGACATAATCATCTAAACTTCAAACACAAATCTTGAATCAACAGCATAAGCAATCCAACAAGTCTCCAAGTCAAATCAATCATTTGTCAAATCAATCAAACTAGTTAAATTGATCAAAACTAATGGTCTTATACAGGATGTGTCCCTCTTGAAACTAGACCTTTTCACTCACAGTTTTTCATTTTCTTTATACAAGTACTTACATGATCGAAAGCAAACTAGATGTCTTATACAACATGTTTTTTCTCCTCAAACCAAGCGTTGTCAAAATAGTCCACCCATCACTCACTTCATCCCTCAACACACTGGAAAAAGCTTATTGACAAACAATCTAATTGATTTTTGAGCTTGTTGTTCTATTTTGTCTTATCTTTTGGATTTACTTTGACCATGCTACTAGCCACCTCAAGGATGTCCCATGAAGTATTTAGAGGAGAGATGATGTCGCATGACTTGTATTTTATTTGATTTTTTTTATGGTTTGTCTAGACAAAAAGACTGGGAACATGACCCTTAGTATGAGTTAGGGCATTCCTTGTTTGTAACTATCTATTTTATAGATGGATGACCTTGCACACCTTGGTCTATGACATTCCATGGTGTTTTTGTCCATTTTTCATATTTTATCGCCCAATGACGATTAAATACAAAATCCTTGGATATAAAAATATATATTTGCAAATTATCTCAACTAGCACTATCTCAACATCCATGTCCTCTATGCTAACATCCATGTCTTATATTCTAACATCCCCCTTTTTTGTGCTAACAGTCATCTTTTTCTCTCTAACATTTCTTCTAGTCTGCATCTTCATCATCCTTATCTATTTTCCTTTATCCATTTGTCCTTCCTCTTCTAGTCTTCTCATCCATTTTGAGAGCACACTCATGTTCTTTGAACCTGCATGTCCTCTCGAGGGGGAATATCTCTTCCTCCTAATCATTCTTCCTTACACTAGGGCATATCTTTTTCTTTGACACAACGTAATAAACTGCATTGTATCAAAGAGGGGAAAATGTAGACACTAAAAAAATGTCCTAGGCTTGTTAACACCATTTTCCCATCATCTAGGGTCATATTTCTACTATTAATTAAATAAATTTTAATTATTTAATTAATTCCTCCATTACTCCTGATTAATTAAATAAGTTAAATTTATTTAATTGTGTCACTAATATCTTTAATTATTTATTATTTTCCACTATAATTAAATAATTATGTTAACTATTTGATTTTTCACTTTTAGCTTTTTTATGACACAAATTAATTAAATCTTATTTAATAAACGACTTTCCTTTTCGCTCACCTTTTTGAATTAAATTTCCATTTAATCAAAAAGGTAACTTGACTTTTCCTTTTAAATTTAAATATTGTTTCTTTAATTTGAAAATGCACTTTCCTCTTCAAACTAATTGATTTTGTCAAAAAATCATTTAACTTCGTTATTCTCCTTCACTTTCAATCTTATCCCATCTCATCTCATTTAATATCGGGCATTGATTGAAATAAAAATCGGTTGATCTCATCCATCCATTTTCTATCTAGCTCTTTATAAATACCACTATCATTTATCATTTTTGAACATCTAGAATTTATATGCTATCATGATGTTGATGATCATCTTCGATATTTTACTTTATCTCAATCATAGGGTAATATTTGCATACTCGATCTAAGGGAATTAATTAGTTAAAGTAGAATGGAGAAGAGCTACAAAGATTAGCCAATGGACGTGTGAATCAGGTGATATTATTTTAGTTTATTCATGTTTGTGTGTTATTTAATCTTCGTAGTTCATTAGGATTTTTGTGATTAATGATTGTGTAATGCCCCATCTTAATAACCTAAGAATGTTGCAATTATGTAAAAAGGTGTAATAATTTTTTTTTAAAGTTTAATTATTAAGTTAATTAGTTGCATACATTCATTAGGCTAAGCGATGTTACACTACTTTGAGTTTTCCATAAGTGACTTAAGTATTTCGCATTGCACGTAATAATAATAATTAACATAAAGATAAACATTGCATAACATTGGATTCCATTCAAGATAATATAAGATACAAATTTATTTCATACATTACATTTGATAGAATATACAATACTCATCCATCTGATGAGGTAGTTCAATAATAATTACAATTACATTTACATTGTTCACCTCACAACATTTGAGGGATGTTTTCAAATACATAATCTACAAATTACAATGAGGAAGTACACATAAGATCCAAGTGTGAGCTCTCCATCCATGAAGCTCTTGATGCCATGATCACAAAATTGGGGACCCAACGGAATAAGGTGCATGTTCCACCCAACCATGTGGTACCCGTAGGTCCACCCCCCGTGCTAGGAGATAGTAATAAGGTTGCCTAGACCTAATCTACTAACCCTAGACACTAGTACATAACAAACTATTGGTTACATTGCTTCCAGATTTTGACAATTGAATATTTTACAAGTACAAGGTTAACTGTTACTCTAGGTGGAGTGTCATCACAACGTTGCAAAGGTTACCCTGGTGTTTCTTCCTAGGTTCCGGCCTCCAATCCTTGGGTTACCCTAGTAACCTCTTACGAAACTCGACCCCTATTGCATACTATTGTGGAATCGAATGTCTCTTGAAGAAACAAGACATTGATTTGCTATTCCAAGCCTTCTCATCTTATACTCAAGACTGAAGTAGCTCTAGAGTCATAAGAGAGGCAAAATATCTTGTTAAGAGTTTTAATCTAACTATTGTGTCATTTAATTATCACTGACTTACTCTTTGTAAGTTACCATGACACCACTTTGTGTGTCGGCCCTTAAAAAGAGCCACTCCCCTAAACATAACGAGGTATCTAAGTTCTCAGACTAAGGTTTATAGGTGTACAATCATACAAGATACAATTTCAACACTATTCATACGAACATCAAAGTTTATGTTCTCAAATATCTGGTATCTAAATACCATACAAAAAACCATGTACACATGAATAACCAATACAGAAATTCAGCTTAACAACCACTATCCCCACTTTTACAATTAGTCTGGAAGACTTGTTTACTCGATGCTTTCCCAATTTGCCCAAAAAAGAAAAAGATTTAAAGAAAACTGAAATAAAATAATGCATCTACTTTAGGATATACTAAATCCTTTCAAACAGTATATTTTGCATGTATTTAAAACAACTTAATTAAATTTCATAATCAAACATTCCAAATTATAACTTTCACAATTTTATATATTTATAAAATAACCTTCAATTTGTCAAATAAAATAATATTAAACCAAACTCTCATTGATTAATTTAATATAAAACAAACACTTATATAAATTTATTTAAATCATTGTGTTATATTATTATTTATATTATAAAATCATCATATTAAATTACATGTAATAAAATTTCAATTTATTAATAAATTTATATAATATATATTATAATATTATATAGTATATATAATATATTCGAAATATATTATATATAAAATATATATTAATAATATATATAATATAAATATAAATTAACATTTATATGAATTAGATATTAAATAAAATGAAATTTAAATACCATTTTTGTTTACTGCGCAGCCGGTAGTCCTCACGGGAGGATGCGCTGCCTGTGGGGCAGCGCTTCCTCCACATATTTGTGGAGGGTGTTGCCTCACAGCAGCCGCACACCTCCCACTTTGGGAGCGGCGGCTGGGAGGTAATCTCCCCCACCGCATAGGTAAAGAAAAGAAACGAGTTTTTTTTTAAAATAATTTTGGATTAAATTCGCCGTACGGTGAATTCTCTGAATTCATAAATTTAAATCAAAACTTTCTAATAATTATCTTTGATTTACACATCAGTAAATGTATAAATATATATATATATATATATATATATATATATATATATATATATATACAAGAAATACCAAATGAATCTTTATATACAGAGGTAAATTTTCTGGTAAGTTTTTCTACAGAAATTAGAAAGAGTAAGAAATTTTAACAGATAATTTATGTACAATATGTTTTCAATGAAATAGTTTTACCTGGAAGTTATTTTTAAAAAAAAAATAAAATAAATAAAACCCCATATCTTCTTCAATTCAAATAAATGTTTTAATATAAGAATTCATCCATTTCTTTTAATTTCTCCTGTAATTTTCTACTGATAAAACATATCTTCATTTTGTTCTTCTAGATTTCTCTATAAATTTCTTGTTTTCACAGAGATTTTATTTCTTTTCACAATTAAAATCCTTCACAGATCTTTCCTACTGTTTAATAAAAAAAAAAATTACAATATTTCTGAGAAGAATCCAAGAAATACAAAACTAAAATTTACTCATTCATTCTTTTTCAAGGAAATCAAATTAACAAAGAGAAATACCTGTAACACCCCTGTTGTCTGTAACTTGAGATTTGACTGTAGAAAAGAAAATCCTCTGTTGCCGTAACACACAGTCCTCCAAAGCTTCTTCAACAATACACACAAGATCTTCCCACCAAGGGATCTTCCACAAAAATACAATGAGACAGAGAAATAACAATTTCTAAGAAGAATAAATTTTACACAGCAAGAATTTTTTTTAATTTCCCCGTGAAGAAATCTGATAACCCTACCGTGATTCCAGATCCAATATTACCTCCATAAAGAAATTTTCAACAACCATAAATCATAATTACACTGGCACACATGTCGAGAAGTGGTTGCAAAATATCTTCTCCACCACTTCTCGGCAATTCTTGCCAATTTCCAAAAATGCATGCAAATAAAATTTAATTATTTTATTTTATTTAAATTTACAACCAATTTTTTTTTAAATCACATGCAATTATTTTTATTTAATTTCAATTTACAATTCAAAAATATAACCATTTATTTAATAACAAAAATACTTTTTTCACAAATAATTATTTAATTTTCAAATAAACTATTTACACACTTAATAATTTAATTTAATTTATTTATTTATTTAATTAAATAAGTTTGATCTTTTAAAATCAAACCATTTAACCAAATAAGCTAATTAATTAATTAAATAATCAAGCAAGTAATTTCTTCCACATTCAAACATTAATTTAAATAACAATAATTAAAGCACAAAAACCAACATTAAAATTTAGCCAAATTTACTTTCTAATAAATTTATCCAAACAGAAAATGACATACAATCCTATAACTCTGAACTAAAAATAGACAATGTACTAAGACCGGGATTATAGATTAGACTAGGGTAAACCAAACTACTATCTCCTGATCAATGTATCCGTTGAGTCTTGACACGCTCATACCTGAGTACCCAGGTGGAGTCGGTGTCATGTACCTGTAATTCCTACAACCAAGCAAATAACGAGCATACAAATATATATATATATATATATATATATATATATATATATATATATATATATATATATATATATATATATATATATATATATATATATATATATATATATATATATATATATATATAAAGTATTAAACAGCAGAGAGAGAAAATCATGGATATCACAGGGAACTCGCAAGCAAGTGATGCGATTTCGTTCTCCACACCAATACACGTCATAGCAAACTGACAAAATAAATAGCTGTTAGTCCATCATAAACATGTACATAGCAATAATCAACAGAAAATAAACATATATGCTATATCACATCATGTCTAAAATCAGTAATCATCAAACAATATATCATCATGTCACAGAATAAATCCACTATTGCTCAAAACCAGCGATCAAAATATCCAAACAAGGTATCATAGTCTAACAGTGTGAAACATAACAGCAGAAAGCATAAGCATAAACGAAAGGGTACTACATCCTCCCCCCTAGGATCATGCTTACTCCTGGAAGCCTGCTAGCAGTAAACAAATAACACATACACATCTAAAATAGGTCCTTCTAAGAAATGGAAGACTAGCCACTAAGATCCCTTTGAATCAGTATTCAGTCAACATCTTGACCCCTGAGGATCAACTCCCGTTGTAGAAGGTTGTGCACGGTTCCCAAAGAACGATGCTAGTCCTCCATCAGGAACCTGTCCAACTACACCAAGGTGCTCATCCTGGTTGTTACCCACCACGGTAAACACCCTATGTGTCCTGCCTACATCTCCTACCGTAGGCTCTGAAACTATAGGTCGAGGCCCAAAACCAGAAGAACCTCTCATCAGACACTGCCTAGCAATGTGTCCCTGCTGCCCACACGAGTAACATCCTGTGCCTCTACCGAATCCTCTGCCACCTGAAGGTGCATTGGATTGCTGGAAACTACCTCTACTAACAATAAACTGCACACTCTAAGGGCTATTACCTTGCTGTGGTTGTGGGTTGTTGTTCTTTTGAGGTGTTCGTTGTTGTTGTTGCTGCCCACCCTTAGTGGGTGTTTGTTGGTTCCTAGAGGAACCACCTGTCTGTACCTGTCCACCCCGTGGACTAAAACGTGCTACAGGAGCACTCCCAATCTGCACTCCTGTGTGCCCACCTAATGCCATAACAAGGTTCTCCTCAACTATGCGAGCCTTCTCCACTGCGACTTCCATAGTCTTTGGCTCAAATACTCAGACACCACCACTAATGCGGGCATTCAAACCCCTGATAAAGTGTTGTACTAACATAGGCTCATCGTCGCCAATACCAGCATATTGCTTGAGTTCGTAGAACCTACTTTCATATTGCTCTACAGAAAGAGCCATTTGACGTAGATCATGGAACTCGTCAGCCCTATGCTGCCTCCAATGTTTCAAAAGGAACCGTACTCTGAACCTCTCGAGAAACATCTCCCAAGACACAGAACCAATATCCAAATGGAGCTTCTGCTCCTCTAGGCGCCACCAAGTAGAGGCAAATCCTCTCAAGTGCATAATAGCACATCTGGCACGGGTATTACTACCGTATGGGTGCATGGAAAAGTATCTACCCAAATCCAGTAGCCAGGTCTCAGCCTCTAAGCCACCTCTAGTACCATCAAAGGTAGGAGGGCGTGCTCTCAGTAAATCCCTCATATGACCTGCAATGATAACATCCTGATGTGCTATGTCCTCTACTCTCCTAGGAGATCTCTCTCTCTCTGACAACCTCCTGCTCGTCTACCTGTCTAGGTCCAAGACGAGCTAGGACCTCCTCTAATAGTGGATGTATCTGAGAACCCTCTACTGCAGACTATTCAGGATTTTGTCCCTCATTTCTCTGACCCAACTGTTCTGCCTGATCACTGTGGTGAGGGCTAGGAGGGTGAGTAACCTGAGGGATTGGCCCTCGGCCTCCACCTCGACCTCTAACACAACCTCTTCCTCCTCTCCTAGGCATGTTCCTACACATAACAATTATGAGTCTTAGATACTATTCAACCAAGGCTAATAGTTGCGACACTACATACTAGGTCAACCTAATGGGCTCGTGATTACCCAGAGTGTCTAGTGTTTGTAACCTTGGCTCTGATACCAATCTGTAATGCCCCGTCTTAACAACCTAAGAATGTTGCAATTATACAAAAAGGTGTAATAATTTTTTTTTAAAGTTTAATTATTAATTTAATTAGTTGCATACATTCATTAGGCTAAGCGACGATACAGTACATTGAGTTTTCCATAAGTGACTTAAGTATTTCGCATTGCACGTAATAATAATAATTAACATAAAGATAAACATTACATAACATTGGATTCAATTCAAGATAATATAAGATACAAATTTATTTCATACATTGCATTTGATAGAATATACAATACTCATCCATCTGATGAGGTAGTTCAATAATAATTACATTTACATTTACATTGTTCACCTCACAACATTTGAGGGATGTTTTCAAATACATAATTTACAAATTACAATGAGGAAGTACACATAAGATCCAAGTGTGAGCTCTCCATCCATGAAGCTCTCAATGCCATGATCACAAAACTGGGGACCCAACGGAATAAGGTGCACATTCCACCTAACCATGTCGTACCCGTAGGTCCACCCCACGTGCTAGGAGATAGTAATAAGGTTACCTAGACCTAGTCTACTAATCCTAGACACTAGTACATAACAAACTATTGGTTACATTGCTTCCAGATTTTGACAATTGAATATTTTACAAGTACAAGGTTAACTGTTACTCTAGGTGGAGTGTCATCACAACGTTGCAAAGGTTACCCTGGTGTTTCTTCCTAGGTTCCGGCCCCCAATCCTTGGGTTACCCTGGTAACCTCTTGCGAAACCTGGCCCCTATTGCATACTATTGTGGAATCAAATGCCTCTTGAAGAAACAAGTCATCGATTTGCTATTCCAGGCCTTCTCATCTTATACTCAAGACTGAAGTAGCTCTAGAGTCATAAGAGGCAAAATATCTTGTTAAGAGTTTTAATCTAACTATTGTGTCATTTAATTATCACTGACTTACTTACTCTTTGTAAGTTACCCTAACACCACTTTGTGTGTTGGCCCTTACAAAAAGCCACTCCCCTAAACATAACAAGGTATCTAAGTTCTCAGACTAAGGTTTACAGGTGTACAATCATACAAGATACAATTTCAACACTATTCATACGAACATCAAAGTTTATGTTCTCAAATATATGGTATCTAAATACCATACAAAAAACCATGTACACATGAATAACCAATACATAAATTCAGCTTAACAACCACTATCCCCACTTTTACAATTAGTCTGGAAGACTTGTTTACTCGATGCTTTCCCAATTTGCCCAAAAAAGAAAAATATTTAAAGAAAATTGAAATAAAATAATGCATCTACTTTAGGATATACTAAATCCTTTCAAACAATATATTTTGCATGTATTTAAAACAACTTAATTAAATTTCATAATCAAACATTCCAAATTATAATTTTCACAATTTTATATATATATAAAATAAACTTCAATTTGTCAAATAAAATAATATTAATCCAAACTCTCATTGATTATTTTAATATAAAACAAACACTTATATAAATTTATATAATATATATTATAATATTATATAGTATATATAATATATTTGAAATATATTATATATAAAATATATATAATATAAATATAAATTAACATTTATATGAATTAGATATTAAATAAAACAAAATTTAAATACCATTTTTGTTTACTGCGTAGCCGGCAGTCCTCACGGGAGGATGCGCTGCCTGTGGGGCAGCGCTTTCTCCACATATTTGTGGAGGGTGTTGCCTCACAGCAGCCGCACCCCCCCCACTTTGGGAGGGGCGGCTGGGAGGTAATCTCCCCCACCGCACAGGTAAAGAAAATAAACGATTTTTTTTTTTAAATAATTTTGGATTAAATTCGCCGTACGGCGAATTCTTCGAATTTGTAAATTTAAATGAAAACTTTCTAATAATTATCTTTGATTTACACATCAGTAAATGTATATATATATATATATATATATATATATATATATATATATATATATATTTACAAGAAATACCAAATGAATCTTTATATATAGAGGTAAATTTTCTGGTAAGTTTTTCTACAGAAATTAGAAAGAGTAAGAAATTTTAACAGATAATTTATGTACAATATGTTTTCAATGAAATAGTTTTACCTGGAAGTTTTTTTTTTTTTTAAATAAAATAAATAAAACCCCATATCTTCTTCAATTGAAATAAATGTTTTAATATAAGAATTCATCCATTTCTTTTAATTTCTCCTATAATTTTCTACTGATAAAACATATCTTCATTTTGTTCTTCTAGATTTCTCTATAAATTTCTTGTTTTCACAGAGATTTTATTTCTTTTCACAATTAAAATCCTTCACAGATCTTTCATAATCAAAATCCTTCACAGATCTTTCCTACTGTTTAATAAAAAAAAAATTTGCAATATTTCCGAGAAGAATCCAAGAAATACAAAACTAAAATTTACTCATTCATTCTTTTTCAAGGAAATCAAATTAACAAAGAGAAATACCTGTAACACCCCTGTTGTCTGTAACTTGAGATTTGACTGTAGAAAAGAAAATCCTCTGTTGCCCGTAACACACAGTCCTCCAAAGCTTCTTCAACAATACACACAAGATCTTCCCACTAAGGGATCTTCCACAAAAATACAACTAGATGCAGAGAAATAACAATTTCTAAGAAGAATGAATTTTACACAAGAAGAATTTTTTTTTAATTTCCCCATGAAGAAATCTGATAACCCTACCGTGATTCCCATATCCAATATTACCTCCGTAAAGAAATTTTCAACAACCATAAATCATAATTACACTGGCACACATGTCGAGAAGTGGTTGCAAAATATCTTCTCCACCACTTCTCGGCAATTCTTGCCAATTTCCAAAAATGCATGCAAATAAAATTTAATTATTTTATTTTATTTAAATTTACAACCAATTTTTTTTAAATCACATGCAATTATTTTTATTTAATTTCAATTTACAATTCAAAAATATAACCATTTATTTAATAACCAAAATACCCTTTTCACAAGCCGGCTCGGGTAGCAGGATTGGCGTGAGGCTATGGGATGGCTCCTCATGGTCTCGGGTTCGATTCCACTCTCGGTACTTACCTGGTGGTTGTGGTGGCCGGCGCTGCAAATACTCGCAGGGACTAGTCTCGCCCCCCCCGCTCGCCTCTAGGTGACGCTGGGCGGGGGGCCATGGGGACACCCTGTTGTAACGAAAAAAAAAAACCTTTTTCACAAATAATTATTTAATTTTCAAATAAACTATTTACACACTTAATAATTTAATTTAATTAATTTATTTATTTAATTAAATAAGTTTGATCTTTTAAAATCAAACCATTTAACCAAATAAGCTAATTAATTAATTAATTAATGAAGCAAGTAATTTCTTCCACATTCAAACATTGATTTAAATAACAATAATTAAAGCACAAAAACCAACATTAAAATTTAGCCAAATTTACTTTCCAAGCAATTTATCCAAACAAAAAATGACATACAATCCTATAACTCTGAACTAAAAATAGACAATGTACTAATACTGGGATTATAGATTAGACTAGGGTAAACCAAACTACTATCTCCCGATCAATGTATCCATTGAGTCTTGACACGCTTAGACCGAGTACCCAGGTGGAGATTGTCATGTACCTACAAAACAAATAACAGCATACAAATATATATATATATATATATATATATATATATATATATATATATATATATATATATATATATATATATATATATATATATATATATATATATATATATATATAAAGCATTAAACAGACACTGTATGGAGAAAATCACGGATATCATAGGGCATTCGCAAGCAAGTGATGCGATTTCGTTCTCCACACCAATACACGTCACAGCAAACTGAGGAAATAAATAGCTGTTAGTCCATCATAAACATGTACATAGCAATAATCAACAGAAAATAAACATCTACGCTATATCACATCATGTCTAAAATCAGTAATCATCAAATAATATATCATCATGTCACAGAATAAATCCACTATCACTCAAAACCAGCGATCAAAATATCCAAACAAGGTATCATAGTCTAACAGTGTGAAACATAACAGCAGAAAGCATAAGCATAAACGGAGGGGTACTACAGATTGTAATACATCATAATCTGAAGGAAAAAATGCCTAATTATAGTCTCTATTACCTTTTTAACCTCTCACTCTAGCCCCCTCTATATATCCCTCTTTGTACCTCTTTGTTTATATCACTTTGTATATCTTTATTTCTATCTGTTCATCTCCCTCTCTCTAAGGATTATCTCACTATATCTCTCTATCCATCTCCCCTAATCTATATCTCTATATCTATTTATGTTTATTTTAATCTCTCCCACTCCTCTCTCTATCTTTTATATCCATATCTTTCTCTATCTATATGTCCCTATCTATCTATCTCTTTTCCTATCCCTTTAAATCTCTCTATATCACCCTCTATCCATATTTCTCCCCCTCTCCCCTGTGTTCTTCTCTCTCCCTCTCTACCTATCTCTTTGCCTTCCCCCTCTTGTGTCTCTCTTTGCTTCCTCTACCTATCCTCCACTATGTACATCTCTCTCCCTTTCTCTTTCTCCCTCTTTCTATCTATCCCCATCTCTCCCTCCCTTAATCCCTCTATGATCCTTATATATCTTTCTAACCTTTCATCTTTTCTCTTCCCATATATGTCTCTATCTCTCTCTATCCTTCTCTCCCTAGATACATCTATATATCTATCTATTTCTCTCCCTATTCATCTCTTTCTCTATCTTCATCTCTTTCTCTATCTTCCTCTCTCCTCCTCTATCTCTACAACATGCCTCCATCTCTATCTCTCTCCATCTCCACATATTTCTTCTTCCATTGCACTCTCTCTCTCTCTCAAATATAACATGAGCTTGTTGGTAATGGAGTCTTATTATCTTCCTATTCATAGTTGATTTGAAGCTATCACTTCTCCATTGAGACCTTTGTTGCAAAACCAACATCATTTGCTAAATAACCTACCAATTCATCTCATGCACTACACAAAATGTATACAAAAAATAGACTTAAATTTTCCATAATTGACCTTCCACACTTCTTCGATGTACCCCCTACACATGAAGGTGTGATTGCAATTTTTATTTGAAAAAAATGCTCACTTGTACTATTATCAATTACACATTTTCCAAATAAATAGATGACAGTTTGAGGATGTTAGTTGGTAGCTTGCAGTGGTGGCTAAGCAAATCACCAGTCTTGGAGAATTACTGGATTCTATCACCTTCTCTCATATCCCTCGGGAATGGAATAAGATGGTGGACAGGTTGGCCAAATGGGCTTCTGAGAAGAATCAGACTTGGTTGGTGGATGATTGGGACAGTTTACCGGGGGATCTTGCCTAGGATCTGAAGTGTTGAGTTACTAAGGAAATGAGATGTTGCATGAACGATTCTTGATTTCCTATAAGATGGTTCTCGACCCTTTTAAATTCTTTTCTACTTTATACTTTGTACTGTTCTAATTGATTAATAAATTTTTTAGCCTCTTTTATTTTTAAAAAAATTACGAATTTTCCAAGACTACTTGCCATTATATATTTCACTACATTATATAGGAGTTGCTTCAAACATAGCACCATAAGTCATGACCAAGCAAGATAATAAAAAATTCAAAATTTCATTGGAAACATTTACTATATATATCGTGTACTTGTCTTGACTAGCAAAAGTACTAGAGATGGCCCAATGTTCGCCGCCGACTGCAATTGATGCCGAGCACGTGAAAAGTGGCCCCGCTCAAATAAAATACCATACTTATAATTTGCCGACTGACCACGCTTGATGTTGCCATATGTCAAATCACGCAAACTCATTGAATTTTGTTTTCGCGGATTTACCGATATTTTATTTCTAGGCGGAACGTGCCGACTAGTTAAGATACTCCGCATACTTTTGATCGCTTTCGATAGGAATGTGCGAACACAAAGCCGGCGAGAATGCCATATATTGTAATACGTTGCATTTTACGTATTGGTTAGTTATTATCGATATCATACGAGTTTACATCGGTGGTTCCTTCCTGTAAGCATGCTTACAAGGCATTTTTCAGTGACACGATATAATATCAACCGGGTTTTCGTTCTTCTACTAGAGCAAGTTTAGCCTAATAATCATGTCTCTTCTTTTCACCTAATCAGTGATAAAAATATGTTATATATCTTTTCTCAATGTGGGTTTTAGGTTTGTTTGCTTAAATTGCAGTTTTATAGATAATTTAGAATAAATTTTATTAAAATCTAGAATATAATTTGAATTTTTAAAAACATGGTTTAGAGATTCACAATAGATTGAAATTATATAATTTGTGTATCAAACGGTTTTATTTTAATTCGTGAAAATAATTGGTAAGGGTGATCATATGTTTTTTGATAGATAAAGTTAAGATCATGCACATGCAACATTAGCAAAATGCATACCCATCAATCCTTAAATCTTAGTGAAAGATGTATTAATTTAGACTCATGCTCATAGTATCAATGAGTTGCAAAAAAGTTATCCACACACACACACACACACACATGCACGCACGCACACATATATGCATTTTCTTCTATCATATTTAACATTTCCCTCCATTTTTTTCTATATTACTACGAATAAATGAAAATATCTATCATAAATAGAAACAAAGCCATTAAATACCTAACTCTACAAAAGATTTTTCATTAACTTTTAGTAACTTTAGTAGTGATTACTATATGGTTACAAAAATGGAAATGATTAAATCATTTTTTTAAACACATAACTAAACATTCATGTGTTGAAATCAAATGTAACTTACAAATGTGGCAAAACTTTACTATTAGGTACAAACACATGTAATCATTTATTGATGTATATTCTCAATTATCAAGAATGGTGTTTAAATTTGTTGAAACATAATGATCAAGTAAACTAACTGGTGATAAGTGAATAAAATAGTCATTGGTAGCCAATATATAACTGAACTGAAATTCGTTAACCAAATCATGCTAAAGAAAAAATCTATATTAGCATTTAATTCCCTCACAATGTAAAATTTTTAGATGATTTCAACAAATATGCAATCTAAATCCAACATGTTATAATGTGAAACACAAAAAATTATAAGCTCAATTTAACAGTATTTATGAATAGTTTAGTGTAATTTTTTCTTTTAGTCAATTAAATCTACCCAAATTTATTTTAATATCATTACAAGGTTAAGTGTCTCTAAATGAGATGTCTTCTATAGATCAAATGAAACAAACGATAGAAAGTAGAAGCAAAAATAAATAAGAATATATAGTCAACAATGTAATTATTATTGTTAAGATTTTGTATCTTCAATTTTTATAATGTCAATATAGTATCCCATTGTGTTGGAACTATAATTAATGATCCCCATCCGCTATGAAGTATAAGAAGTTTCTAGGTCACCAAATTTATTTTGAATCTCAAAAATATATATTTTGAAGAGCTTAATATACATTAGATAGTCTTTATAACGACTAATATTATTAATTTATTAATCATCTTGTAGATAAAATTTAAAAAACTATTGAGATTTTTTAAGAAACATATATAAAATATATTTTATTTGATAGAAAAAGTAATAAAATTTCACACAAGATTTATTCACATTATATTTAAATTTTATTTAAATAAAAATAATTCTGTATACTTTATTAATAGACGATATATTTTTACAAATCTAATGTCATTTAAATTATTTAATTATCAAACTAAATTTAAAAAAAATTAATTGCCAATTTCCTAAGTTACTGCCAATTTTTTAAGTTATAGAATAAATTGATTATCTTCTTTTAAATTATTTAATTAAAAAACTAAAACTTTAATAAAACTGTTAATTCCCAAATTTGTAATAAATTGATGGTTATCTTCATTACACAAATGATGATAACAAAAACACAATTGAAAATATTAGAGAAATGCAATTATAATAAAAGAAACCAAGAATACCATTGTAGCGGTGTATTTTCGCTAACATCGTTCTACTGGTCCTGACCTCAGATATTAGGGTTTAGAGTTAAAATGACAAGAAGAAAACCTAAACAGTTACTCTATCTAACTGTTATCTATGCAGATGGGGCGACAAACTCATTCTAGTTTATCATAGAATATTTACGATACGCAAACATTAGTTTCAGCAACCACTCCATGCGGAGAGCGCAATTAATGGTGTTCCTTTCCATTTTACGATTATGGCATGTCCATCGGGCTCCAGAGTATAATATTTCCCGGAAGGATATTCCCCTAATAACAATCTAGCCTGGTAAGTAGCTTTAAAGCTGAAGCTTCTTTCGCTGAATCCTGCTTGTTTGAAGAAACTCCTCCACACATCAGTTCTAACATGCCTAATAGTCCTCTCCTTCCCCTCATAGACTATCATATTCCTTATCTGACTTCCACTAACTAATTCTTCATGCTTCACCCTCATAATATCATTTCTGTCTGTTAAGGTAACATCCAACATATCAAAATATGCCATGTTATGGAAAAGCACCTCGCTGAATCTGTTCATAAAAGATGGAGAATTATGCTGCGCTTCTATTTCCGTATACACCATTACCCGAGGCCTCAGTTTCCTGATGACACATAAGAGATTGTGCAGAAGTACCGGGTCGTATAGCCATCCTCCCAGAATAAATGGAGCGTAAACTGCCAAGGCCTCACCAGATTTAACGGTGAATGAACCTTCCTTAATCTCCTCTATGTTTGGGATCTCCACGATGTTGTACCAAAACGGAATCTCAAATGATCTAGCGAGCTCATGAAGTCTTCTTCCTTTTTCTATAAGATCTTCTGTATTCTTCCCAACTGCTGTAATCCTGAGAAGCTCAAGCGCAGGGGAAGAAGAAGAAACAGCTCTGTGTGCAAGATACTCCATTAATATTGTCCAGTGCGACCCACTTCGCACCCCCAGATCAATTACATGAATTTTCCTTGCAGTCCCCACGATGTCTATGACTGCCTGCACAGATGTGAACTGCACCAGTTTGATATAGGGCAGAAGTCTATAACAATACAGAAGGAGATTAAAAGGAATCAGCTTCGTTGTATTGAAGGCAAAATCTGGGACCGGTTTAGCTGCGTTGTTCGACTTGCCGAGAGTCTGGAGTTGGATTCTCTCCTGTATGGCACTGGAGATATAATAGCAGAGCCTCTGTATGGGACTCCCAAGTTGACTAGACAAATTTTCGCATTTTCTCACCAGCCGAGCAGCGTCATCATATTTGCCGTCGGCTACCAATCGTCCAGAGGCTAACAGAAGTTGAAGCAATTCCAGCCCCTTCTCTTTCTCTCCATCCAGAGCCTCGTGATTGGAGCTAATGTTACCGCATGCTCTTACATGGTCAGACCCTTCCAAATTCAAGATTTTCTCAGACGACAAGAATTGATAGGAGCTATTCTTTGGTAGAATCTCATTACGAAATTGTGCTCCGGGCACGGAAATGTCATTGACGGTCTTGGTGTTCTCTGCTTCAGGAAGTCCATTCAACTGCCCGGACATTTTATTATCATTTATTAGCTCCTCCTCAAAGGGAAAGATATGAAATAAATTATGGCTCATGAGCTCCTCACTGAAAGGAAACATTTCATGGTCTGGCAGCCCAATGGTGTCCTCCATGGCGATGGCCGGATATTGGTCAACCTCAACACCATCTAACTCGCAGGGTAAGGAGTTGAATGAATAATCCGGCATGGACAGAGAAGGAATTCCTTTGTTAGATGCATTCATCTCTTCTTTATTTTCCTCGAATTGGCTTTCAATATTTAGCTCGTTCCAGAGAGGAAACATTTCATGGTCTGACAGCGGAAAGTTGTCGTCCATGGCCATGGCCAGATATCGTTCAAGCTCCGTACCATCGGACTCGCAGGGTAAGGAGTTGATTGAATAATCCGATACGGACAGAGGAGGAACACCATTGTTAGAGATATCCATCTTCTCTTTGTTTGCTGCAAATTGGCTTCCAATATTGACTCGCGGAATTGCAAGAGTATTTTACAAACGGGAGGAACTCGAGACAAACGACATTGTCAACGTCGTCATCATATCGAATACAACGAGATACATGCAAATTGCGGATAAGTCGATACAATTAATATAAAGATGGTTATTTTTAAATCATATTTAATGGTGAAGGCTAAATTTTGGCTAATAAAAGCATGACAATTAAGTCTTTTTGGAAATAAGATGTATAATTATTATTGATTTTTTGATTGTTGAATAGTGTGATAATAGAAAATATACTTAGAGGCAAATCTTTATAAATAATTTAATCAAATTTTAATGTGTAATTTATTATGTAAGTTAAGCTTAAAACTTTCACACAAAGTCATTCAAATTATTGATCCTCTGATATGACATAAAAGTTACATTATTATGCGTGACAAGTTAATTTCTTGAATATTCAATCATATGAAGGATTAATGTACAACTTCATTATATAAGAATGATGCATGTAGGAAAAATCAGTATTAAATTTTTCTTGAATGACCTACCTGTAAATCGAACAAATCCATCTATTCGATCTTTCATTTCATTTATTTTGATGGAGAGTTTAATGTGAAACCTAGATTATTTTTTCAATTTGATATTGGATTAGGAGTCTAAATTAATACTTGTTTAGCTTAGAGGTATGGATAAAGGGGTATCAATTTGACAAAACATGCTTGATGCACAATCCTTAGCCCCAACCCTTATTTATTTCACCTCTAAGTGATTTGAACCTTAGTGAAACATTTAATAAAGAAACATACCCCACTCTAACAATAATAGATAACTATAGAAGTTTCTTCAATTTGTATTTTTCTTGATTTACAATGCAATTATACTCCTTTCAAATAATCTATGTGTTCCCTTAAAAAAAATTCTATGATGCTCTTCACTTGTTCCTCTTCTTTTGATGTTTCTTCTTTGGTTCCTCTCTTTGGCACACATAGATCAAAACCTACCAAGAATGCAGACACCATGCTCAAAGGGGGTGCAATGGAGGGCTCTATGGACTGTTCCTTTGGAAAATCATCAAACCCTTCCTCACAGTGGATTTCAATTACACACTCTACTTTAGCTCTCACAAAAACATTTCACCATTATGATGGCAAGCACTATGATAGAAAAACATTGTTCTCGAGTGTCATGACTTGAGGAATGGACTTTACACATGCAATTAGGGCTTTAGATTTGTAGTATAGGAATGCAAGTAACATCTTCCCATGATACCATTTTGTATAAGAGTGAATTTGCACCCTAGGTGCAATTCCCTCTTTTTCCTTGTTACACCTTAGAAAACCTAAGTCGGAGGCTTAAATTCACTTAAGCCCACTAATGGCAGTCCACTCGATGCCTATTTTGTATGTCGGTGGAGGTGTTTTTGTTGGCAACACCCATGTGGTGCGCAGATTCCTGCACAACATGCTTATGTCCCTGGCAAATTCCTGCGGTTGAGCTAGAAGAGGCATCACTCTTCCCTTTGGCAGCAAAGTTGTAACACCCCCTTCAGCCACCCGACACGAATATGGTTGTTTTCTTTCTCATTCCTTCATAATCAATCTTTGAACTTGCATTTGGAGGTTGGAAGAAATCTTGAACAGACTTGGCTCTCATACTCTCACTCTCACAAGCTTACTTCCAAACATTCCAAGCATTCGATAACAGCAATATGATACTCCATCACGTCGGTAGAGCAAGTTTGGAACCACGCCATTGCAGTAGAGGCTTGAGTTCCTCTCATTTCTCCTCCAAGTATCCTTGAGTGCTCTTGGTGGAGGTGGTAAGCTTCCATCTCCTCTCCTCATCATTTCGTTGAGTAGCATAGTACTATTTTTGTAGTGCTTATGTTTTTATCACTTCTTTATCTTCCTTCCTTTGGTTGTCTGTGGAGGTGGGAACACCTAAACGGGGGTCTGACTGAGGTAGGCCCCTATATAGCCACCCCCCAACATTCTCTTTCTTGCTTTGTGTGGGTGGGTACATTTCCAAGAGCTAGCTGGTGAACAGGGTTTTCTACGAGATTGTCTTCATCACCTTAGCTTTGGTATATCTACTCTATCACCTTCGCTTGTATTTCTCATATTTCATAGTGTGATTTTAATCTCTTAGAAGTTGTTAAGCTAGGTTTTTAGTTGTTTTGAAAAGTCTGACCTTGTCTCTATTGTAATCTAACCATACAGACTACAGTGCATTTCTGAGATGCTAGCAAGTCGTGCTATCATCCAAAGTCCACGCTGACATCTTCAGGCAGAGAGCTCCTTGAGGCACATAGTTAGACCTAAAAAATGACTCGCCTAGCCTGACCTTGAAAGTCGAGATTGCAGATTGATCATAGGACCCAAAAATCCTCATCATTCTCATACTCATACCCTAAACATACACTCAACTAAGGTAAGTTAGGGAAGCCTCTCGTGTCTTGACCCTCCATGACCTGGGGTCTTGCATGCGGTGGTCCCCCTCTCTTACATTTTTGGTGAACCTGACGTGAACCATTTTGGTTTCGTTCTTGTGATACTGGTAGTTCCTTTCTTCGTACTCTAAGAGTGTTGTAGGTGTGAGTGTTGTAAGGCTATCACCTTGCAATCCAACCTATGACCCCTAGGTGGCATAGTTGGAAGGTTCCAAAGGTATTGCACGATGAAACCTTGATTCGGTCACTGTCTCATCCATTAACATTTGGGGATTCTGTGAAAGCATTGTCTAGTTTGCATAATGGCCTCCTTCCTGCATCAACCCATCCCCTCAATGCAACCTACGGATAGTAGTGTTGGAATAACATTTACTTCAGAGGACATTCTGATGGGCTTTAACAGGGAACCATCTCCACTTTACATTCCTGCATGGATCAATGGGAATATCATAGGAGGTGTTCTCATTGACCCAACATCACAAGTAAATATAATAACAGAGGAGATTATACTAATTAACTTTTTACATAAGGATGGATATGATGCTCCTGTAAGTTTCATTCACACACATGATGAGATTTTCATACCCCCCTTGGGTAGCATTGTCTTATCGGTCTTAGTCAGGCCTAAGTCCGTAAACCACTTGTTTGATATCATCCCTGGGTATGAACTCTTTCATGTAAAGTTGGGTATCCCTTAGTTGGTGGTGATGAATGCGGTACTCTTCGTCATGCATAAATGTTTCAAATTTATCCACAAAGGTTATGTACATGTAATCCACGACACCGGTTATCGACCGCTGGTTGCATGTGGTAGCTACTCGTTGGATCACCCATGGCCTATGTCCGTGGGCCCCCTTCCACCTAGGATGAACCTTTTACATAAGACATATCATAACTATAAGAAAAGGATGTTTGATGCTGAAGGCGAGGTACCCTCCCTCACCCTATGCAAGGCTCGAAAGAGGAAGGAAGAGAAGTAAAATTTTGATCCTGGGTATGTGCAGGATCATCATGGAAAAAGTAGGCCCTTAAGTGGCAAAAAATTTAGAAAAATCAGTGTTAGGCAACTTGACGTAAAAATTTGAATAAGTTATTTATATTATTTAAAAAATATGTAAGAATAGAATATGTAGAAAATTGAATATAGTTTATAAACTACTAGGTTTATTTAAAAATAAATAAAATCTATTTGGTGAGAATTTGAAATTTCAATGTAGTAGTACTTTAATTTCGGGAAAAATAAGAAGTAGGTGTCTGCCCTGACCACCCTAACCATAATAAAATTATAATATTTTTATAAGATTTTATATATAAGTAGAGGACTCATGTCGATGTGATGCATATTGTTTTGTAATTTTTTCCAAGTAAATAATTAATTATGATTTTTATTACAACTTTTAAAAAATATAAAACTCGTATGTCTAACCACCTTAAATTGGTCAAAACCTCATGAAATTTAATTTTTCTTTTTAATCCTATAGTATGTGAAGCATAGAATGTGATGCATGTTTCGGATTCAAAAAATGTGATACTATTTGAAATTTATAGATGTTTTTCAATCAGCCTATCGATCAGGACTTTAGTCGTAATTCTAATAGAAAATAAATAATAATTATTTATTAAATTCAAATTAAAGAATAATTTATATTGGTGGAAAGCTGAGAATCTCCTCTAAAAACCCTTTTCATTTCATCAATTTTGGATAAAAGTAAAGTTGTCAGCCACATACCCTACAAATACCCATAATATTGCCACTTTTTGGCCCCTCATGATCCTGCACATACCCTCCTCCTTCTTCCTCTTCCGCTTCCCAGTCTGACGCTTCTTCTCGCTTAGCTCTGGTACCCTCAAGTTCTGCTCCTCATTTATAGGAGAACCCTTCAATTCTCACTTAGCGAAAGCCCAAGTGTCTTGTGTTTGAGTTTCTTGTTCTATTAACGAAGCCTAAACCTGTTTGGTATGAGAGGAAGAAGATCCTTTGACGATATTTCTCCTTTTCTCGACCTCTGTGACCTCCTATTACTCATGATCCTAAGGTAGTGAGTGGAAAGAGGCCCTCTGCTGAGGCCCTTGAGTCAACTCCTTCCATCGCTCCTCAACTTGCTCCCCCTACTCTTGCATAGGAACCTGTTCCTCCGCCCGACACGACCATAGTGGACGTTCCAATGATCAAGCAGGAACATCCCATCCCTTTGCAAGATATGACTTCTAACTCCAAGAGCTGTAGGAATTGCCTTGCACGATATTGCAAGCGTCAATGAAAGGCTCTCCTGGCTGTTTAGGCTGCTTCGCAACAAAAGGAGGAAGAAACAACCACCCTTCTTCAGGGCCCTCTGCAATGTCTTCTTTCCTATTTCCTATTGTGTCTCTTCTGCCTAATCCATTCCCAACTTTCGTTGAGAGCAAAAATGTGCCTAACCCTAAATAGGTACAAGTTTTCATCGCTCCTTCGGTAGAGCTACCTTTGCTGATGTCCATTGCAGATATTCAACCCTTCCCAAAGCCCATGGATATGGTTAATACTTCAGTCATATCTGCTACGATTTTGTCCCCATCCTCCTCTGCACCTTTTTCTTAGTCTGTGGGGAGTTCATCTCCTCCTGCGAAGAAAGAGGTAGAGGCTAGTCCTTCTGATGATAAAGGACATAGGAGGAACCTACCTTCGCAAGGTGGCCTTGTGATGACCTGTTCTATCGTTATGATAGAATCAGTCCTGACCTCTCCTAAGTTTGTCACCATTCTCAAATCATTCGACGAGCCTAGTGGTGGATCTCAGGCACATCCCATCCCATCCACTGAAGTAAGACATAGCGCTCCCATGGGGTGAATGTTTTACTCTGTGGATGAAGTCTTAATCCTCTCGGCGATCTTCGTAAAATCACTGACTTTGACTCCACAAGAGCTCGGCGGAGAGGACCTTGAGGGGCCCTCTTCATTGGCCCTTGTTACGGGAGGGTCAGACACCCCTCCTCTTAACATTCCACCCTTACAGGCTCCTCCTCTTTCCCCTTATGAGGATATAGATTGGGAAGTGGATGACCTTTTGGATGATCAATGTTAGGAGGAGGTCCCTTTTTCTTGATCTCGTATGCATATGTGCGTGTTTTGTAATGTGTTCCCCCATACTCATGTTTTGTGTGCCTAGATGACCCTCATCACCTTTAGTTGTGTGTGGATACATGTGTGGTTTTTGTTTCGTAAACCTTTTATTTGTATCATCATTCTTCCATGTTTGTGCTTGATTTTTGATAAATTAGGGATGATGCAAAGCATTGGGGGAATTTAGGCTTCCCTTCCATGTTGACCCAATTTTTTATTTTTACTTTTTTTTCCATGCATTCTTCTTGATCTGGTTGGGGATTGATGATCTTTCGCCTTCCATGCGGTTACCTACTATTATATGAGCTCAGACAGATCTGACCTCGCTAAACTAGATCCCCTTGTGCCCTTTGTTTGTAATTTTTTATTTTCCTTTATCTTTCTCTCTTCTTTTCTTGAGTTGTCCCTCCTATGTGTGACAACGTTATTTAACACTTTGACTTTCAGAAAATGAATTCACTACCAACGAATCTTTTTTTGAAAGTCCTCACAATACCTTTTTTCCTTGGAAGTGCATTCTCAACTTGGAGCCCTATCGAAATGTGTTTCCTTCATCACAGGTTTGTAAAGAAAGGACTTGGAGACCTTCCTCCAAAGCGAGAACTACTTTTAATTCCCCTCACATGGTGACACAACCATCCTTTTGAATTCCTTGATGAAGTGAACATCTTTTGAAAGGATCCCTTGATGACGAATCGCTCTAAGATGGTGACTTTTGAATTGTGTGTCCCTTGAGTGTACCCCATTTATACTTCATGCTGGGTTTCTAAAGGACTGTTTCTTCCAAAGCCTTTGTGATGAATGGACTCTTTTACATCTAGTCTGGGGGTAGCCCAACTAGACTCGTTCCATTCGTCCTTTCGCGTATAGCTTGGGGGCAGCCTGACTAGACCTCACTGTTTCAAATTGTGCGTCCCTTGAGTGGACCCCTCTCCTTTTGAAGGGTTCCTAATGAACCCTTGGGTAAACCCACAATAGTGGGTTACAATTTTTCGAATGAAGAAAAATTAGAAATTCCCATCAAATAATTTAAAATGGTTTATCCCTTCTAATGAATGGGGTTCGAATGAACCACCCCCCTTCTAATGAACTCCCCCTTCAAATGAACCCCCCCATTTTCTAATGAACCCCCCCTCCCCCTTCTAATGAACCCCCTCTTGCACCATATAGGTGGGGTTCAAATGAACCCCCTTTTTTCACCTTCCCCTCCACCATTTCAAAATTTATGCATTTTTTTTACTATCGAAGCCTGGGAAAGATGTGAAAATGGAGTCAAATTGATAAACCAAGCTAGATGATTGTAGTGATCGAAAGATGCTTTCCAATGACTATAAATTTAATATATTTTGTTTTCATTTTTTATTTTTTGTTTAGTTTTATTGTACATAGGTTTTTCACCAAACATCAAGTTCAGTGAAAAATCATTGTGGAAAAATAGTGATTTGAGGAAAAAAAATTGAAAAATATATACGAACTAGGTATTGATGTCCTCATTCCAATAAAAAAGGAAAAATTGAATTTCAATAAATACCAAAACATTTATGAGAGTCGAAGTGCACCTATGTCTAAATTATAAATTTTTTGACTTCAAAACTTAATTAAAAGAAAAATATTCAACAAAATTCTATGAAACAAAATGAAAGAACTAGATACTTGTGTTACCAACCTAAATTCAAAACAATCATAATTTAATCCTTTATAGAAAAAAATTTATGCGAGCTGAAGTACACACCACTTTTTAAAAATGTTATTTACTATTAAAAACTACTTATCAAAGGAGACACAAAAAAATTATAATGTAATTTCAATTTTTTTTTAAAAAAATACATTTAAAATCTACAGACAAAATCTCACAAATCACTAGTTTACATCATTTCCAAATTCCTAATAGTTTACCTACTATAAGTGTCAGAAAGTGAAATTTTCTCTAAAAAAGCTGATTTCAATGTCATGTTTAGCCAAAAAGTGTAACCCATTATTGTGGGATGACCCCCTTTGAAATTTTTTCAGTCTATGTGACCAACTGCTTTAGACATGTTCTGTCTGCAGGTAGACATGTCACCACTTTTAGATGTGTTCTATCTACACATAGACGTATTGGCACTTTAGACATGTTCTATTTGCGGGTAGACATGTTGCCACTTTTAGATGTGTTATATCTACGGGTAGATGTATCGATGCTTTAGACATGTTCTATCTGTAGGTATACGCATCACAACTTTTAGATGCGTCCTATCTATGGGTACACGTATTGCTGCTTTAGACATGCTCTATTTGGAGGTAGACGTGTCGTTGCTTCTGACATGTTCTATCTACGGGTAGACATGTCGCCGCTTCCTGACTCTATGGAGTCTGCTTCCTTGGGGCTTCCCCCATGCGAGAGATTTTGGGGGTCACCTCCTTGCAGGTCTATGGGCCTATAAGGTGCTTTGTTGTTCCAACTTCATAGTATTGAGCAGCTATGGAGTCCTTTATTTTTCTTGCATCTTCAGGTTTGCCAAATCACAGTTTGCATCCTTGATGATTTAGGTATACTTTTTTTACCCTACTCTTCTTGATCTACTTTACTGAGCCCTCATCAGTACTTGTGCTCACTAAAGTGGGGGAAAAATGTATAAGAGCAAATTTGCACCCTAGGTGCAATTCCCCTTTTTTCCTTGTTAAACTTTAGAAAACCTAAGTCAGAGGCTTAAATTCACTTAAGCCCATTGATGGAAGTCCACTTGGACCTTATTTGTTGTGTCAATGGAGGCGTTTCTGCCAGTGACACCTGCGTGACACACAGACGTCTATTATGCGTGCTTACATCCCTAGCAGATTACTTTGGCTGAGCCAGCAGAGGAATTACTCTTCCCATTAGTAGCGAAGTTGTAACGGCCCCCTTGGCCACCCGACCCAAATATGGCCATTTTCTTTCTCATTCCTTCATAATCATTCTTTGAACTTGCATTTGGAGATTAGAAGAAATATTGAACTAACTTGGCTCTCATACTCTCACTCTCACAAGCTCACTTCCAAGCATTCCAAGCATTCGATAGCAGAAATATCACACTCCATAAGGTTGGTAGAGCAAGTTTGGGACCACACCATTCTAGCAGAGGCTTGAGTTCCTCTTATTTCTCCTCCAAGCAACCTTGAGTGCTCTTGGTGTAGGTGATAAGCATCCCTCTCCTCTCCGCTATCATTTGGTTGAGTAGCATAGTACTATTTTTGTAGTGCTTGTGTTTTTATCACTTCTTTACCTTCCTTTGGTTTTCCATGGAGGTGGGTACACCTAAACGTGGGTCTGACTAAGGTAGGCCCCTATACAACCACCCCCCAACACTCTCTTTCTTGCTGTGTAGGTGGGTACATTTTGAGGAGCTAGTTGGCAAACAGGGTCTTCTATGAGATTGTCTTCGTCACCTTAGCTTTGGTATATCTACTCTATAAACTTTGCTTGTATTTCATAGTGTTATTTTGTTCTCTTAGAACTCGTTAAGCTAGGTTCTTAGTTGTTTTTACGAGTCTGACCTTGTCTATGTTGTAATTTGACCATACAGACTACAACACATTTCTAAGACACCAGCACACCGCACTGTCGTCAGAAGTCCACGCTGACATCCTCAGGTAGAGAGCTCCCTGAGGCGTAGAGTTGGACCCAAAAAATGACTCACCTAGCCCCACCTTGAAACTCAGGATTGCAGAGTGATCGTAGGACCCAAAAATCCTCATCATTCTCATCCTCATACCCTAAACATACACTCAACTGAGGTAAGTTAGGGCAGCCTCTCACGTCTTGAACCTTCATGACCTGGGGTCTTGCATGCAGTGGTCCCCCTCTCTTACACATTTCCATTGGAATTTTGAAGGGTTAGGGAATGAATTGACTAATGTGCTTGGTGATGGGGGTCCTCATTTAGATTCACATCATGCTACTGCTATTGTAAATGTCACCTATGTCGAACATTATTCACATTTCCCTATTTGTTTCTACATAGAATTCCATAAGTCTATTTGGATATTTTGCCATTGGAAAGGGGAGATTTTTTGTCCAATCATGCACTAATCTATTGGTTTTCAAATATTTGAGTGAAACTATGTGATTTGCATGCTTGGGTCTCGAAAAAATAGAAGAAATTCATGGCAGGAGAAATCAACATTTACCCATGTGCAAAGGGATTCTTCATATTAGAGTTTGTTTCATAGGAAGACAAGGAGTTGGTGATGGAAAATGGCCCATGGATCTACGAAGGAGATTTCTTATGCTTGAAACCATGCTTTCTTGATTTTGACCCACACACAAAAATTTTCACCACTACATTTTTGTGGGTAAGACTTTTGTATCTTCCCATTCAATTATGGGAATTATATTGCTTGAGGGCTACTAGAAATAGATTAGGACAGTATTATCTCTCTTCTGAAGAAACTATGAACTATAAAATTTGAACTTGTGCTCAAATCTTTGTCGAAATAGATTTTGTAAATGGTCTCCCTATTCATCTTTTGCTAATGGTAAAAAATGGATGTAGGGGGCAACCGATTGATTATGAAAAAAATTCTTTTAGATGTAGGAAATGGTTCTCTACAGAACACTCCTCCCATTGTCACAAGCATCACAATTTGGGGAACCTAAACTCGTCCAAACTGACATGGTGGATTGGAGCTAATCCCAACACTATATCATTCCTCCCAATCTACCCAAGTATTTTTGACCACCCTTGAATATATCCCTAAAAAATAATGCGTTGATCCCTTTCCCCTCTTGGGGATCAAAATTTGGTCTTGCTTTCAAAGGTGGAAAAGTCTATAGTTCTTTCTAAGGATAGTGAAGCATCAACAATATCAACATAAAATGGCAATGGTTTTCCGCAACCCCCCAAAATAGAAAAAGAGTGGATAGAGGTGAAGAGGAAGAAAAAAACATCAACCAAATAGAAGAATTTGACTATATTAGGTTAAGTAGCTCTCTCATGTTCCCTATGACAGGAATGGCATTACTAGCAATAAGTTCAGTTCTTGCAAAGTCCTGTAAAAATTTTAACTCTTCAATTATCTTCCTTATGTTTTTTGAGAAGCATTAGAAACCATTGTTTCAACATCATGCATATGATTTTTAGGTAGGGAAGTCATTGGAAATGAGGTATGAATACTATGATCCATAGTGGGTTTATTAGTATCAACACTATGAGTGAAAGAGTTGGAGAACCCAAGATCCATGACAAATGGTGTACTATGGGATGACATGAGTCTCGAACTATGGCTAATTAAACTGTTAATAATATGACACCAAGTTGTGAAGCTCATACAAGTTTCACAAACTCAGTACACACCTAAAATGGAAAATGGGCAATATGCAATCAAATAACCTAGGATGTAAAGTGCAATGCAAATATGTAAAAGAAATTTGCATATTTCAAGAAAGATAATTTTCTAATTATGCTATGCAAAAACCTTAAAATGATGTCTTGTAAATTCCATTTTGAATTCACACTAAACTTATCAAATGAATCTTAATATGATCAATTCCAATTAATTGAAATTTTGCAAACTGAAATAGAAAATTGAAAACAACAAAACATAATATAGAAATAGAGGTTTTAATGCCCAAAAATTTAGGAAACATCCCTAATCAGGGACTCATTCACCCTTGGGTAAATGGGTCCCAACTTAGGGTTTTGAAAAATGTTTTTACACAATTTTGAGTTTATTCTTATGATTTCTAGATTCTTGTTTTGGATAGTGAGTTAGAGTTTTATATTTTTGTGAAATTAAGCTTGAATGCAAATGAAAAATAAGACTAAAGGATAACTTAGGAGAGCTAATTTGAAATGCAATTTTGATTAATTTGCAAATGTAAATGAATGATGGTGCAATTTTATGTAAATTCTTTGCAAAATGATTCATTCTTTTATATTTTTTAGATTTTAAAAGATGCAAAAATGCAATCTTAAAACCCTAAATGAGATGTAAACTAGTGCAAGTTAAGCAACCCTAAATGATATTCAATTCAATGTAATGTAATGCAAATTAATGCAAGATCTAGATCTAGGGTGAACACAGACTCTAAAATAAGAAAGAAACAATTCTCAAAAGGCCCAGTTCACCAAAATGAAACAAATAAAAATAGGTGATGGGGGTATCAATTGAATATAATGGACCTATTCTCCCTCATTTCATTAGGAAATGAGATCCACACAGTAAAATGATTATCAACCCTTAGGTGAATCAAGTCAAAATATGAATCTACATATTTCTTTTTTGTGTTAGGAAAGGGGTCTTGGTCAAACAACACTTTTGGGAGAAAAACTAAAAATAGTAAATCAACACCAAATTACAATATAACACTTGGATTAGCAAGATTAAGGTCAATATTGAAATAACCAAAAATTAAAATGTAGATATGCAGAGGTAGATCTGAATGTACGTTTCACCAAAAGTTAGTTTATGTCGTTGATCTAGGACACATTCACCTAGGGGTGAATGGGTCCTAAGTTATGGTTTGTTTGCAACTTTAGGGAACCTCTGCTATATATTTGAATCTTCTAATTTTTTGAGGTTTCTAGTTTGAAAATACATAAATAAATTTTCTAAGTAACTTTCCATGAGATGACAACTTTTATGACAACTTTTGTAACTTTAAGAACTTCAAATTTTTCTCTTCAAGAGATCTTCAATATTTCTTCCCCCTTAATCTCCACACACAAATCAAGAGGGAAAAATGTTTTATTTTTGGTGAATAGAGGTTTTCCTTTGTCAATCCCCATTCGACAATCAAATATTGAAATGAAATTAAACATGAAAGAGGGAATGAAGAATGAACAAATATATTTTACTGCTTAACAAACCCTTGCATAAACCTTGGAATGTAAATCTGCAACTTGTATGAAATGACTTCAATGTATGTGGATCTTAACACTTGAATCGTGACTTGAAATAATGATTTGAATGCTTGAATGGATCATAGAACATACATCACCATATTAGCTTTAATAACATGCATGATGCAAGAATAATTTGACATGAAAAATGGATCTTGATTCCTACAATGAATCTTCAATTAATCTTCTCTTGAATGCCTTGAATTTCTCTTGAGATGCTCTTGATCTCATAAACTAGCTCATAAAAATTCTAGCTTGAAAAATCTAGGTCAAACATAGTGAAATAACCTTATATTTATAGGTACGTATCCATAATTTCTCAAAATTTAAATATCACAAGATGACAATGAAATGTGCATTTGAAAATATTAAAATACTACCAAAAATATAATTTTAATTTAGGCCCTAGGTCTATAAGGGACGACCCATTCACCCATGGGCGAATGGGTCCTATGTTCCTAAACATAGGACACACATTGCTCAATGAGAAGTGTTATGTTTAGGCATTAATGAATGATGGGTTTCCTCTTTGGAAAATGTAATAAAATAGGATTGATAAATGAATTAAGGGGGGCCAAACAAGGAAAATTAATCTCAATTAATTAAAGGGTCCCTAAATAATTGTGAAATTGTAAATAAATACATTTTACAACACTAAAATAAGGAAAAATTAAGTCAAAATTTACTAGAAGGGCCCAAAAAAATTAGAAAATGTAAAGGAGATACACTTTTCTAAAATAAAATTCATAGTATAACACTTGTCATTGTCCCTTTGACTAGTTATCTTCCTTTCACATATGATGAACAAGATTAGGATGTAGACGAACTACTATAGGTTGACTCACATATGCCTTACTAGAATTTTTATTTGTCTTATTTTTCATGTTCTTTGTGTGATTGCATGTGGATAATGTGATCCCCTATATTGTTTTGTTTCACATGTCTTTATATTAATTCCTCTATTTGTACCTACAATTTTATATATGTCATAACACTTTTTTTTAATTTTTTCTTATGTTTTTGTTTTGAGGATGACATAAGGAATCAAGACATTTAGGTCTCTTCCATGTTGACCCAAAATATTTTCTTTTTTTCGTCTCTCTATGTGTCATTCTTCTAGTTCTATGATTATTTTGGGAATGATGACATTTTCAAGCTCTATACACTGTAGCGAAGACATATGTTGAATTCGAAACCATCGATCCCTTATGTGTTTGAAATTTAATTTGGGGGGAAACCCCTCTTCATGATGCACCTCCATTTGGAAACATATTCTTGACATAAGCCCTTCCAAATAGCCTCTCATGTCTTATTCTTTAGTATTTATCATTTTCTACTTTGAAGTAATTGCTCAAGAAATGGTATCAAATTCTTTAAAGTGGGGCCATAGATTAGCATTGTCATTTTGACTATGGGGTTAGCGAAAGATGATGGGGTTGAAAACTAGGCCCTTAAGTGGCAATAAAATTTAGAAAAAATAGAGTTAGGCAACTTGAAATAAAATTTTGAATAGGTTATTAACATAATTTGAAAAATATGGAACAATAGAATTTGTAGGAAATTAAATCTAGTTTTTAAATACTAGTCCTTTTTTGGAAAAAAAAATCAATCTATTTGGTTAAAATTTGAAATTTCAATGCAGTACTACTAAATTTTTTAGGAAAAAATAAAAAGTAGTTGTATGTCTGACCAACCTAAGTAAATTTTTTTTTTTTTGAAACTTTCAATATAACTAGAGGACACATGCTCGGGTGTGAAGTATTTTTTTTGTAACTCTTTTACAAGTAAATAATTAGTTATGAATTTTTCTTAGAACTTTGTAAAAATATTAAAATTTATTTGTTTGACCACCATAGCTTGGTCAAAATGTTATGAAATTCATTTTTTCCAAATTTATCCTATAGTATGGAAAGCATAGAATCTATCACATCTTTTGAATTCAAAAAATATGAAATAATTTGATATTTATAGATGTTTTTCAATCAACCTATCAATGAAGACCTTAGTCATAATGCATGTAGAAAATCAATAATAATTATATCTATTAAATTCAAAATAAGGAATATCTTATACTAGTGTAAAGTTAAGAATTTTCTCAATAAACCCTTTTCGTTTCATCAAATTCGAATAAAAAATTCATCAACCATTTTTTTCTCATATTGCCACTTTTTGGATGCCCATGATCTTGCACTCACCTTATGACTCATGTTTCTTAGTGTGGTATTCTTACTTCATGTGACATGTCATCTTCTTGGTGACATTGGGTTTGATGTCCTACAATATTGTGACCTTTTATGAGCATATGGCATTCCTCTTAGTGGTGATGTAATAGATTCCATTCCCTAAATTGGGAATTATTTATCCTTTATTAGTCCTCACTTGGAGACGTTAAGCACGATGTTCCTTAAGATGAGACCATTCATGAACTAAGCAAAACCCCTTTGAATAGTCTATTGCACATATCAAGGCCACCATGCATAACACAACTTTCCTACCAGTTGATCCTTTATGTTTTTCAAGGCCACCAAGCATAACACACCTTGCTTTCCAATATAATATTTTCTCATGAGTGCTTAGAATAACAAAAATTTCCAGCCTTGTGATAATTTGTATGGCACCTTATCAAAGTTATCCAGAGGTATAAATTTTGTATAGTCATGTGGCTCACCTAGTGGATAGCATATTTCACTAGCCCTTGTGAGTGCATTATTTTTTGCATAGTGGATAGTAGGTTTCACTTGTAATTTTTTTTGAAAAAAAACTAAGGATTTATCCACGTCAGGTTGGACAAACAGTTGAGGCTTGATCCACCCCTATTTTTCCTTTTTTTTTGTTCTTTTTGTTAGTCTTTGACATTGTATGATTGAGTATATTGTCATTTTTGTTGCATATTTGATGTAGAGTATGGTGAGATTTAAAGGGTTTCTAAAGATACAAAAACAAATATCTTGACTGCTCAACCAAACAATCACAAACACTTCTTCCATACAACTTGATTACAAGGCTTACAAATGCACTAAAAGTGGTTTCAAGATACCAAAATTTCAATGAACCTATGATACACCTTAAACATCATAATATTGAATAGATTAAACCAATCAAACTCCATTAGAAACCTGATTCCTTCATTATTCCATCATTCACCCATAAGAGGCTCATTTGCTTGTAGTATTCCAAATGGACAAAATTGGGTACAACTTTCCAACCAGTTTGAATCACCAAAAATAAAATATAGTTTCAAGCACCCATTGAGGCCCTATTAAACATATCAAGAAACCGAATATACTTGATTTTAAAAGTAACCTCCTAAATTTGACAGTCATGTTGTCCTAAAGGCCTAATTCAGCTAGTTTGCATGAGGGTTTATTGGAATCATCTCTATATTTATGACCTCCAAACTCTTCATCAAGGTCCAAGAAACATCAAATATGGTATGTACACTCTTATTAAACTATTTTCCACTCTGTTCCAAACTCTTTTCTTTAAACCCTAACTTCTAGCCATGCATTCATACTAAAAAATTATTAAACATCCACTAAGTCAACAACAAATTCATGTAGCATGCCTTCCCCTACACCTGCAACCACAATAAAATTGATAAAAAACCTAAAATAACCCATTCTATTTATTTAAAAATGTCTCCATTGGTGGAATGGCTAGTTATTCCATTTTTAGATTCCCAAACCCTTAAAATGAGGGTTTCAAAACAATTTTCTGAAAAGTGCTCTCAATTACTCCAAAATTAATGAAAATACCTCAAACCACTTTCAATTGGAAGCTAGCACTATATACTATGAAAGACGATTAATATTATAGCATAGAGATGTTGTAAAAACCATACAATACTTGCAAACAATAAGAAAATGTTGAATCTGCAGAAAACATGGTACTTTTATTCAAAATCTCTTCAAGATACAACTCTCCACACTCTTTCTTTCCTTAAAAAGGATCTCTAAACATATTAAAACCATTATTTTAACTTCCCATTGAGTTTCCAATGAAAAAAACCCTTCCCTTTACAAAGTGACTCTTCATATTCCATTTCTTTCACTTTTGAAATTTTGCATTTTTGACAAGAATTGCAAGATTTTGCATTATTTGAAAACTTGACCCCACACTTTACCTAGAAACCTATTCAAATGACTTAAATACATTAGAAATGGTCAACATATGACCTCATTACAAACAAGACACAACCAAGGTTCAAAATTTACAAAGTTGTCTCATGGAGGCATGAAATTCATATGGTGCTATACACCATACTCCTAGGAAAAAAATTGTCTCAAGTCCTCTTGAGGACAGTGCTGTGTAATTGATTCAAGCTTGAATTGAATATCATTCTTCAACCACCAAGTAATCTTTGCACTCATCAAGAACTAAATATTTTCATTCTCCCTTTGCCTTTAACTGGTTCTTCCTTGTTGAATGTTCTCTTTCATTTGATGATTTGTTCTGTTTCTAAAAATGGTGTTGAACCTGCCTTTTTACCTATCATTAACCTTCTCCTACCATTTTAGCAACATGTTTCTTAATTCATTCTTGCATTTCTAAAATCAATTCATCCATGACCTTTAAAGAAGTAAAATTGAACACCAACTCAATATCATTTCCCTCCAAAATTAAATTATGTTTTAGACCTACTATTTCAACACATCCATGTTTTGAAATGGATGCATTCTTCATGTGCTCTTCCTCATGCATATACCCATCTCTCTCACTGCTCCATCACACAATCTCTCACAACATACTATCCATCTACCCAACAAAGATCCTCGAAGATTCTTCCTCTACCCACTCTCTCTCTTAGTGGAGGAACTCTTTGCACCTTCTCCCTACTTTCATCTCTATTGGAGGATAGTGATCATAGACCTCTTCCATGTTTGTATCCAACACACCTTCTCACAACTCTTTCTCTCTTACAACTTTAAGATGGAAAACAAGCACCTGCAATGAACACATTTCATAATCCACCAGATCAACTAGATATGATACCAATTGATGCAAAGAATTGTGGGCATCAAATGGTTTCTAAAGATACAAAAAAAAAAGATCTTGAATGCTCAACCAAACAATCACAAACTCTTCTTCAATACAACTTGATTACAAGGCCTATAAATGCACTAAAAGTGGTTTCAAGACACCAACCTTTCAATGAACCTCTAATAAACCTTAGAAATCATAAATTGATTGAATTAAATAAACCAAACTCAGTTAAAACCCTGGTTCCTTCATTATTCCATCGTTCACCCACAAGAGGCTCATTTGCTTGTAGTATTCCAAATCAACAAAATTGGGTACAAATTTCCAACCAGTTTGAATCACCAAAAAATAATAATTCAAGCACCCATTGAAGCCCTCTTAAACATATCAAGAAAAAAAATATACTTTCTTTGAAAAGTAACCTCCTAAATTTTCCTGTCATGTTGTACGAAAGGCCTAATTCAACTAGTTTGCATGAGGGTTTATTGGATCTCTTTATTTTTGACCTCCAAAATCTTCATCAAGGGCCAAGACACATCAAATATGGTTTGTAAACACTTATTAAAACATTTCCCACTCTATTCAAAAGTCTTTTCTTTAAACCCTAACTTCTAGCCATGCATTCATACTCAAAAATCATGAAAAATCCACTAGGGTAGCAAAAAATTCATTCAGCATGCCTTCCCCTACACCTGTAAACACAATCAAAATGAAAAAAACCTAAAATAACTTATTCCACCAATTTAAAAAGGTCTCCATCGGTGGAATGACTACTTATTCCACTTTTAGACTCTCAAACCCTTGAAATGAAGGTTTCATAACAGTTTTCTAAAAAAGTACTCTCAAATACTAAAAAAATAATGAAAATCCTTCAAACCACTTTCAATTAGACTCTAACACAATATACTATGAAATATAATTAAAATTATAGCCTAGATATGCTGTATAGACCGTAGAGTACTTGCAAACAACAAGAAAATGTTGAATTTGCAGAAAATAGTGTAGTTTTATTCAAAATCTCTTCAAGATACAACTCTCCACACACTTTATCGCCTTCACAAAGATATTTAAAAATATTAAAATATTTATTTTAACTACCCCTTGAGTTTCCAAGGACCAAACCCCTTCCCTTTACAAAGTGACTTAATATTCCATTTCTTGCACTTTTGTAATTTTTCATTTTTGACAACAATTGCATGATTTTGCATTATTTGACAACTTGACCCCACACTTTACCTAGAAACTTATTGAAATGACTTAAATATATTATACATGGTCCAAATATGATCTCATTGTAAATAAGAAAAAACCAAGGCTAAAAATTTACAAAGTTGGCTCATGGAGGCATGAAAATCACATGGTGCCTTGCACCAATATGTAACAAAGTTATGTGTCTCTTTCTTCCTTTTTTGGTTTATCGCAAGATCTTAGATCTTTGGGGCTTGATCATTGTCCTCAAACTTTTTTTTCTTATCTTTCCAACAATTCTAAAATTAGACCACTCTTAATTGTCTACTTAGTGCAAGTTTGATGCAAGGTCATCCTCTTACTAAAGTGGGGGCTAAATGTAGTGTAGGAAAATGTAATCTAAATTTTAACACTTTTTTTGGGCCCCTCTATTATATTGGACTTAATTAGGCCTTTATAAGCCATTTTTACATTGAAAAGGTGAATAAATAAAAATTTTGGAAGAGGAAACCCGACAACAGTTAATGGATCCTCCTCAGACATTTTTCATTAGTGTCAAGAATAACACAACTTACTAATGTTGTGACCATTTATGTGTTGTCTAATCAAATTTATCAAGAGGTATAACTTTTCTAGGGTTAGATATCCACTTCCTCGGGCTCACCTGGTATATATTGGACTACACTAGCCCTTGTGAGCGGATTATTACTTGCATAGTGGACAATGGGTTTCACTTGTTTTTTTTTTTTTGAAAAATACCTAAGGCTTGGTCCACATGGAGTTGGAAAAATAGTTGAGGCTTGATAGACCCCTTTTTTTTGAATTATTTTTATTTATTTTAGTCATTGTTGTTGCATATTTAACAAATGTGTGTGTCTCTTTGTGTCGTTATTGGTTTTCCATGAGATCTTAGATCATGGGGGATTGCTCATCCTCCTTGACCTTTGTCTTCTTACCTTTCCAGTAGTTGTACAAGTAGACCTCTCAAGATTTTCTACTTTAGTGTGATTTTGATGCAAGGTCATCCTTTAACTAAAGCGGGGGTTGAAAGTAGTGTTAAAAAAGGTACTCCTTTACATTTTCACACTTTTTTTTGGCTCCCCTTAATTTAATTAGACATAATTATTCCTTAATAAGCCATATTTTACATCTACAAGCCTAATAAATTATAGTTTCCAAAGTGAAAACATGACAAAAATTAATTCCAACATGTAATACTTTACTTTGACGAATGTGTGTTCCATGAATAAGGACCTGGGACCTGTTCAACAATGGGTGAATGGGTCCTCCCTGGGCCTTTGAAACCAAATTTAAAGTATGTTTTTGATAGTATTTTATTGTACCCGAGTTCAACTTTTAGTGTTGGCTTATGATGTTTAATTTTCAAGAAAATAGAGATACATACCTATAAATACAAGGTTATTTTATCATTCAAGTACTTAAATTTTCAAGAAGCAATATAAAAAATTCAAGTGAGAAAAAAGAAAAGAAAAGATTATGATCAAAGGGAGTAGAATTATCATTGATTTATTTCAGCAATCAAGATCTCAAGCATCATGTCAAAGTCTTTTGCAATCATGCATGTTTTTGGAGTGAACATTGTGATGTAGGTTTCAAAGATCCAAGTGAACATTAAAGTCAAGATTCAAGTATCAATATCTACATACATTTTTAGTAACAAAAAAACTATCCCTTTCCCTCACTTAACTTGGGAATGAATAATTAATAATAAAATGGACTTAACATGATGGCTTATTTAGGGTGTTGTAAAGTGTATCTTTCCACTTTCATACTAATCTAGGGCTTTATTAATTAATTGAGGTTAATTTGAGCTTAATTGGCCCATTAAATTCAAATCCAAGACTAATTTATTATAAATTCAAGGTGATACAACCCTAGACTCATAAATAATATTACACAACACTTAATTTTACAGGGAATGTGTCTTAGGATAGTGAGTCCCACCTAGGTTTTTAGGTCCCAAACTTGGTTTCACACCTTTCTAAAAAAAATTTAAAATGGTCCCATAAATTATGCCTAATGGGACTCATATGCCACCTTGGGAATATGAGTCCCATGTGGCCAAAAAATTAAATTAATTCAAATTCTTGGCAGGATTTTATCCTCCTCGATCTGATGTCAGCTTGTAGTGTTGTAATTTTGGGAATTCTTGCATAATTAAGTATAAATACAAGGTTCTTTCAGTCATTTTCATCTAAGACTTTTTTGAGAGCATTCATAATAGTAAGTTGGAGTTCACAAGAGAGTTTTATTTTTTATAAGAGCATTCAAGATCATTCAAGGGTTTATTATCAAGCATTTTAGAGCATTATTCAAGCATCAAGCATCATGTCAAAGTCTTCATGCATCATGTTTTTTTTTTAGCTAACAATTGTGATGTAGAGTATCATGATTCAATCTAGCATTTCATTCAAGATCTATCATATTCAAGAAATAAACAAGATATAAATCCATCATAGCCACTTCATACATATTTGTAGCCTCTTATTGCCACGGTTTGGTGAGTTACAACATGATATTTTGTTCATTCATAATTCTCCATTCCTATTTCATTTCATTTCAAGGTTTGATTACCAAATTAGGGTTTGACCAAGGTAAACCTATTTCTACTAACAAAACAATATTTTCCATCTCTTTAGTGTTTGATTTAGAGGTTTAGATTGAAGGGATATTGAAGAGTAAGTAAGGAGAAAGTTGAAAAAGTTGTCACCCTACATTGGAGATACTTTGGAGACTTCTATAGGTTGCAAATAAGGGTTTAAGATCTGGAAATCAGTTGGAAAGTACAGAGCAAACCTTGAACACAAAATTCAAACTTTGAAGCTTCAAAAAAGTCTAACTTCACTAATACACTAGTTCTGGTGTATGAGTCCCAGTTTAGGTCAACCTTTTAGGTATTTTATAGTTTCAAACACCCATTTGCCAAATTTCAGTTTCTACACAGAAACCCAAACCTAGGACTAAATCACCTATTTTGGAAAATGAGTCATAATTAGCATTAAAATTAGTGTTACTAGCATTTCAAGGATTCATTCAATCATCTCCAAATTTCTAGGTGCACAAATTTCATCTTACAACCTTTTATTCTATTTTTCATACTCTTTTAGGTCATTTTTTGAAATATTACATCATATTAGGGTTAAGCATTTCATCTTGCATTGCATGTATCTTTCCAAGCCCTAGCTTGGTGGTGAAACCCTCATTAGTTGAAAAACATACCATAGGAAAACCCTAGTGCAAGATATCTTTCTCTTTTGCATTGAGATCTCTATGGTTTTCCTTCAATGAAATAATTGGAAAGTGGGTTTTGCTCTATGTTCTAAACCGTATGAAAGCCTCACACCCATTTTCTATTGTTTCATTTTGTTTTATTTTTTCAAACTTGGTGATAGCCCTTATTTGGTACTTTCCAATGCCCCTTTTTCTATTTGTCCACCTTTGGCATATATAATGAACATGATTGGGATTTAGATGACTTGCTTTAGGTTGACTCACATGTTACTTACTAGTCCATTGCATTATTATTTTTTTATGTGATTGCATGCGAATGATGTGATCCCCCATAATTTTTTTTTTATGTTATCTCTCTCTTTGTGGCATTCCTCTATATGTACCTTTCATTTTTCTCTATGTAATAAATCTTTCAAAATATTTTTCCTTTATCTTTTTCATTTGTCTTGTGTTTTCATTTTGGGGATGATGCAAGGCATCAATACATTCATGTTTCTTCCATGTTGACCCAAAATATTTTTCATTTTAATTTGTCTTGTGTTTTCCTTTTGGGGATGACATAGGGCATCAAGACATTCATGCCTCTTCCATTCATGCAACAATGGGTTAGGTGAAATTTTCCTTGTATGGCACTTGTCATTGTCTCTTTTAGCTAGTTGATCACCTTCCATGTATATATATAAAACTGATCTTAGGGATGTGGATGACATGCCTTAAGTTGGCATGCATGTGATGTACTAAGTTATATTTATTATTGCACTTTATGGGAAACCCCTTTCCATGATGTACTATTCAGAAACATATGATTTGGCATAGGGATTTTTGAATAAACTCTCATATCTTCTTCTAATTTAAAGAAATTTCTCACACCAATGGTGTTAGAAACCACTTTAAAGTGGGGGAATACATTGAAAGTCATATTTTATTATGCAATTTTTCTTTCTTCTTGCAATGTGTCCCTTTCTTAGTGGTGTCATTGGATTTAATTTCCTCTAAGAGTGTGATATTTTTATGATTTTTCATCTCTTGGAGACATTAGGCACAATGTTTCCTAAGAAGATACCTTACATGAACTAAGAAAAATTCTTTTGAATGTACCTTACTCTATTTTTCATTTACAATAATTGTTATATGCCCAACTTTCATAACACACTTTTCTTGCATATGGAGCCATCTTGTTTGTTCATGAGTGTTAAGAATACAAAGTTTTTCCTGCCTCATGAATCCTACTATCCATCTTGTGTGGTACCTTATCAAATTTATCGAGAGGTATATCTTTGTTATGGTTAGCATATGGGAGAAAAACTTATACATGACTTTCCCATAACCACTTTCTTATATGTCTGGTCACATACTAGTCTTGTGTGTATTTTTCTTATTGGGGTCTCACCTACTGGAAGGCCTAAGGTTCCAATAGCTCTTGTGAGTATGCATTTGATTTGGATAGTGTAAATCATGATGCACTTGTAATGTTTTTTGAACAAGAAACTTAGATCTGATCCACATCAAGTTGGACAAATAGTTGAGGCTTAATCCACCCTTCATTATTTTCTTTCTTTATACCTTTGGTGGTGTTCGCTTGTATCTTATTTTTGCATCATATATCTTTCACATGTGTTTCCTCTTGTGCCTATATTGGTTTGTCAGTAGATCTTGATCATGGGGGCTTCACTACCCTCTTGATCCTTGCCATTCTATACCATACACATTGGTACACTCAGACCCCTCTTGAATGTCTACTTTAGTGTGAGTTTGAAGCAAGTTCCTCTTCTTACTAAAGCGGGGGCTAAATAAATGTAGAAAAAAGTAACCATTTCCACATTTACTTTAGGAATAATTAATATTAAAATGAGCCTAATGTTTCCTTGATTTAGTGTTAGGAAGTGTATTTATTTACATACTCATTAAGTTTAAGGCCCTTTTTTAACTAAATAGACCTAATTTTTCCTTAATTTAGTGTTATGAAGTGTATTAATTTACATATTCACAATAAATTTTTGGCCCTATTGTATTTATGACCTTCAAATGATCATTAGTAGGCCCCTAGGACCCTTTACTATTCATCCTAAGGCTTATTTGAACCAAAATCCTAAAAAATTCAACAAATACATTTAATTTTCTAACCCCCAAACATTTCCTTAGCTTGAAAAGCTTGGGTGGGATCCATACACCACCTTGGGAATATGATCCCCCCTTGGCGGGACCTATATTCCACCTAGGTGTATGAGTTCCATCTAGCCCCTTTCTATGGTTTTGAGTAGGAAATCATGGTTTTCAATTCAAATTTTGTGAATGTTGGCCTTTGGGATTTAATAAACAGTAAATTAGATTAAGTGCCTATATAATTAAGGTTTCAAATCATTATTTCACCTAAGTAATCTAGGAAACGTAATATTCTCCAAGAAATAGATTCTCACCTAGATCTAGAGCTTTCAAGAGATATTTCCATGTGTTCAAGAGTTGATTATCAAGAATTTAGGAGCGTCAATTCAATATTGAAACACTATGTCAAGGTCTTCATGCATCATGTGTGTTTGTGAGCTAACATATTGATACATGTAGCATTTGTGATCCATGTTCAAGTATTAAAATTCATATCAAAAATTATGATCAAGGTCTACATCCATTCAATCCAATTCATAAAATTTGAAGATCTATACTCCAAGGATTCAACAAGGTTTGGTGAGTTGTTACATTCATTTGTTCATTCATCATTCCTTCATGTTATTTCAGTTCATTTCAAAGTTTAATTACTCAAATGGGTTTAGATTGATGCAGACCCCCATCCACTAACAAAAACAACATTTTTCACTCTCTCTTGTGATGTGTGTTCTATAGATTTTTGTGAACACAACTAAATTTCCACCTTGCGGATATAAGTCCTGGTATAGGCATTATTCTAGATTTTAATGGATTCTGACTTGTGACTGTGAGGTTCTTTTTTCTGCCTAAAAACCCTAGACTAGAAATAAATCACTTAGTCTAACGTACGAGTCCCTATATGCATTAGCAATATAAAAATTCAAAATTTTCATATCTTTCTTATTCATCACCAACTTTCCAGTTACCCCTCTATCATCCTCAATTTCTCTTTCTTATTTTAGGTTTCAATTCCAAGGCCATATCTAGCTAGATTTTAATATTGCTTTAATATCTTTCTTTTTGAGAATTTGTCTACTGGTGAACCCTTCTTTAGTGACACTGAAGGAGACCTTGTAGCAATCTCTTTTCCTAATTTGATAATTAGATTGAGATCTCTAGGGTTTCCTTCAATGGACTAAGAGTGAAATAGTTCGTAAACCCTATTTCATTTGGTTCAAAGTCTAATTCCTCAAGTTGTGAAGAATGAGAAGTACATATATGTCCTACTACATTATCATAGGTATGATTTACATTATTATTATAGATTGGTGCATTTCCTTAATCTTTTTCCTTCTCATGATTAGGAATTGGATATTTATAGATTCCTAGATCTTTGTTCCTAGGTTTGTTATCAATATCTACTTCCCCTTAATCAATAAGGTATTCAAAAAAATGGTTATCTTGATAGGTTTTTATGTTTTACTTAGAAAAAATAATTAGATCATTATACCTTGAGAGTTTTCTTTATGATTCAAGATAGTAGTTAGAATTAGAAAGTTTAATTTCATTCAATTATATCAATTTCTTTAGGACTGTTTCAATAGGCTCCACTATAAAAGTGAATTTTCTTCAAGAGGAATTCTTATTTCTTGGTCATGGCCCTCATGAATGATTTAAATTCTAGAATTTTTTTTTGTTTTATTATTAGTGTAAGTTATAGGGTTATTTGATAACAACCTTTTCATCCACCACACCATCATTAGTAATATTTTTTTTTGGCCCTTTGACATTTTCACACTCGTTTGGGTCCTCATGGATTTTGGCTTAATGTTTCCTTGATTTAGTGTTTTAATGTGGATGAAACATTGACATTAGTTCTTGGGCCCTTGTGAACTAATGGAATTTAATGGTTCCTTACAAAAGTGTTACGAAGTCGGGTAACACACTTTCACATTTTTCTAGGGTTTTATCAATTAACTAAGCATAATAAATATAATTTTAATCATACTCAACATTAATCTTGCCTTATTCAGAGTGTTATAAAGTGTTGTAACACACTTTCAGATTCCTCTAGGCTTGTCACTAAGAATTGGGATTTATTATGCTTTAATTGGCCCTATTTTTCATCCACAAGCCTCATTTATTACATCTTTTCAAGGAAAATCCTGACACCAATCAGTAACCAATCATAATTTAGGTGTTCTTGGCTTGTGTGACCCAAATTTAGTTTCTAGGACTCATTCATGACCTTCAGTGAATGAGTCCCACCTAGGTATTGATTGAACCCCTCAAAAAATTCTTGGTTCCTGTCCATAATTATGCAAAATTTTCCTTGAACCCTTGTTTCTGGTTTAGGGGTGTGTTCCTTATAATTTTTTTTGGGTCTTATGAACTAAAATGCTTCAAAATTGGGCTACAAAGCTCTATAAAACCCTTGGTAATTTGATTGTTGCACTGACCTATTTTCCCAGTAATCGATCACTTAAAGTGTCACTCATGCCATTGAGGTTCTTGTTTTTACCAACCCCCTGATCTTAGGTTTGTCAGTCACCTTGATCATTTTTCAATATTAATGTTTCCTATGGTCGAAGTATTAATTTTATAAATCTTTAAGTCCTCATCCTATATGGGTCGAGTTCTCATATGCTTAGGGGTGGCCCCTTTTTAAGATTAACTTTTACGGCATGCACAGAATTGGGACTTCATGTTGGTTGTTTGATCGTGGTAAATTAATCCTATCCATTCCCCATATTTATGTGCTATATTGTTTCTTGTTATTTTATTCACACAAGTTGGTAGGATTTGACCATGTGCCTTGTATGCTAGTGGGCCTGGTTTCCTTGGTAAAAATACATGGTGCCTTCCATAGAAGATCAACAGTTGTAGGAGTGAAGAGGTGGCCACATCTCTACCACTCCATGTGCACCCATCTTGATTTATTTCATTGTATTTTAAATACATGGGCTAGTGGGAGATGGCCACATAGTATAGCCAGATGGTGGGAATAGTGTCTCTATAGGGGTAGTGGATGTAGTCTAAAAGAAGATCAATGGTAGAAATCACAACTTGTGTTCTCATCAGATTCATTCCCTGTAAGCACATTTGTCTACATTTGTAAAGATAGACAATCACACGGGCTTGCAGGCAGAGGGAAATCTATCCTTTTTGTGGTACTCGCTAGGTCTTGAGGATGATGATTTGCTTTGTAACAAATGAAACCAAATTTTGATGGTAGGTGAAGTGGGAAAGCCTTGACCACTCCTCGCCATCCCATGAGTTCTAATCCTATATTCCATATTTTCCAACGGGCATGTAGGAAAGTGCCATGTGAACTACTTCTAAGAACTTAGAAAGTTTCTAGTAGAGGTATATGTAGTTGGAGATATTGCCTGAGACCGTTCGAAGATAAAAATGATGCTAAATTAGAACTGATTCTTAAGAATGCATATGAAATTGGTAAAAAAAATTATCATCATCAAAATTTTTAGAAGCTAGTACATGTGAGAAGGTGAAATTGATGTAAGGTAGTGTACGAGCCAATATTCTGAAGATAAATCATGATCATTCCCTACTATCTTGCTATGATGAATTACAAGTGAATTAATTCCTACAGGAAAGTGGGTAAATGTGACATGACAGGTTTGGTTAATGAATTAAATGTATAGTTAATATTTAAGTTAAGTGAATTCTTATCTCACTCAAGTTTCTTCATTAGGGACAAGTATAGAATGCATGCATTTAATTTTTTCATCATTAATAATTTGGATTATCTAACCATTGATTTTCTTGAAACTACATGATTGATAGTTGAGATTCAAAATAAGAAGCTAGACAATAATGACATTCTAGTTAGCTTTGATGTTATCTCCCTCTTCACCAAAGTCCCCTTACATGACTCAATTGAGCTTATCAAGCAAAAAACAAGCCATGAAATTGCTTCCTTGTTGAGTTATGTCTTAGATCTACCTTCTTTTCCTTCCAAGCTGTAATCTATGAACAATTAGATGGAGTTTCCATGGGCTCCCCTCTCTCTCCCATCGTGGCCAACCTCTACATGGAACACTTTGAAGACATCGCCCTCCACTCGTTTCCCCTCAAACCCAAGTGGTGGAAACACTATGTAGATGACACCAATATTTGTTGGTCTCATGGTCTTAACAAATTGAAAGAATTCCATTCCCATTTAAACAACATTTCTCCTCACATCTCTTTCACCAAGGAAATTGAATCAGACAACCAACTTTCTTTCCTTGATATTCTTCTCATCAAGAAACCAGATGGTTCTTTATCTCACTCGGTCTTTTGAAAATCAACCCACACTGACCTTTACCTTCACTCTTCCTCTCACCATCACCCATGCCAAAAATCTGGGGTCCTCAAATCCCTAGCACACAGAGCTTTTGTAATTTGTGACAATGAGCACCTAGACCAAGAATTGGCCCACCTTACCCGTGTCTTCTCATTAAATTGTTACAAAAGAAAACAAATCAACAGAGTGATCTGCCAAGCCAAAGCGAGGCTCACCCTCCAACCATCAACTCCCCGCCCCCCTTCCGTTCCCTTAGCCACCCTCCCCTATGTCGAGGGTGTCTCGCAAAAAATTGCCAAGATCCTCCTCAAAAAAGGCATCAATTGCACTTTCAAGCCCATCTTCACTGTTAGAAATCACATTCCTTCCCCAAAAGACCCCCAAGATCATTTCCTCAAACCCGGTGTCTATAAAGTGTCATGTTCCTGTGGTATCCCCTACATTGGAGAAACAGGACGATCCATCAACACAAGAATCAAAGAACATTGTGCTGACATAAGACATGAACACATCTCCAAATCCGCTCTAGCTGAACACTCCTCCAAGACGAAGCATCACATCGCCTTAGAAGACACCAAAATCTTGTTCAATGAAGATAACTTCTTCAAGAGAAAACTCAAAGAGGCCATTGAAATTAACAATCACCCCTCCAACCTTAATCGGGATGGAGGTTGGGCTTTGAGTCACTCTTGGAAACCCCTTCTCAATAACCTCAATGCCCTCTCTCCTGATCTATCGTAATCCCCTTTCTGCGTCTTGCTTAGCAACCCCTGCCACGTCACCCCCTTTCTCGTTTTTTCCCCTTCCTCTGCTCGTTCGAGTTTTCTGGTCTTCTCTCCCTCCTCCTCTTCCCTTTCTTTGTTGTCCCCTCTTTTCTCTGCCCTGTTCCTCCCCCTTTCCTTCCCTTCCTTGTTTTTCCTTGCCCTTATCCTTCTCTTAGTTTCATTTTTCTCCTATTGATCTCTTATTCTCGTTTCCTTTTTCTTGTTTATTTTGGGTTTCCTTTTTATTTATTTAATTTATAATGTTTATTATATTTAATTTATATAATATTTATATTTTTATTATATTTAATTTATAATGTTTTTTATATTTAATAATTTATATCTATTTAATAATTATTTATATAATGTTTAATTTATAATGTTTATTATATTTTAATTTATATTATACAATAGTATATTAAATATTATATTTTTATTAATATTATATTTTTCCTCCTATTGATTTCTTATTCTCGTTTTCCTTTTTCTTGTTTATTTTGGGTTTCCTTTTTATTTATTTAATTTATAATGTTTATTATATTTAATTTATATAATATTTATATTTTTTATTATATTTAATTTATATAATATTTATATTTTTTATTATATTTAATTTAGATTGTTTATTATATTTAATAATTTATATCTATTTAATAATTATTTATATAATGTTTAATTTATAATGTTTATTATATTTGTATAACGTTATTTATATATTTAATTTAATGTTTATTATATTTTAATTTATATTATACAATAGTATATTTTTATTATATTTAATTTATAATGTTTATTTTATTTAATAATTTATACCTATTTAATAATTATTTATATAATGTTTAATTTATATATTTAATTTATAATGTTTAATTTATATTATACAATTTATAGTGTATAGTGTTTATTTATTATAATGTAATAATTTAGTGTTTTCTATCCCTTGCTTGTTTTGTTATTTTTTTGGCTCTTCTTTAGGTTTGTTTTTATGTTTCTTTCTTTTTGTTTAATTCCTTCTTCGAATGCCTTCCTTTCCATCTATTATTTGTGACTTATTTTATTATTGTATTGATTTATTTGTTAGAATTCATGACTTTATTTTTCTTTTTGGTATTGTTTATCGGCTCTTGTCTTCTTGTATTGGATGTTTCATTTGTTCCCTTCGTGTTCTTTATCTTATTGTGTCCTTTCAATCTCTTTTTATAATTGTTGCCTCCTATTAAATTTCTCTCAATTTTGTTTTTTTCACTTTTTGTTTTTCTTATTCTTTTCTTTAACTTTAGGGTTCTTATGTCCTTTGTTAAATTAATTAATTTTCTGCTTTGCAATTTCTCCAATTTTTCTCCTCCCTTTGACTTTCTTATCTTTTTGGATTGAGTGCATCTCATCCTCCTCTCACCACCTTTTCCCCTTTATATCCAAGTCTGCTATCTATTCTTCACTTCTCTCTATCTGCTAATCATCCTGATGATGGATCATGGAGTATGATCCGAAACGTTGATGAAAAAAACAACACACAGTTTTATCCAAAAATCTTGACTACTTATGATAATGGACTGTGGAAACATAATGTTATTGATTCAAAATTAGGTCAATTGATTTCCAATGCTCTTGCACAAGCTTTCATAGAAAATTAATGAAAGCGCACACCAATTGCTTTATTTAAGGAAGATCACTGGCTTGATTATTATCAACATCTAATTGTGAGTGTTAGGAGTTTGAAAGTAGGCATGATTTTGAGTTTGTTATTTCTGAGTAGAGTGGTATCTTTTCTCTGATAAAATTTGGTAAGTGGCTAAGTAAGGAAATTGGAAAAGTAAGGGTGAACATCATCTTGGTCTACAAGTCAAAGAGGCTCAACCCTCTTGAATCCCAGAACAATTCTCCTCAAGGTCAAAGATATTCCTGAAATTCTTGTGACACCAAAGAGGAAAGAAAGAGCTATAAAAAATTCAGCATGGGGTGTTCTCAAATGTTCCTATCATCTAAGAGGTTGAATTGTCTTAGAGAAATTATCCAAAGGTAAGTACAAGAAGATTAAGAGGCCAGAAAGGGAAGCTGCAATAAGGAATAGGTATCACTAAAATTATATGGGACGTCATCATTCTCCCATTGAAGCATTGGATGATTCCTCTAATAGTGCAGACGAGACTGACTCTGGTTACCATCAATATCTCATTGATATGAAGAATTTTGTTGATTCTAAGGAAAATGTAGTGATGGCTACTCCACTGATAATAAGGACATCGAGTAGGAACACCTACTTTGTTGATAACAAGGAAAGTAGCATCCTATTTCTTTTCCTAGTGGATGCTCAAAATTTTGGGTCCTTTGTGATAATTTGCTTTCTTTCATTTATGTGTTGTGATATGGTTCTTTATTTTTTTATGCCTTTGGTGTTGATGGCGACATTTCTTAGGTTGGGATGAATTTACATGTTTTTGGTGTTGCGACAATGACACTTTTTGAAGAATGGTGGGGCTACTCTGGTTAACGGTTTTTTTATTTTTCTTTTATTCTCCATTGACCTACAAATGATTTTTTTTGCAACTAATTGGGGAATATTCTCACTTTCTATTGAAATTAATTTTTGAATGAAAGTGAAATGTGAAATGTAAGTGTAATTCAGCCTAGTGCTTGTTGCTCCCTTATCTTATAAAATGGATTTCAAGGCTGGTTACACAAAGAGGTTGGTAGGTAGTTCATTCTAAAAGGGTTATGCACAGAAGGAAAATAGATACTAAGTTTTCTACTAATATGTTCTAGGGAAAGGTTACCCAATACATATATGGTTTTGATGATACTATAGATAGAAAAAATAGTACTAAATTTTTCTACATTTCTCTCTTGTGTACAAATTATACCAGCTATGAATAATATAATCAATGGTTATCTTATTTTTCTCTGTTGGATTCCAATAGTTGTGTTATTTTATTCTTTCTTATCCATTCAACGAATGTAATTAAATGATTGAACTTAACAGTGGTTTTGATATAAATATTGTGTGAGGATGCTAGTAAGAAGTCAATTATGGAAATGACTAGTGAGGGTATTGTTATGTAGTATTTTCAAGGCTATGAGTATTTTATTTAATATAGCATTTATATCTAGTCATATAGGTTTATGGTTTGAATCTATTTTCTAGAATATAGCATTGGTCTGAGAAAGTATTCATGCTCCTATTATGGTGACCCACTCAACTGCTGATCACAAAATATAATCAAATCACCTACAAAGTTCTCTCTAGGTGTGTGGAAATGTTAAATGAATTATATCTTCTCTTGTTTAAGTTATTCACTACTCAAAAGATTATCCAAATCTTCAAGGTATGGTGCCTCTAAAGAATTTAAGGAGAATCATATGTTTATTTTTGGTTTTATACTAAATACACACCAATATCTATGAGCACATTGTTTAGGATCACCATCCTAGGTTTCACAGAGCCTAAAGTGAGGAAGTTAAGGCCTAAAAGTCTTACTTATGTGTAGACCAATCCTTTCCCTTACTGATAATTTTTCTTGGCAAGTCCATAGGTCTGTGGTAAGAATAAGTTTGGTTCTAAAAAATAGCCAACAAAATTGGTGACTCTGCTAGGGACTTATTTGAAGAAGTATCTGCAATAGATCATCTTGCCTTGATAGTTTTTAGGAGGTTCTGAATTAAAGGTTTTCACTAAGAGTGAGTGGCGACTCCAAAGAAATCTATACAAGTCGAAAGTGTTGAAGAAATGGAACTTAAAGTGAAAATAAACTGGTGAAAAATACTTCATACTATTGAAGTTTTGTCCTCTAGAAAGGAGGCAGTGACTCTATGCAAAGAACCTGATAAAGTGTGATACCTACTAAAATATCTATGTATTTTCCCCTATTTTAATTTGAAAAAGGAAATAGATCCATAGGGATGTCATTTTTAAGACATATAAAATAAATGTTATGTTCCCAATTAAGTAAGTTGAAGCGCTAAGAAACGGAATAGTGGAAATTTTTCTACATACTTTTGAACTGGAATTTGTAATATCTAAAATGAGAAGTATGCCTATTTTGAATATCTTACCATTAGAAAGATCTTAGATATAGGAGTATGTGAGTTATGGATTGAAATATTTTAAGGTCATGATAAAAGTAAGAAATAGGGCAATGATCAACTTTAGAGTTGATGTTTGAAATTGGTAAAAGGGTGTGAATAGATGTATCATTCATTTATACATCCTTGTGGGGTAAATAATATAAAAATGAAGAGTGTGCATCTCATGTCATGCCATCAAAAGGGTATCTATATGGAAAGATATGAACCATTGAATTTTAATTGTATGCAAGGTTTCCCAAACCCTATTCCTAATGAAGTTAGGGAACATTTTCCAAAGTTAAAAGGGTAAAAATCAGAATCAGCATCTCAACATCTCCAAGAATTTTTTGATTTAATGGGAGATTATGAGTTAAGACAGGAAGATGTTATAATTTTTTTTTTTTCAAACTATAAAGAAAGATGGTAGAGATTGGTTTTCATATTTTCCAATGTGTTCTATCTCTTTATGGAATGAGTTCATGGAAGAATTCATGGAACAGTTTGGAGAGAGAATTAATCCACAGTAAGACAAAAATTTAATAACATCCAAAGGGAACAAGATGAGTTAGCCCTAGCTTTCAATCTCATATTTTCAAAAAAACTAAGTGACATTCCTGAAAACATGATACCGAATGATGCAGTATGTATGATTGTATATTTTGATGCATTTGATGAAGAAATGAGTTATCTGCTAAGAGATAAAGAGCCTGCAATATTACATAAGGCATATCAAAATTCCATGTATATTGAGAACAATATTAAATATTCAATGATGAAAGGATACATGCCTGCAAGTGTTGGTTGTCCTAGCACACCTCATGAAGATGGAATTCATAAATTAGACAATATAAATGATTTCCAAAGGGGTAATAATTTTTCTATTCCAATTTTTCCACCATACTACAACACACAAATCATAGTGAATTCCATGTTGAACATCAAAAAAAATTGAACAAAGTGGATCAGATATATTTTGTTCAAAAATTATCTAGAATGAAGAGGAACACGGGAGAATCACCCTATTCTTTGTTCTGAATTTTTTTGGATGCCTTGGAGGTCCTCAAAAATTTCAGACCTAATGATTCAATATGCATTGATTTATTTTGTGAAATCTTTGAGCCAAGGCTAAGTACCTTGTCAAAATAATTGAAACCTCACAATTTTGATTAGGTACTTAATTAGATAAGGGGTGTAGAAGGAGGAAAATATTCCAATGGAGATGATAAAGATACACTTGTAAGTTTTGATGATTTCTCATCAGAAATCAATGATCATGATATTAAAGATAAGAGTTTAAAAACTCACTCTGAACAATTTGAGCATATTTTATATAGTGATGAGTTTTCTTGTGATGAAAATTATGATGAAAGTGAACCTGATTATTCTTCTGGAGGTTATGAATGTTCCTATGAGGATGGTCTAGAGGTGTTTTCTTCACATAAAGGATGCAGTGATGTCAATACTGACTCAATGGATGGTGATCACTTTGAAGATAAGAACTTATGTTTTCAGTATCTTGATCCTAAGAAAAGTTTTAGAAATGAGGAAGATCTAGATAATGCTAACTATAATGTTGATGAATGTACTCATGACCCTGCTACTTATAACTGTTTACATTAAGTAGAGATGGAAATGCCTATAATATATGAGGATGATGCTGATGTGCACATTGATGAAAGAGGGGATTCATTTTTGAATGATCAAGTTATGAATTATGACAAACACATGGATCTTGACTGAGCATTGTTATGAGTTGATAATATTAGAAAGCTTGCTGATTTATCTAACAACAAATTTTCAGAATGTGTTGATATTGCAACACATTTTGGTCTATGTGTAGAGTAGTTACATGACTCAAACAATGGTGGATCTTATGATAGTAAATGTGAAATTGAGTTCTTTGTTGATGTTCCTTATCTTCACAGTATGTTTATGGACATGTTTTCACCCAATGAGGAAAGAATTTACGTGATGGAAAACAAAGATGCTTGTTCAAGACCTAATGAACAAATTTTAAATAATAGTGAATCTTTGGCACATAGGCCAAGTTGTCTATCAAATGATAGTCCACATGAAGTTACTAGTGCACATGAAAGTGTTTTTTCTGACCCTGTTAATCCTAAACTTAATGGAATTCAAATTAATTTAGATATTCACATTGACATTGTGGTGAGTAGTATTAAAAATGTTATGAATAATCAATATGAAAATTTTCACTTAGGGTCAAATTTTGAACTATTTAAGTGTTTTGAAACATTCCATATGGGATTTCATAGTGACATAAAGAATGAATTTGACATAGTGTGTGAACTTGAGATGGAAAATAGTATTTATGCATTGGAACTGGATGTTTCTTGTAAGTTCCCTGATTTCAATAAAAATGAAATGAATAGCAATGATGTAGCCTATGCCATTTGGTTGCCATATGACAGTAAAGTTAAATTCAAAGGAAACTTTCTACTCATGTTTATAAGAATGCAGTCAATTGAGTTGTTGTGGTGTTACATAGGCAAGTGTGGACTGACGTCAATCAGTTCCTTTAACCGATTGGTGTTTGACAGAGGTACACATGTGTTTTTATTTTTGTTTGGTGGCTTGGGGCCATCAACTTTGGTTTGACAATTCAGAAGAGACTCTGTTGCCCAATGGACAAGGCACCTAGTCTACTTCACCCATGATTCTGAGATCTCACCATTCCTACACAAGGCATGTGTCCCCAACAAGAACCATTGAGGGAACCCCTCAAAAAATTCTTAGTTCCAATCTATAATTGTGCAAGATTTGGCTCAAACCCTTGTGTCTAGTTTAGGGGTGTGTTCCTTATAAAGGTTTTAGGGTCTTATGAATTAAAACCCTTTAGAATTGGCTTGCAAAGTTATATAAAAACCTTGGTCATTTTATTGTTGCACTGACTTGTTTTCCTAGTACCTGGTCACTTAAGGTGTCACTTATACCATTCAGATTGTTATTTTTACCACCCCCCTAATCTTATGTCTATTGGTCACCTTCATCCCTTTTCAATATTAAAGTTTCCTATGGTTGAAGGATTAATTTTATAAATCTTTAAGTCCTCATCCTATATGGGTCAAGTTCTCATATGCCTAGGGATGGCCCCTTTTTCAGATTAGCTTTTACGAAATGTACAAAATTAGGACATCATGTTGGCTATCCGATTGTGGGGAATTAATCCCAATCATTCCTTGTATGTGTGCATTGGATTCTTTCTCCTTATTTTATTCACACGGGTTGGCAGGCTTTGACCACTTGTCTTGTATGTTGGTGGGCCGAGTTTCCTTGGTAAAAATACACAATGCCTTTCAAATAAAATCAACGGTTGTAGGAGTGAAGACGTGGCCATATCCCTACCACTCCCCATGGGCCCCTCTTAATTTATTTCTTGTTATTTTAAAGACATGGGCTAGTAGGCAATGGCCACGAAGTATTGCTAGATGGTGAGACTAGTGTCTTTGTAGGGGTAGTAGACATAGTCCAAAAGAAGATCAATGGTGGATGTCACAAAGCATGTTCTCATTAGAGTCATTCCACGTATGCCCATATGTCTATAGCAGTAAAGAAAGACAATCACATAGGCTAGCAGGCGGAGTGACACCTGTCATATTTTTGGGACCCCCCAGGTCTTGAGGACAGTGATTTTCTTTGTAAGAAATAAAAATGATGATTGATCGAAGGTGACATGGGAAAGGATTGACCACTCCCCACCATTCCGTGAGTGCTCCTCATGTATGCCATATTTTCCAATGGGCATGCAGGAAAGTGCCATGTGAACTACTTCTAAGAACTTAGACAGTTTTTGGTAAAGGTAGATGAAGCTAGAGATATTGGATGAGATTGTTCCAAGATAAAAATGACCCTAAATTAAAACTTATTCTTGAGCACACATGTGAAATTGGTAAAAAAATTTATGGTCATTAAATCTTTCACAAGCTATTACACGTGGGAAGGTGAAATTGAAGGCAGGGTATGTGCCAATATTCCAAAGATAAATAATGAATTACAAGTGAATTAATTCCTACAGGAAAGTGGGTAAATGTCACATGACAAGTTTGGCTAAGAAATTAAGTGTATGGTTTTTATGCAAGTTAAGTGAATGCTTATCTCACTCGAGTTTCTTGACTAGGGACAAGTATCAAATGCATGCATTTTTTTGTCATTATTAATAATTTGGATTATCTAACCATTGATATACTTCAAAGTATGATCGATGGTTGAGATTGAAAGTCAGGTTAATTGATTTCATTTGTTTTCACACAAGCTTTATTGGAGAATTAATGTAGATGCACACCAATTTATTTATTTAATGATGATCACTTTCTTGATTATTCTCACCATCTACTATTAGATTTAGGAGTCTAAAAGTAGGCATGATTTTGAGTTTATTATTTCTAAGTAGGGTGGTATCTTTGCTCTAATAAAATTTGGTAAGTGGCCAAGTAAGGAAATGGGAGAAGTGAGTGTGAACATCAACCTAGTCTGTAGGTCAAAGAGGCTCAAACCTCTTTAATCCTAGGAAAATTCTCCACAAGGTGAATGGGATATTCCAAAAATCCTTGTGCCACCAAAGAGGAAATGAAGAGCTACAAAAAATTCAACACAGGGTGTTCTCAAATGTGCCTATTGTCTAAGAGGCTAAATTGTCTTAGAGGAATTATCAAAAGGTAAGGAGAAGGAGATTCAGAGGCTAGAAAGGGAAGCTACAAGAAGGAATAGGTATCATCAAGCTTACAGGGACTTCGTCAATGTTCTCCCATTCAATTCTAGAATGATTCCTCTGACAGTGGAGACAAGACTAACTTTGGTTACTGTCAATATCTCATGGCTATGAAGCATTGGGTTAATTTTGAGGATGAGGTAGTGATTTCTACTCCATTCAAAATAAGGAAACTGTGTGGGAACACCTACTTTGTTGATAACAAGGAAAAGTAGCATCCTATTTCTTTTCCTAGTGGATGCTCAAAATTTTGGGTCCTTTATGATAATTGTCTTTCTTTCGTTGACGTGTTATGATATGGGTCTTTTTTTGTATATTCCTTTGGTGATGATGATGATGTTTCTTGGGTTGGGATGAATTTACATATTTTTGGTGTTCTAACAATGACAATTTTTGAAGAATGGTGGGGCTACTCTGGTTAATGGTTTTTTGAGTTCTGCTTTTGTTCTCCCTTGGCTTACGAATGATTGTTTTGCAACTGATTGGGGAATATTCTCACTTTCTATTGAAATTCATTTTGGAATGAAAGTGAAATGTGAAATGTAAGTGTAATTCAACCTGGTGCTTGTTGCTCCCTTATCTTATGAAATGGATTTCAAGGATGGTTACACAGAGAGGTCGATAGGTAGTTCATTCTGAAAAGGGTTTTCAACAGAAGGAAAATAGATACTAAGTTTTCTAGTAATATGTTCTAGGAAAAGGTTAGCCGATATATATATGGTTTTGATGAAAATACAGATGCAAAAATAGTACTAAATTTCTGTACATTTCTCTCCTATGTACAAATTATACCAGCTATGAGTAATATAGTCAATGGTTATCTTATTTGTCTCTGTTGGATTCCAATAGATGTGTCTTTTTATTCTTGCTTATCAATTCAATGAATTTATGTAAATGCTTGAATGTAATAGTGGGTTTGATATAAATCTTGTGTCAGGGTGCTAGTAAGAAGTTAACTATGGAAATGACTAGTGAGGGTATTGTAATGCAGTATTTTCAAGGTTGTGGGTATTTTATTTAATATAGGATTGTTATCTAGTCATATAGGCTTATGGTTTGACTCTATTTTCTAGAATATAGCACTGGTCTGGCAAAGTATTAATGCTCCAATTGTGGTGACCAAATCGACTGTTGATCACAAAATATAATCAAATCACTTATGGAATTCTCTCTATGTGTGTGGAAATTTTAAATGAATTATATATTCTCTTGTTTAAGTTAGTCACTACTCAAAAGATAGGCCAAATCTTCAGGGTATGGTGTGCCTAAAATATTTAAGGAGAATCGTCTTTTTATTTTGTGTTTTATACTAAATACACACCAATGAAGACCTAAAATCCTTTACTTATGTGTTCGCCAATCCTTTCCCTTACTAATAATTGTTCTTGCAAAGTCCATAGGTCTATAGTAAGAATAATTTTGGTTCTAAAAAAAATAAACAAGTCTTTTTGGCCCCTATGCAGGTTCCACACATTTCTAAGAACTTTTGATTTTTGGTCACATACATTATGTATGATGGGACTCATTCACCACATTGGGCGAATGAGTCCCATGTGACCAAAATTCAAATTTAATTCAAATTTCTAGTGGTATTTTATTCTCCTAAATCTAATGTTAGCTTGTAGTGTTGTGATTTAAGGAATTCTTGCATAATCAAGTATAAATACAAGGTTATTTCACTCATATTCTCACCTAGCATTCAAGAGAGTTCACAAGAGAAGGGTATGTGCATGATCATCATGGAGAAAAAAGGCCCTTACGTGGCAAAAAATTTAGAAAAATCAGTGTTAGGGAAACTTGACATAAAAATTTCAATAAGTTATCTATATTATTTCAAAAATATGTAACAATAGAATTTTTAGCAAATCGAATGTAGTTCCTAAACTACTAGGTGTATTTTAAAATATATATATATATATATATATGTAAAATTTGAAATTTCAATGCATAGTACTTAAATTTTAGGGAAAAAATAAGTAGGTGTATGTCTGACCACCCTTACCACAATAAAATGATAATATTTTCTTATAAAGATTTTATACATAAGTAGAGGACTCATGTCCTAATGTGATGCATATTTTTTTGTATTTTTTTTCTAAGTAAATAATTAATTATGAATTTTTTATTACAACTTTTAAAAAATATAGAAACTCGTATGTCCGACCACCTTAATTTGGTCAAAACTTCATGAAACTCTTTTTTTTTAATCCTATAGTATGCAAAGCATAAAATGTGATGCATTTTTTGGATTCAAAAAATATGATACTGTTTGAAAGCTACAAATATTTTTCAATCATCCTATCCATTAGGACTTTAGTCATATTTCAAATAGAAAATGAATAATAATTATTTAATAAATTCAAAGTAAAACATAATTTATATTGATGGAATGCTGAGAATCTCCTTTAAAAACTATTTATATCTCATCAATTTTGGGTAAAAAAAAGGTCGTCAGCCACATAACCTACACATACCCATCATATCACCACTTTTTGGCCCATCGTGATCCTCCACATACCCAACATTTGAGCATTCATAAGAGTATTCAAGGAATTTCAAGGGTATATTATCAAGCATTCTAGAGAAGTATTCAAGTGTCAATAATCATCTCAAAGATTTCTTGCATCATGTTTTTTTAAAGATAACAATTATGATTTAGGGTTTGTGATTCAAGTAAGTGTTTCATTCAAAGCTTTATCAACATTATGTAAGATTCCAAGTCTACATCCATTGGATCCATTACATACATGTTTGTAACACCTAATTGCGAGGGTTTGGTGAATTGCAACATTATCTTTTGTTCATTCATCATTCTCCTTTCATATTTACTTTCATTTCAAGGTTTAATTACCAACAAGGGGTTTGACCAAGGTAAACCCCTATTCACTAACCACCACAACATTTTCTGCTCTTCTTGTGTGTGATTTGTAGGGCTAGGTTGTAGATTTTTAAAGAAGCAAAGATGGAGAAAATTTTTCATGTTGTCAAAGTTGCTAAAGTTGTCATCAAGCCTTGGAGAAGCTTGGTGAAGCTCTATAGGTGGAAATTTCCATTTTTGGATCCAAAAATCAGTCAAAAAGAGTATACGAGACCACGAGGAAAAAATATATAGTTCAAAACTTCCAAAAAAGAAGAAGTGGATTGACTCACCACTACTAGAAAATGAGTCCCACTATATGGTCTTGATAGAGATTTTCACATATTTGGATACCCTTTTGGCTAAAACTTGTTCCCACACATTTTCCCAGAAACTAGACTGATTCTCCTAGCTTGGTGAATGAGTCCCAATCAACATTAATAGTAGAATTTATAGGATTCCAGACCTCCATTTTTCCTTCTTTAGTCTCCTAGGTGCACACTTTCAGTTTCATAGCTTTCTATTGCATTTTTTTCATAGTTTTAGGTCATTTAGGCTTAGTTTGCATTCAATTAGGGTTTTGTTTTACAACTTGCATTGCATTTTCTTTTCCAAGTCTAAAACTGGTGGTGAACCTCTCATTCGACATCATTCAATCCCTAGAACAATCCCTTTGATAGATTTTAATCTCCTTTGTATTGAAATCTCAAGGGTTTGTTCTTGACTGAAGAGTGTGAAAATTTCCTCTCTCCTTTTAGGTCTAAAACCATAGAAGTGAAAGAGAGTGCCCCCATTTGCTTCTTTTAATTTTGGTGAACCTACATTTAGAGCGTCATAATTCTCATTTGGGGTGCATTTATATCTTAGATTTAGCTTGCAGTAACATTGCATTAGGCTTTGCATTAGTTAATTTGTATTCTAGGGTTTCAAAATTTGCATTAGTGAAAAGCTCATTTAGCTTGCATTTTTGCACTTAAATTCATTTAAAATTAGTAAAATTCTACATTTACATCTTGTATTTGCATAAAAAAATATAAAAACTATAGAATTCAATTTAGAAATTCTAAAAAAATTCAGAAAAAGTAGTACTTGGACTCATTTTCCACCTTGGGGAAATCAATCCATTGGCATATTTTTTACTGCATTTTTTGTCATTTACAGTCTACTTTTTGAGTTTCTGTCTACTATTTCTACATTTCTATTTTACTAACCATAATTTTAGTTATAAGCATTTCATTATTATTAGCTTACATTGCATTTGCATTCACCCCACATTTAGTAGCCTTTGCATGAGTGTTTAGTTTCATATTGCTAATACCATAGTGAGAAGAAGTTTGAGAATCATGTCAACCCATGATAGCACAATCATTGTGGATCTTGGGTTATCTAGAGCTTTGACTCCCAGTATTGAAACTAGTACACTAGGCATGGATAACACCCTTAGAAACTCTTTACCTTCAAGTAGCATGCAAGCTGAAACAAGGAATGATACTATCCCACAAGAAAACATAATTCAAAATCATGAGGATCTAGTAAACTTACAACATAAAATAATCATTGAAAACATTTCAACTACGAAAATCCCTACCATAGAAATCATTCAACGCATGCTTGAAAGTGAAGATGGCCTTGATCTTTTGAAAAACATAGTACAAATATTTGGAAAGCATCTTCCCTCAACAAATAGTTGTACTTTTCTAACAAGTAATGTTAAAAGACAAGGAGGAACTTGAATTCCTCCTCCCACAAGAATAGTCTCAATCCCTACCTACACTACTACTCAAGTCACAACAACAATACAATAATTTAGTAATGTGATTCCTTCCCTAGGTATTCCTACTAGCATCCCTAGTTCCTACATGGCATCACAAGTTATATCTCCTACCTTAACACCTATAAGTATCCCATTCACTTTTCCTACAAACACATGTGTGCTCCATCACCACTTTTACTTCCATCTCATAACACTAGTAATGACCCCCTCATAACACAACTTTTCCAAATTGTTGCATCCCTTGAAAAGAAAATTTCCACCATAAACCAAAATCCAAATGGCCCATCCACATACTATTTCAAAAGTAGTCCATTATCCTCAGAGATATTGTGAACACCGATGCCATGAGTTGTAGAGGTGTCTATATTTGAGGAATATGGAGGGAAGGGTGATCCTTCTAACCATGTTAATGCCTAGATTACCTTATGTAGTGACACTTTCCTTGACGATAAACTATTGGCAAAACTTTTTCCTAGGTCTTTGAAAGATAATTCCTTGGAATGGTTCTCTTATTTACCAAACAACTCAATTCGTTAATTGAATGAACTTGTTGAGGCATTTGTAAACCCTTTTCAAGTGCATATGACTCCTAAAATTACCATGACTGATTTGATGAGATGCAAGAAAAAAGAGGAAGAAAAGATAACTCACTTTATCTCATGCTATCAATCGCTTTATTCCCAAATTCATGTTAAGGTCCCCAACCCACATCTTCAAAAGATGTTCATAGAAAATTTGAAAAGTAAGATCAAAGACAAGATGACCATGATCAAATTCCCATCTTTCATGCACTTGTGTACTACCCTTCATGATTATCAAAATTTGGTTAGTAGTCGAGATACAAAGTCCACTTCTATCTGAATCGAGAGATCCAAACCCACAAACCAAAACAATGCCCAACCATTTCAAAAAAAAAAATGAAGGGTTCCTTCAATTGAAACCCCCTCAACAAATAGCTCAAAATTTCAATAACTAAATAGCTACTATCCAATCCATGGTCCCTTTTAGTTATGGAGATCTGAAAGGACAATTCATTCCCTTGCCTGATACCCTTCATAACATAATGTCCCAAATTTTAGAGCAACAAATGATTACCTTGCGACCGCTCAATAAACCTGATCCTAATAAGCCTTTACCCCTAAGCTTTAAATCAAATGCTTATTTCCACTATCACCAAAAAAATGGAAATTACATGAAACATTGCAAGCATCTTAAACATCTTGTGGAAGACCTCATTTATTCTAGCCATCTATCTATTGGAGGTGTTAGAGATCAAGGAAATAAGTTTGTTTCCCCTTCGAACCAAAACTTACAAATTTTCACCAACCTGATGCCCAAACATAATATTCCATTTGTCAAATTGAGTGAAACTACAAAGAATGATGTGATGAATGTTGATAGAGATGATGAAAAAAATGAGTATGTTCTAAATAATGCTATCAATGTCAAATCTATAGATGAAATAGTAGGGACAATAAATGTCATCCCTCATAAGGTTTGAACTAAGAGTCCTGTTGAAATTACTTTCTCCTCTAAGGATATACTCAAACATTTACCTGATGGTCCTCTTTACATATTTGGTCATATTTATGACAAGCCCACTAGTGGGATACTAATAGATCCCACTTGTGGATAGAATATGATCACCATGGAATTTCTACTTTTGCATGAACTCTATCAAGATGAATACAATAAACCAAAAGCATTTATCAAGACACACAATGATTTTTCATTCCCAATCAATCACCTTACCATTACAAATAGGACCAAAAACATTGGATGTCACATTCTCCATCATCCCATAGTTAGAACAATTTCATGTGAATTTAGGCCATCCATGGTTTCGCTCCATGAAATTTGTCCCTTTGGTTGTGCATAAATGCTTAAAGTTTTCATTTGAAAATGAAATATTCACTATTCACCATAGCAGATTTAACCCTTTGTCATCCAAAGGAAACTTTTCCCTGGATTCCTTTTTTCTTGAGCCCATGGAATCTATAAAACCTCAACAAGACTTTTTTTTCTTATCCTATCAAAATTTCAAGGTAAAGAAGATAGAAAAAGTATCTCTCTAAAACTTGTCCCCATCCACCTCTGAAAATCATATCCTTGAAAAAACCATATGCTTGAACCTAAATAAGACCCAAACAACTAATACCAACCAAAAATAGAAACTTCACCTACATCCTACAAAAGACCAAGAGATAGTGAAACGAACCCCATCACACCTCCTAGAATCAAACAAGTTTATAAAGTCAAAGAGAAAGTGGTTGAGCAACCTCCTATGGTTCCTTTCGTTCCTCCCCTTAGGAAGAAAAGAAACCTATAGTTGATCAACCTGGTCCTACACAAATGCAACTTAAAAACAAAACCAAAAGAAAAAGAGGTTATAGAGAGTGTAGAAGTAAATCTCATGACCTTGCTCACATGGTACATGAAGAATTAAATAGAGAAAAACCAAATCCAAACTTGACTAAAGTAATGCATGATACCTACTCCCAGTCTGAAACAAAACAATTGAGTACAAAAACCACAACAAGAATTAAAATCTTCAATGGATATTATCATTTGACCTCTTGTTGTGGTTAACGTGGACGGTGAAGATGAGATTGCTAAATCAACAAAGAGGTGCATAATGAACTAAACACATTGTTTTCCTCTCCCATGAGCTTAAATGAAAAATCTCCTATAAAGAATGTTGAACCTAGTGCTTCTCCTAGTTCGACACTTTCCCTTGTCCCTTTAGCTGGTTTCTCGTCTTTGGTATACAAACAACATGATTGGGAGGTGGATGAATTGCTCATAGGTTGACTTCCAGTTTCCTTGCTAGTCTTTTGTATTATTTATTATTTATTTTTATTTTGTGTGATTGCATGTGCATAATGTGATCCCCTGTGATGTTCTGTTCGATTTTTTCTCTCTGTTTTTGATACTCCTCTATTTGTACCTTCATTATTCTCTATGTCATGCATCTTTTTTTTCTACTTATTTATTTTCCATTTTTTCTTGTAATTTCCTTTTGGGGATGATGCAAGGCATTGAGACATTCATTTCTCTTTCATGTTGACCCAAAAGGCTTTTCTTTTTCTTTTCTTTTTAGCTTATCATTTTCATTTGTCTTGTGTTTTCCTTTTGGGGATGACGCAAAGTGTCGAGGCATGCATGTCTCTTCCATGTTGACTCAAAAGATTTTCCTTTTTATTTTCTTTTTCACCTATCTTTTTTTTCCTTTTGGGGATGATGCAAGGCGATGAGACACCCTATGTCTCTTCCATGTTGACCCAAAAGGATTTTCCATTTTTTCTCTCTTTGTGTCATTCTTCCAATTCTATGTGTATTTTGGGGATGATGATAGTTTTGAGCTCACTAAAATCACTATAGAAAAGAACTTATTGAACCCAAATACATAGATCTGTTATGTGTTTGGTGCTTTCATTTTGGAGGAAACCCCGCTACTTTATTTGACTCTTGCATGACACAACTTTACTTGGAAACATAAGAATTTGCATATGAATTTCCAAGTTGGCTCTCATGTCTTCTTTCTTGTTAGAATTTTTCATTTTCTACTTTAAATTAATTGCTCACAGTATGGTATTTAGCAATTCCTTTAAAGTGGGGGTATAAATTGGTATTATTATTTTTCATTTTCATTTTCCTTGGTTCTTAGTGTAGCCTTCTTACTTCATACAATGCATTTGTTGCTTTCTGGATAAAAATCGGTGCGATGTCTATCAAGAGTGTGATCTCTCTTAGCTTATTCCATTCCTCTTAGTGGCTTGATGTGACACACCACATCCCCTTAGTTGTGAATTTTCTATTCTTTGAATGGTCTTCTCTTGGAGACATTAGGCATAATGCTCCCTAAGTTAAAGACCTCGCATGAACTAAGCAAGAATCCTTTGAAAATTCTTCGCATGAACATTGAATTTTTGGATTTGTTGTTATACAGCTACCTTGCATAATATAGTTTGCATGCCTATTGTAGACACGTGAAATTGGAATAATGCATTCGATTAGGTCATATTCATCCATTCAGAAAATAAATCAAGTTTATTTATCAATCTCCTAAAGTCATCAGCTTATATTAAATAAATCAAACTTGATCCTATCATCATCCTTTTAATTAAATAAATCAATCCTTTATTTAATTAATTTTGAAATCACCTTCCATCCCTCTTTAATTTAAATAAATCCAAATATTTGAGTCAAAAGGGTCAAACTCACCTAATCATCATTAAGCTAATGTAATCCTAATTAGCCTAACCTAACCACCCATCACATCCTCTAGATAATCCCACTTGCACAAATAAATCAATTTATTCATTTATAAAATCAACATTTTCTCTCAACATGGCATCTTCCATCAAGTTTGAATTCAAAAGCAAGTTGAAATGTACATCCAACAGGGTATTTAATAGGTCTTACATGTCTCTTACATGTCCCTTGCACAAGTCAAACTCAACATTTATTTCACAATTTGAATTTGAAATTTCCCCCTCTTGGGCACATTTCCCAAATCTTGCACATCCCTCAACCTATGGCATGATGGCAAGTGGCCTCTTTTCATTGGCCTATTTTTTAGTCCCACATTGGTCCCTTTTCAACACTTAGCATTTGAAAATCTATAAAATAGAGGCATCATTCTTTAGAAAATCCTCCACAAATCTCCACAATCTCTTGCAAAGTCACTCTCCTTGAGAACTAATTTTTCCCATCTTATCATCATCTTCATAGCATCTTAACATCAAGCTCAAGCAAGGATTCGGAAAGGGCTATTTTCTACAATAGCACCAATCCACTACGAGATAAAGTTGGATCATGTCTTTTATATGCTTTATTTAGTTTTCACTGTTTCATTTTATTGCATGATTGACATGTTTCACTATTTCATAGGATGTTGAAATGTTGCTTTGTTTTAAACTAACCATTTACAGATTTTGAGATCCAAAAAATGATGCTAGAAGGAGGGAAAAATATCATATTCAACATTGTTTATCTCTCAAAGGGCTTATAGACATTTTATTTGTTTTCAAATCTTTGAAGTAACCTAATCTAGAACTTGTAGTCAAATGGAATGAATTGATGACTTTTAGTTTTTGTTTAACTTAAAGGAATGGCTATTGTATTTACTGAACTGTTGTTTTTACAAAAATAAAAATATGCCCATATTGCCTATCATGAATCTACTACTGCTATCTTGATTATTGTAAGACTTTTACTTTGGTGAATAGAGATTGATGAGTTTGACAATGGTGTCATTTTCTCTCTTGTTTACTTCACGTGACTTCATTTTAGTAGACTGCAATGCCATTATAGGTACTTTTGTGAGACCACATTTCTAGAGGTATTTCACCAAATGGATCATAAACTTTGTCTGAGCTACTAGAATCTCCTTGCCCTAGCTCTCCAAGTCTGTCATCTTATCATAACACTAAAATCTTCTCCTACTCAGTCTTCTTGAAATTTTGAAAGTGTAAGTAGCTATCATTCAGTTTCTCATCTGTGATGAGAACTCACCCATAGTCAACAAAGTAACCTTCATGTTGTATTTCTAAATGTTCATGTAAAGGAGTCTATGCAGAGCCTCCCCTAATTAGTTATCTTTGGTCCATCATTTGACCGTCTGGAAATTTATCTGAGACAATAATTTTGTTTCCATAACATGTAGCTTCCTGTAGTATGTCCTCTTTCAAATGAGCTTCGATTTCAACTCTAGCTCTATCATTCTCGTATATTCAAGGTTGAAAAAAAATGGACGCTCAGCTTCACACAAAACATTGTACTTACAAAAAATGGTGAAGAAAGGACCGATAGTATTGGCTTACTAAGCCTAGCACAACTCAACCTCCTATAGCATTGTTCTCCCCTAGCGCTGCAACCCACTGCTCACAGAGTTTGTAATTTTTCTACCGCTGTTTAAGGGTAACGTTACCTTTATTACTATTATTGTCAATCACTACAGAAAAGGTTTGGCTTTCCTTCACCATCCAAATGTTGTGTAAAAGCTTGTTTGGAGTAAGCTCTGCCGAGCCAAGTGTTAGAACTACGAGCTCTGCCCACTTCTAGATGACAATATAGTATGGGACCCCATGAAGCTATCTTTCCCTATTACACAACATAATATAGATTTGAACTTGAAAATCCAGTGCTTGAATCTAGAAGATTCATACCTTTATTTTTTGTGATATGTTTCCTATCTCCACGAATGTCACCAAGACTTGATGGCCCACACCATAGGTGAAATACAATCTCCGCAGATGGATCTTGCTTTCTTGTTCTGCTCTTTTGACCTTTGGAATTATTTACACAGTTCTTCTCTAGCTTGTATGCATAAATAGGCACCTATTGTTAGGGAAAAATTGCTTTGTGTGATATAAACTTTATTGTATATATTTTTCTTCTTTTTTTTTCTAATCTCTGACATAATATTTGTTTTTATATCACTCACTAAGAAAGCAATGTAGAGGTGACTTGATGATCCACCATTTTTGTGTTTACTTTGCTTTATACCTCCCATCTGCGCGCAGGTCCTGCAATTAATGTATTCCATAAGCTAATGTTTTTCAATAGTTCGCGTGCCTTATCTATGCTCTTACGTTTTGCATGTATATCCCGGTGGTTGCATCCTTTGTACCTTTAAGGGAAGTATTCAAGATTTATTGACGTGAGGGTATGAATAATCTACTAGGTTGGAGAGAGGAGATTCTTTGAAGGAGGAGAGCAAGGAAACATTAGAAGTGTGAAGGCAGTGAAGACACTACATAAAGGGATTGAATATAGGGGATAGGTATCATTAACGTCTAATATAGCAATACAATGATGGAACTGTGGTCATTCTAGCTATGACCCAAAGGTTCATGGATTTGCTTAAGCTTTCTAGCAGAACACACGGGTCAAAAATAATTGTTGAAGAAGGCATACTTAGTGTTGTGGCATACAACAGCTGGAATGAAGTGACTATATATAATCAGTTGTCAGCAATTTACTTTTTTTTTCCTTTTGTTGCTTGTACCTTTAGCTAGCGATTCTCCTATCTGTGGTTTAGTTTATTATGGGGTAGACATTTTATTTGTTTAAGATTTTGTTTCACCTCATTTATGGTTTTGCAGGAGGATCTTACTTGATTGGAGTGGCTCATTTATGGCTTTTTTCTTTTGCATCCTAAATCAATCTAAATCAAAGTAAATGCATCTAAAATAGAATCCATTCTATATCTACTTTGCAATCATTGCAGACCATGAAACCACATCTTTGAAACATTATATCATACAGTTCACATGTTTGTCTATGCTTTTATAGCAGGTATTTGCTTGTTCAGTGCATGGCAGGTTGTATCTTTTCTGCAATCTGCTCATTTATGATTTTCACATCTATTGATCTACCTTCTTTAAGACAGTGTGACCCCTTTTTGCCAGCAAACTTGACACATATCAGGTGGCATAAAGCACTAAAAAATTATTTGATATGCCATAGGCAGTCTTGCAATCTTTAAAAGTTATTGTTGCATGAGGAATTGATTTGTGATTAATATCCACCATTAAATTTGGTAGATTTCAACAATAATGCATTAAATTCACACCATACCTACACTTCATTAATTCATGATTGGATGTGAATTAACATTTTTTGATGTGATTTCAGTATAACACAACTACTCAAAGCTATTATATAATTTGCATCTCGACAAATATTATGGTTGGTTGTTGATTTAATGTTCACACTAAAAGCTTGTTTTCAACAAATTTTTTCCTACTCTTACTGATATAGGATTTTAATGGTGGTAAATTTCTTTTGCAAAATCTTTGAATTTTGAAAAATTTGTGCATTTTGATCTTTAATAGAAACTACAACTGCTCAAAGGTATTTATTTCTTTGTTGCAGCATCAATCGTATAGTCTTTTTAATTCACGGGCTTTGACATATGTTTGATTTATATCTATTGACTGAGTTGGCTTTTATGATTTGAGGGGATGTGGTATACAAGAAGGTTTTATTGTGGATTGATGCATGCTATAAAGATCATCAATCAAGCTTTATTGTGGACTGACATTCATTTAAGAGATTATCAATACATGATTTCAAGAACGAGAGACTCTTGCATTGAATAAAATTATTTTGATTAATGTATTCATCATAAATCTAATTTATAATATTTTACTTTGTGGGGTTTGCAGGTTAAGGATAAAATTGAAATCAAGCATTGGAGTTGAGCAAAGACAATGAAAGAATGGAGTCAAATAATTAAACATTAGATTTTAAATTTACAAAAGGCATTTTTTAATGCTCATTATGATAAACTAGAGCTTCCAATTTCCCACTTTTTTTTTCTATTTTAGACCAACTAAATCACTGATTTGATCTTTTCAAAGTTGGATTAAAATTGAATCTTAGAAACTGACTAGACTTTACTTTTGGGCTAAAACTTAACAATCAACATCACACTCAAGTTTGGTGCTTTAAAGCGAACTCATTCTTTGCTTTGAGCTATAAAATGAACAAGTGTCTGAATTGTGTGATATTGTCTTTGATGCATTTTGAGTGTGTATCCTCTCCCCTTGCACTTTGTGTGATCTAGGGTGCAAGAGAAACACTCAAAATGCATTTTATTGCTTTGAGTCACCTTTAGAGGGGCCTACCTAAGAGACACATCTGAAAGGAGAACTCGAAGGTGACTCCAACCAGTTTTTCATTCAGGCCGGTATATAAATGGATAAGACTAAACTGTCAAGTCCTCATGGTATGTAGGCCTTAGTCGTACAGTGTCTTTCAAAATGGGGTACTACCGCAAAACATATAAGAGCCCCTAGTAGGATTGATTAAAGCCTTTAGTGGCTTTCTGGACACTCGCAAGGTGCCATGTCCCTGATGTTGTGTCATTAAGAACCTTGTTTGTAGTTTCTAGCCAGTCCATCCAACAAGTTTATCGAAGTGGTGCATTGGAACTTAGATTCCAAGAAGTTACTTGCCATGTATGATCTTGGTTGAAATATAGAGGTTAAGACTTCATTCTTAACATACCTTTATATTTTTTTCCTTGGTTGCATGTAAAATCATCTCTTCTACTATGAAGGGCATGAGGCAAGCCCACCAAAAAAAATGTACCAATTGAGCTAGGATGTTATATTGCATGTGAGTCAGTTTGGAAACACAGTGCTTTAATCAAAAACATTGGAAAACCAACATTCAACGAACCATCAAAATTGCAAACCGTTTAGGGGAGGCAAATATCTTTGAACAAATTCACATGTTATTGCTTTCTCATGGGATTTTTTTCCTTAGAGGAATCTAAACATTTGGATTTCATCTCAATTTGCTTCTACTAAATTCAATTTTAGTTAACTCTTGCCTCAAATTTCCTTGGTTTCCTCATAATACATTTTGCGGGATAAGGGGAAAGTTGAGACATTAGACATCTAGGTTCAAAATATAATCAAGAGGGTGTTTGTGGTAAAAAGAATCCATTAAGAAAATATTAAATCAATTGGACCCCACATATGTGTTTGGTATCTTTTGGTCATGTGGTTTTCATGCAAACATTGGTCTTTTGATTTCGAATTACTTTTAGAGAAAGGCATGTTCATCACTATCTTGGTCTAGTAAACAAATCCTTCTTAGGTTCATTTAAGATCTAATCAAACACTTCATTTATCAAAATGCATCCCACCAAAAAACTTTAGAGCTTTGGAAACGTCATTCTAGACTTGGGTAAATCATCGAAATCAAAATCACCTTGTTTAGTTAGGCGTATGGGAATGCATCCTTTCTCATACATTTAATTGAATTAGAAATCCTTTGAGGAAATTCATCCTAAGATCACATCCAACATCTTAGGGATTACAAGTTCATTATCCAAATTAAACCAATCAAAATCAAACCCTAAGTCTAGCATTGATCCAAAGTCCCTAAATGTTCAACACTCATACCATTTACACCTTTCATCCTTCACCTCATCGTTAGTCCTAAGAACCTTAGAGGTCACTTTTCCAACAAGGTCAAAACATAAGGAGAACATGGAATATAAACTTGATCCATACATCATGAGTAATCCAAATCAATTAAGCTATCAAATCCTTACAACGCTGATTGATTATCAAAACTCACACTTATACAATCCATACATGGGATCACTACCTTCTACAAATGTCAATGGAACAACAAGTGTGAGTATGCCCAAATCAAATATTGGAACACATTTCCCAATGGTAGATCTAAATCCAAACCTACAAGTTTTCCAACCGAACAATCAATGAATGAGCCTTCAAATGAATGCCATCCCACCAAATCCCCACAAGTCAAATGATAATGTACCAAGTACAAGTTTTCGAAACACGAATCTGAAAAACTTTGGGATAAATATGTTTACAAATCATACAAATTTTTTTCAGAATCCAAACAAGATGTTAGCGACTCCAAGTCAAGGTAACACCATGCAAAATCAAAGTTACCTAAATCAAGGCAATGTGATTCCCAACATCAAAAATTTCCAATTTCAAACTATCATGCCAAATCTGAGTGTCATTCCAAATCAGAACATTGTCCAAAATCAATTTTTCCATGATCCCATTCAAAAGCCACAAGTATGCATCCCAAATTTGCTTGAACAAAAACCAAATCAAAATATGGTCTCCCAAGGGCCTATCACCTCAGTCATTCCGACCACTCCTATCACCTTGATCACTCCAACCACCCCTATCAATCCCATCATATTTCAAACCCTCATGATCACTCCAAGCGTATCTCAACTACTTGTCACTACATCCAACATGATTCCAAATCCACCAGCACTACCACCAAAACCAAATGCAACAAGACAATATAATAGTGCGCTAAAATCTCACCAGGCCTACGAAAAGGCCATCGAACAATATCTAGCCACACAACAAGCAACACGAGCTCAACAAGTGCAACAAGCCTCTCAAGCTACCCAAAAAACACAAGCACAAACACAAAAAATGATAACTATTGGGGATAAAGATGAACATTCAACCACTATTGATATCATTGACAGTCTCCCCACCACAATGGCTAAAAGAAATGATCAATATCTATCCATCAAAGAGCACATAAAAGGTGTTTCTATCTCGTCTAAAAATCAAATCAACATAGGTCAAGAGTCACTTTTCAATCATGATCAAAATCCACCAACAATACTTGAGAATGATCCAATTCAAGAAATGTCAACATCACTTGACCCAATGGTTGAAGACATTCACAATCTCTCCACTGCAATTGTTGAAAACAATGTTCAAAACCTATCCCTCAATGAGCACCTTGAAGATGTTTCCACCTCATTCATTGATCAACTCACCATACATCAAGAGCCACTTTTTAGTGATCTATTTCAAGGAGTGTTAGGACTATTTGATGCCATTGACATAATGCATGATCTATTGACCTATGATCATGTTGAAAATGTCTCTACATCACCTTATGAGTTAGAGGGAATATCTCAATAATTCATTCCAAAGCATGATCAACATCTTTCACCAAGGTCTACCAATGGTCCTTTCCAAGACATGTTGACCCCCTTTGACCTCATGGTTATAGATATTGAAGGAGCCCTGAAATCAACACTTGAGGATATTGAACCACTTACCATGACTAATGACGACATCCAAGAACCCTTTGTAAGCAATCCATCCTTTGAAACTAATCCATGTCAAGAACTTGATCCAAAGCATGTCAAAAGCAACTCTAAAATTAATCAAGATCAAGAATTTGTATCTCAAAGATACTACAATGATCTAATGGACACTCTCCTATCTATACAAGATGTCGCAAATGATGATCACATCCATATAGCACATACTCCCCCATCTACCCATGAGATGCTTTCGGTGAATGGACACGTAGATGATCTTCATTGAAATCAGGATTCCTTTACTCCTGATATTATTACACAAAAAGAGTAGGTTATCGATTCCTATAGTCAAACTAAGTTGTCAACAATAGTATCAGAGATATCACAAATTCAGACTAAGGACATCATGAATAAAGATATCAAACATTATCCACTCAAGGAAGAAAATTGAAGGAAAAATAGTATAATCTAGAGTTAGCAGAGCAGAAAATTGAAACAATCTCATCTACAATGGTCATTTGTCAAAGCATGTTTACTGAACAAGACATCTCAGAACAAGTAGAATCAAAGAATGAAGGTACTACTTCCAAAATATTGGGGGCAACTTCGTCTCAAGAAAACATCAACATAGGGAGCACGAGGAATCCTTATGAAGAAACCAATGCCAATACTACAACTAGCCATGCCATGAATCTTCATCCACCCATCACCCCATTTATGAATTGGGACCAACTTCGAAAGAAAGATTTGAATCAAAGTACAAAGAATGCTATCAAAGAAAAAGAAGTTGAGAAGCATAATGGACAAATCAAATACACATGGATACCAAAGAATGCAAAGAATTATCATCCCTATCAAACTCCATCAGTCAAAGAAACTATCGAGCAAAATAAAAAATGGAAAAGTATCCATCAAAGATGTCCAAAAAAGAAAAATCAAGCTTTTCAAGTGATGTATAAAGTGTATCAAGCAGTTGGTCCTAATTCCACGCACACTTTTGTATCCACCCATCATTGCTCATCTTCCCAAGTTTGGAGAGTCAAAGGTTCCAAACTATCAACCGATCCATCTCTTATCCCTAAAACACCTCTATGCATGATATTCAATTCTCAAATTGACCATTTATTGGAAATGACCCTTCATCATAAGGATTTTGGAGGCACTCTATCACAATGTGTGCACAGAGACAGAGTTAACCCTAGTATCAATAAGGCAGATCAAGAATCCCAAAATTTGTATTCAAGTGCACGTATCTTAGAAAAGCAACTTCTTCAAGCAGGATATCGATGGAAAATTATGATAGGAGCACCTACATCGACACCACTAGGTGGGTCAGCATGAATCGTTCAGAAAAATCCAAAAAAATAAAAAAATATGAAAATCCAAAAAAATTAGAAAAGGGATTCAAAACAGTAAAGAAAAAAAATCATCCTCTAGTGAAAACCACATGGGCAGCGCTTTGAGAAAGACCATGATGAAAACCTAGAAAATAGGAGTCATGTGTAGAATTGAGCATCTATGTGAGCCAGTTCAGGTGAAAGCATCTCATCCCATCCGTAATAAATCCAACATTCCATCCATCTTATCCATAATAAATCCATGCATCCATGAACCATTTATCCAATCCATTTTCATCTGTCTGCGTCCATAATCAAATTTATCTTTATCTTGATGAAATTTTGGTGCACACTTTACACTTGCTTATGGTAAACATCTTGACATGGGCCATTTTCATTGATCCTATCCTATGCAACAATATCTAAGCCATGAACATTATCCAATGAATCATTCCTCTATTCAAACACCTTATCTTATTGCAAGATAATCCTTGGAATCCTTTGCGTACTTACCATATCCATCCATCCATACACCTATCCAAGCATCCATCCATGACATTCCATACATTGCTAGACACTGGGGGTAGATATTTACATCTTGCTTTTAGAAAAAAATCTTGATCTATATCCTCTACCTTATGTGGTGATCCAAACATTGGAAAATGTGAAATAAAATTGGTCCACCACTTGTGAGCAAAAATCCAAATCACTAGCCCATGGCATATTTTGACGAGCATACATTCTTTATCAAGCTTTATCTTCAATTGAACACTGATCCAAACAATCACTATCAATTGCATCTAAGTTGCACTTCAAACATCACATCAAATCATTTGAATAGATTTTGTTCCAAATCCAGCTTTATCAATCCTGATCAATCAAATCCAATCAATCTATCATCACCTTGGGATACCCATCTCAATCCTTGTGTTGCTTAGCACTATCCTTACATTGTTGTGCATCCTCATCAATGTTATCATCATCAATCCTAATCAATCTTGATCAATCAAATCCTCGCATTGTTGTATGTCCTCAACAATGTTATCATCATCATCATCAATCCATCGATTGGATCAAACAACCTTAGCTTGGTTTTAAACAAATTCTCAAATAGAGAACTGATATCATCACACATGTCCATATCCAAAATGTCAAAATCATGCAAAAATCCAAAAACATCAGAAAATAAAAAAAAATCCAAAACATTAAAAAATCCAAAATATCCAAAACATCAAAAAATCCAAAAACACTCAAAAAGTCAGAAAAACATCAAAAACATTGGAATCTGAACTACGTATTCTTTGAGCTTAAACGTAGGCAAGGCTAATCTTTGATCAGCCCCCGAGACATCAAAATCCAAAAACATTCTAAAAAAGACAAAAGTCCAAAAACATCCGAAATAACATCAAAATCCAAGAGCATTCATAAAATCTCAGGAAAGCCCAAAACATTCAAAAAATCAAAAATCAAAACATTTGTAAAATCTTGAAGATACCAAAAAATAGCCTCAAAACATTTTATAACATCAAAAAAATCAAAATATTTTAAAAACTCCATTTGTCTCATCTTGCTTGCACCCATAATAATCAATTATCCATAATAAACTAATTGTCACCTTCATCCTTTGGCAAAACAAACATAAACAGTCACAACAATCGACAAAAGAAAACTTCAATCGTAAAATCTAAATTGAAGCAACAAATTGTTAAAACAAAATCAAACTCTTGATCAGTCACAAACATGTTAGTCAACCTTATATCGACAACCTATCAATCAACCTATCAAACCATCATCATCCTATACAATGCATGTCCTAGGATATATCGTTCTGAAAATGGGAATCATTTTGGATCACTTTGGATTCTTATCCTATCAAAACAAATCCCTTTGGCTGAAGGTATGAAGAACATTGCCTTGTTTGCATACTTGATCTTTTCTTTTGATTTATCTTATTGCGCTCATTCCAAGGACCTCTTGATGATATCCGAATGAGGGATTTAGAGAGATAGAAATGGGGCAACGATCATTATCTTTTGTCTACTGTTCTTGTTGGACATTCTTGTAAAATAACTTGGTGAATACTTTCTTTGTTAGGTACATCCTAGCAAGGTTTTTGTATGTCAAGTGTGAACAAGAATACTCCTATCTGTTTGTCGATTCAAAGTCCATCGCACTAGGTATAACACCATCCTGGTTCTTTATACCTTAATGCATCGTGCCTATGTGTGTTATCAAACATAAGGTAAGTAGCCCTTTTAAAATCCCAATCCTTTATAAGAAAATCATCATCTATCATCATCATCATCTCTAATAAAGTCTCATTAGATCATGGACTTGTTGGATCCTCTTGGAATCATCTCATTTCTTCTTTCTCCATGCTAACATGCATTTATCATGCATACATATTGCATCCACAAATTGTTAGCATACCACATATCATTCATAATAGGAAACATCGATCATTTCATATGCATTGCATTTGTATCATCATCATAATATAGATATGTTAGTCTAAGCATCTCATAAATCACCCATTGCATAATCACAACATATTACATCATCAATCTCATCCATCATCATATCATATCATCATTTAAGTTGTTTAGGATAATATAGATTTTTTATTCTAAGCATCTTAAAAACATCTCATTTGCATCATCATCGACAACCATCCATTTTGAACCTCTTTATCATGAGATTGACCCCCAAATCGAATATTTTCGCTCGATCTCTCGAGGAGGCAATGTACTAGTGTACTTCTTTCCGCTGGGGCACCCAAAAAATAAGATTTTTTTTAAAATTTGATCACGGTAAGATTATTCTTTGAAACAACGCAACAAGTACATTGCTTCAAAGAGGGGCAAAATGTAGACACATGAAATTAGCATAATGCATTCGATTAGGTCATATTCATCCATTCAGCAAATAAATCAAGTTTATTTCTCAATCTCCTAAAGTCATCAGCTTATATTAAATAAATCAAACTTGATCCTATCATCATCCTTTTAATTAAATAAATCAATCCTTTATTTAATTAATTCTGAAATCACCTTCCATCCCTCTTTGATTTAAATAAATCCAAATATTTGAGTCAAAAGGGTCAAACTCACCTAATCATCATTAAGCTAATCTAATCCTAATTAGCCTAACCTAACCACGGATCACATCCTCTAGATAATCCCACTTGCACAAATAAATCAATTTATTCATTTATAAAATCAACATTTTCTCTCAACATGGCATCTTCCATCAAATTTGACTTCAAAAGCAAGTTGAAATGTACATCCAATAGGGAATTTAATAGGTCTTACATTTCTCTTACATGTCCCTTGCACAATTCAAACTCAACATTTATTTCACAATTTGAATTTGAAATTTCCCCCTCTTGGGCACATTTCCCAAATCCTTCACATCCCTCAACCTATGGCATGATGACAAGTGGAATCTTTTCATTGGCCTATTTTTTAGTCCCATATTGGTCCCTTTTCAACACTCAGCATTTGAAAATCTATAAAATAGATGCATCATTCTTTAGAAAATCCTCCACAAATCTCCACAATCTCTTGCAAAGTCACTCTCCTTGAGAACTGATTTTTCCCATCTTATCATCATCTTCATAGCATCTTAACATCAAGCTCAAGCAAGGATTGGGAAAGGGATATTTTCTACAATAGCACCAATCCACTATGAGATAAAGTTGGATCATGTCTTTTATATGATTTTTTTAGTTTCCATTGTTTCATTTTATTGCATGATTGACATGTTTCACTATTTCATAAGGATGTTGAAATGTTGCTTTGTTTTAAACTAACCATTTGTAGATTTTGATATCCACACCTATAGAGCCATCCTATTTTTTCATGAGCTCCAAGCACATGAAGTTTTTCTTGCCTCATAAAGCTCAAAAATCATTTTTGTGTTGCACCTTATTAAAGTTATCAAGAGGTATAAATTTGGTATGATTTGGGCAGGAATCCCAATCTAAGGCATGACTTGAACCCTATAACCATGAGTGTATGTTTCTCACCCAACAGGCAACTAGGATTTTTGTTGCCTTAAAGTGAGTATGTGTTTTCTGGACAAATAGCCTAGATCTAATCCACACTGGGATGGATAAACGGTCGAAGCTTGATCTGATTCTTTTATTTATTTTCTCTTTTTCATTTTTGGTAGTGTATGATTAGCCTTTTTCATTGTTTTTTATATCATTTTCATGAGTTTTCCTTTGTGTTTATGTTTGTTTTATATGTGATCTTGATCTTGGGGGGTTGATCACCCCTCTTGATCATTGTCATCTCATCTTGCAAGCATTGGTGCATTTGAACCCCTCTTGGTGCATGTTTTTCTACTTTAGTGTGAGATTGAAGTAGGTTCATCCTCTCACAAAATTTGGGGCTAAATGTAGTTTCAAAAAATGGGTCATTTAACATTTTCACTCATTTGGGTCCTCCTTGTGGATTTTGGGTTAAATTTTCCTTGATTTAGTGTTGTAATGTGGATAACATATTCACATTAGGTCTTGGGCCCTTTCAAACTAATGGAATTTAATGGTGCCTTGTAAAAGTGTTGTGAAGTGTTGTAACACACTTTCGCACTTTTCTAGGGTTTTATCAATTGACTAAGCATAATAAACATAATTTTAATCATAATCAATATTAATCTTAACTTATTTGGAGTGTTATAAAGTGTTGTAACACACTTTCACATTTCTCTAGGCTTGTAATTAAGAATTGGGATTTCTTATGCCGTAATTGGCCCTATTTTGCATCCACAAGCCTCATTTATTGCATCTTTTCAAGGATAATCCTGATACCAATTAGCAACGAATCATAATTCAAGTTTTCTCAGCTTGTTTGACCCACATTTAGTGTTTGGGACTCATTCACCACCTTCGGCGAATGAGTCCCACCTAGGTCTTTTTGGACCTAATGTAGGTTTCACACATTTCTAAGTGTTATCCTTGAATTAGCTTCTCCTAGTTGTTTTTCACTGAATTCATGGGATAACCCCTACGAAACTTATCCATTTCATAGCCCATGTACTCTAAGCATGCAAAACAAGGAAAATTTGAGTGCTCCTTGTGTGTGGGCACCCATCCTCAAAAAGTCATCTCGATCATTAACCTCTGTTAGTTACTTGAAATTTTTATTTTAAACCAAGTTGTGAAAATTTAGTTTTGGGAGTTAGAAATTTTTTAGCACATGCAAGAGTGTTGATTTTTAGCACTTTTGTGTATTTCATGCAAGAGCACTGATTTTTAGTGCTTTTTCGTATTTCATATAGGAGTCATTTTCTAGCACATGTAATGTTGGGGATTTCTAGCACTTTTGTATATTTTCCTACATTTAAAAGCAATGAATTTTTTTCGCTCTTGCATATGTAATGTTGGAGTGTTAATTTTTAGCATTTCTGCATCTCAAATCTCAAGTCACATGTAGAGGAATTGATTTTCACCACTTATACCTATGACATGTAAAAGCTTAGTTTTTCAACGCTCTTACACTCAAGTTTCCCTCCCACATGTATAAGCATTGATTTTCACCATTTTTACATATGGCATGTAAAAGTGCTATTTTTCACTGCCCTTGCATGAAATTACCAAAGTCCTTCCCAAGATGTCAAAGTTTTTTTTTCATCACTATTTCATATTACATGCTAAAGCGTTGTTTTTTAGTGCTTTTACACAAAATGCAATTTCCTTCCAAAAATGATAGTGTTTTTTTTAGCACTTTTACATAAAAATACAAAATTCCCAAGTGTAAGGGTGTTTAGTTTTAGTGCCCTCGCACAAATTTCATAAAATTTTACTAACACCCAAAAACTTTCTAAAATGTGTTTCAAGCTTCCTTTCATGCACTTCACTCAATTTTTCTCACTCCATTGATCACATCCACTAGCTAGTTTACTCGCTTCCACTCCATTCTCAACCATCATCGGATTTAAGCTTCCTAAAACCATGAAATTTCTTATATTTACATCCAATAAGCAGCGTCTTTAAAATTTGAGTAATTACATCTGAAGTGCAATACCCCATGATAAAAGCTCAGTTTCTACTACCTTTGCTTTATAATTTATAAGGCCTATTCTTACATGCATTCTGATCTCTTGTGTCTAGATTCCAGACTAGTATTCATCAAGTTCTTGCTTATTACCAAGCAAGAAGTTTTTGGAGTACAACCAGAAAGTTCTTCCCATGTTCCAATCTTTCAAGGAAGTGTTCATCAATGGTTTAAAAATAATTTGATGTCAAAGCTTTCTTGATAGTTTCAATGAAAAAAATGATGGATTTCAAGCTTTCTCTATATTTGAGAATATTCCTAAAAGACACCGAAAATTGATCAAATCTCATTGGATGAGTCAATCTCAAGAATTCTTGTCATCTCCAAAGTACACTCCTATGCCAGAAAGTGATGAAGCGCACATCATCATGAAGTTTTCATGAAGAAAAATGTTGAAGAAGGCTAATTTTTTCCTTAGATTAGATTTCCCAATTTTGGCATTTGCATGCTTTACGTATATAGGTTTCAAAATTGTACATGTCATTTTGAAAAATGTAATTACATGTAAAACAAAAATGTTCTCCTACATTTATGGACAACATTTTTGGATAAGTCAACTAGTTGGTTAGGGTTTTTCCTAGATTAGCTCTCCTCTCCCATCTATAAATAAGTGAGGATTCTATTGTAATTGTCATCTTTTATCTTATGCAATGAAGTTTTGCCCAATTGTGAAGCAAATATTGAAACTTTGAGTTCATTTTTGTGAATCTATTTTTTATCAATAAAGAAGTAAATTTTCACACCAAACTTTGTGTTGGGAAAAATTATCTTATGAGTTGATTGAATTTGACAGTGTTAAGTAATTGACATTAAAAGGACTTTTGAGTAAATGTATGTAAACTTTGAGTTACACTCATTTCCTGAAATTATTCTATTGTTGACACTATTGGTGAATTCTCTACAATAATTTATGCTTATATTTATTCATTTTTTCTGTGGAATTTATTGTGAAGTATATAGAAGACTTTGTGCTTCTTTCACAATGTTGGTTACTAGCTTGCATGATTATTTATCGGAAGCTACATAATGACCTTGTTCCTTCATGATATTTTCTTATTTGTTACTTATCATTATCATGCTAGTATTCCTACGCTTTGATTTGAAAAGATAGGAATATTGGAATTACTACTTAATTTTAGTTTGAAGTTGTATTACATCAAGAAGTTAAAATTGTGAAACATTGTAAAACATATTCTATGAAAAATGAGAGAATCATGAATGTGACTCATCGCCATATCATTATTATAGTGTAGATTATTGTGAATATTTGATTAGTTTTCCTTAGTTTCAATAAGTAGAAATAAGGGTGCCTCCCATTTCTGAGAAGAGAGACTATATCTCACATAATTGTGGTTGAAATCAAAGTTCTGTAATCTATTAAAAGGGATTACATAATTTTCACCAAACATTTTTTTGGTGACTCTACTAGGTAACAAGGCATGCAATCAAAACCTCATGATTTTGATTGAAGTGAATAAGCACTCCAGTATCTTACTGTGATCTTGTGTATTGTTATTTTTAGTATTTTTTTTGTTTCCATTTACATCCTATTTGATAGAAGCTATACACAAGGTTTAACAGATCAAGGAGTGGTGGACCCATTTTTTGAATTATTGTAGCAACATAACATCCTTCTCCTTGGCAAGAAAGGTCTTCGTTGTAGCGAACTACAAGTTCTCCTCCATGATGACTAATATCTCTTATGAGTGAATCTTATGTTTTTCATAGAGTTCCAACTCATGTACCTATTATTCAAGTCTCTATGGCTCAACTAGGACCTTAGGGAAATGCTTGGTCCTCTCAGGTTGCTAGGTCCTTTACATAAATTTCTTCATATGTCACGGAAGCATATTCAAAAGTTCCAAGGTGATAGCAAACAACACCTTGATGAGCACATTGCTACCTTTTACATTATTTGTGGTTTTTTTTGCGTTGAACATGAAGATGTTGTTGTGAGATTGTTTATTGAAACTCGATAAGGATTTTATTCAGAATGATTCTATACTCTCCCAACTACTTCAGTTACTAATTGGAATACTCTTTGTGCTAAGTTTGAAGAAATATTCAAACCCATTGAAGATGAACACACCTTATTGCCATAGCTCACAAACCATGTGAAAGGAATCCCATGAACTCATGTGTGAGTTTGTGGTTAAGTTTAATAAGCTGGTGACAAGAATTCCTATAGTGGAAAGACTAACAAATAATAATCTAAAGTATTTCCTCATCAATACAAAAACTTCCCAAAGTAAGTTTTGTCTTGTGTAGGGTAGTTCATGCCAATGTTGAAGAAGCCCAATAATTAGCAACAAGTATTGAGGATGATATGATTCTCGCTAGTGAAATAAGAATGAATGCAAACACGAAGGTGTAAGCATCAAGATCTTCAGCCTCTAATGATAACTCTAACTTTATTGATCCTATGGTTCAAAGGTTGGAAAATAAATTTTTTTCTTTGAAAAGGGAATTTTCTAACAATAATACCTACAATGATGTTACACAAAGGACTTTCCTTAAATATTATGGGAATAGAAATCATAATCATCTTATAGCACCACAAGGAAGGATTGTAATTGAAGCTCCACCAACCAATACTATACTAGGATATTATGAATTTGAACAAGATGAATATGCATAGCCAAATTATCCCATAGAAGAAAATGTTGATCCTTTTCAAGATGAAGAAACAAAACTAGCTAGCGACTCCAATATTGCCTATTTGCAAATGGCAAGTAAATCTGATGATGAAGAATTAGTGACATATACATATCTTGTCTTTACATGGTCACAATCATATCAGTTTGATCAAGCTCAAGTTGCTACCCCACTAGTGAAGGATAATCAGTCTATTTCCATTGCAAAAAGAGGCTCTCCTTTACCTTGGAAACTAAAATATACAACAAATAAACAAGTACTCCTCATCCTCTTATAGTTCCTATTGTTCCAAAAGCCAATGTATAGGTTCCTAAGACTAGTGAACCCTTTGTTAATCCTAGAAATGAAGTAACTACATCTTTACAAATGTAACGCCCCGCCACTAAGTAAAATGCAACAATTTTTTTTTTAAAAATAGAATAGTAACTAACATAACGTAATCATCAATCAAATTGCATAACTTAATCCTTTGAGGAACACGAGGTCGTTACTTAATTTGGATAATTAACTAACTATTACATGATCCATAAATTTCATCCATCCATAACAGTAATTACATCAGTAACAACAAAATAAGAAACATGATAAAAGAATAACCAAAGTTACGACATCATTACGAATTCTCCTCAAAACTGAGGTTACACTTAGAGTACATTACATCATCATAAGATTACATAACAATAGCACCATGTGCAGATTTATACAAGACTATCCCAACTAGGTGGGAATGATACAACAATAAAAAGAATCACACAAATACATAGATCTGGAACCCACGAACAAGGATCCATTGAGACAGCATCTCAACACCGAAAGATGAACCTGCATAAAAAGAAGAGAATCGCAACGGGGTGCGATACACGATCCACCCGACCACCCCCGTGCTAGGAGTTGCAAGGGAAGAGGTTCCCGACCAAGACCAACAAAACATAAACTCATGATTAACAAAACAAAATTATGCAACACATAAAAGCATTCAAATTCGAACAACAAAAGAAGCAAATGACCGATTCCAGAGGATTTCCAAAAGACAACATAACCATGAATGTTAGAGGGAAGTGTCATCGCATGGCTTAACATGGATTCTCCAAGCTACCTATTGCAAGGTACCGCCTCCATCTACTGACGGATTATCCAGGAAACCGAGCACTAGGAACCGCCTCCATCTATGGTTATCCAGGCTACCTATTTCAAGGAACCGCCCCATAGGGTTGCTCATGCGGATCCGTTACCCTTCGAGAAGACAAGGCAACGAACATGCCAACCACGGCCTTCTCAATCCCCTTTAGTCTATGGTAGCACTCAAAGGCGGATGAGGCAATAATTATCTTTTTAGTGTGTTACTACCCAATCCTAGTTAATTATTTAAATTATCACTTATTAAATTCACTCTGACGAGGGCTATCCTGGCGCCCCTTTGTGTGCCGACCACCCACTCAGAGCCACTCCCTCTAATCATTCAATCACAGCACAATAACAACAAGCATTGTATAAGATAAAATAATTACATCAAAGAACAATCAAAACTTGAGGCATGACCATCTCACCAACTGCAAGGAATCACCTCCACAATTCGGTACAATCCAATGTATAACCAACCACAGACATCTCAAGTCTAAATTCAAAGCAAAATCAAAGGTAACCACCTTACCCCACCTCTGGAATCAATTAGGTTCCTAATCAAAATAAAACACTTCTAAGGTTTCCCTGATAGAAGAAAATTCCCATCATTCATGAATAATATTACTCAAAAGAATTCATAAACAATAATACAACAAACCACATTTTGTTACACAGAATGTTTCACCTCAATTCATAATTCAATGCACAACAAATTTCCATTTACAACAACAATTTAGCGTTATGATTCTCCATTATTTTTCATCTTTGAAATACTCCATTCTTAATGAACAAAACTATTTACAACCCATCTTTTGCAATACTAACAATTAAATCTAACCTACAAATTAAGTTACAATTTACATATACATAAATTGACGCACACATATATATATATATATATATTTATATATAGAGTATTAACATTAATAATAAAATTAACCCCAACACCTATATATATATATATCTTGTAAGATTAATATATATAAAAATTGTATTCCAGATTAATTACCTTTAACCTGATTATCAAACTGCTAATGTACAAATCCCAATTTGAAGACATATAATTAATTACCACCATGCACCGCAGCTATTATAAAAATAGGAATTTACCACGCATAGTAATTATTATATAAATAGAGATTTACCTTATCATTCTACTAACAACTAATTAATATTTAACCCAATGAATATTACAATTCCCGTATATAAAATCCACACATATACACATATAGGCAGTCATCACTATTATATCATTACTTCATATATATATATTACACCGAACAAAATAAACCTGGCATACAAATTCTGTTTCTCCTTCTTCTTCTTTTAAAAAAAAATAATAATAAACTGACCATAGTACATACTCTGTGGAGTACGATTTCATCTAACCGAGTTAATATTTCATTGATACTTTATCCAATTTCCCATTTTAATATAGACGTATTAAATTTCCCAAATAAACTATGAATAGGTACATAAAAACCTTCGTAAAAGAGAAGGTATGCGATAAAGGAGTTTTCACTTGCACAGACAGTTAGATAAATGCCGAAATGACAGCCAGTTTAGTTAAATCGTATAATTTTTCCTTCAAGGGATGGAGAATTACATATATATATATATATATATCTATCGGTTTAATACTATAGTTATATTACACATAACATATATATACATATTTTGTTTTCCCAAGATCAATTAAATCAAGGCATTCAAAGAAAATTGAGGCAACTTATTCATAGTGAATATCTCTAAACTTATGAGTAAACTGAACTCGCTACCCCTACATCGAATAACTCCTACAGTCACGTTTGACAAGCAATGCTACGGGCACAAAAACACAAGCTATCCACGGTTATCAACACTCCCGTAACATGCGAGTTCACACAATAAAGACTAACTACAGATTTCGATATACTGCGCACATCATACGGCAGACCTAAGGCAACGCCACTATTCACGGCACCAAGGCAAAAGCGAAAGAATTGCTGCGCGCCTCCACAGGAAAAAGGAGAACGAGGAAAACGCAAAATCTTTGGCCGCCGCCAACCTCCCTTTCACTTACTGAAATCTGGAATGAGGTTAAGCACAGAACGCAACCAGACAAAGATTAAAAGAGGCTTAGGGTTAAAAGGCGCAGATTCCTACACAGTCCTGGGATTTGAATGAACACTATAGTTTAAAAGAGAAACAATTAACATGCAGATTTCTGTGAATCACACATTCGGAACAATACTAATACCACTCCTGTATGCGCATACTACGGGTAAAGAAAATGAAATATATCTGCATATTGTATTCAGCATATTGTATTCTATACTGGTAAGTGGGCGCTATAATCCAGGAAACAGCATAGCTGAAATCCAACAAAAGAATTTTCCATGAATTACGAACGCATCCATTTCCTTTCACTAAATACAAAGAACAAATTAAATAAAAAACCCATATCGAGCCACAACATTGAAATATAAATATTTATTTAATATCAATGAATTTTGTACCATAAAATAACCAATAGAATTCCCGGTATTACAGTCCGACCAAACATACCTAGGGTAAAAATAAATAAATAAATAAATAAAGTAAACCCAACTACCAGATCGCACAAATTAAAATACTTCCCGGTAAAATGAAGGACATAATTACTTCTACCCTAAATCTATACATATATAATAGTGAACCCATGGAGATAAAAGTAATTAAGTAAACATACCCAAATCTATACATATATAATAGTGAACCCGTGGAGATAAAAGTAATTAAGTAAACATACCCATTTAAACCCTGATTCACAGTCCTCAAAACCAATATTTTATTTTGACAACAGAAATTTCCAATTCTGGGTAAAACCCACTTACAAATTTACAATTCTTTATCAACCACGTATTTCTCTAGGTAAATTATAATAGGGGAAATTTAACCCATATTTTCCTTGGTCTTAAATTAGGAACTTGCACAATCTCAACCGACAGAAATTTTCCAACGTAAATTCTAACACAGCCAGAAATTTCAACAATACAGTTAAATAAAACAGAAGCATCACAATTAAAGCATAAATTTCAGGAGGAACCTGGCGTCCCACGGCTGAAGAAGAAACTCCCCACCGACGTTGTCCTCCTCCTTCACACGCTGACCCTCTCCCTTATAGTTTCTTTTCTGAAATCAACTTTCTAGCCCCTTTCCAAGATTTTTCCTTCCCATATAAAGAAGATCTTTACAACCGCCCCACTCTTTCTCTTCCGTTCCTGTGGAAGATTTACGAAATAACTAATTTTCTTCCATAGGAACTCCCGCTTTTATTAATTATTACCCCTGTAATTATTTATTTATTTATTTATTTAAATTACCACCAACAAATTACAGTTATTTATTAATTTACTTTTTAAAAATGATTCCTTTTGTTTTAAAAATTGCTACCAGTTAATTTGATTCAAAACAAATGTTTATTAATAATTAACTTTCAATTAAAACATGACTAACCTTCTTACTCATAATTTTAATTCTAAAATAATTAAATTAACCATCACTAATCTAATAAATTAATTAAATCATCTAACTCAAAACAATCGAACTAACAAGGCAAAATCGGATCAACATATAACTAAATAAACTCATACGAATGATAGACTTGGGTTGGGAACCCTTCCTTACAACTCCTTTTAACCACATCGTACCCGTTGGGCTTAATTTGTGCTCGCCCTATCCTGCCGAAGCAGGTGGAGTCGAGACTTTTAGTCCTGCAATCCTGCAACCAATTAAACGTCAAGTAACATATAATCTCCATTACAAGCACATGATGAAGGAAATAGCAGGGTAATAGGGCACTCACAAGCGAGTGGTATGACTCCGTCCTTCCACCATAATATACTAACATGTAAACATAATACCATTAACGCATATAAATTTAAGAACTTATCATTACATAATAAATCAAATCAAATCATGTATGCATAATATATCATCAATTGCTACACACATAACGTAAGAGTAGTAAACAAATTAACCAAGGAACCACACACGATCAAATATAAATCCACCACACAGAATATCACAGAGTGTCCACAGTATCAAAAGTATCAAAAGTATCTAATGAGCCAATCAACATGGGAGTATTACAACAAAGTTCCTTTCAAGCTTTCAAAATCATTGATCATTCTAAGAAGACAAAAGTCTAGATGTCTGAAGCCAAATATTTGAAGGAAAATTTTGATCAATTTCATAGGCTTGCCAAGTTTGTAAAGGATAAAGGAACTAATCCCTCTAAAGAAATATCTTTAGATATTCCTATTTCCCTAGTGCTTAAGCCTTTCCAAAGTAACTTAGTCCCAAATCCCTCATCAGTTCATGAAAATATTGATCCTTTCTACATCTCAATGCTAGTCAATGGCTTGAACTTTAGCAATTGTGTAATTGACTTCGCTACATTTGAGAATTTCATGCCTCCTAAGGTAGCCACTACCTTGGGTTTGAATCTTATAAAAGGTTTTGGTCATTTCTTCTCCATGGAGAATAAACCTACGCCTCTAATTGGGTAGATCAAAGATGCACAATTTGGACTTGCAACATATCCAAAGAAGGTTAAGATGACAATCTTGGTTGCAAATGTTTTAATGTCCTTTGGTCTCTTGGATGCAATTTCTGCAAAGATGTGGGAGGAGAGCTCAAAATGGATATGTCAGAGCCAAGGATACCTATCAAGGGTGTTATGAAGATGTTATTTCTCGAAAGGGAAGAAATTTTTTTGGCAACAAGACTGGGTGACCCAAAGGCTCAAGTTCTATTTGAGTCTCCTAGAATGAGCTCTTATTATTTGAAAAATGAAGAAATATCTGAGTCTTTGGATAAAGATTCAAGCAAGGAGCAGGAAATTGATGGCTTGCCCTCTTTAGATACAACATCTATTCTAGATAAGGAATTGTCTTCAGTCAAAAAATCTTCTTCAGATAGAGAATATTCTTCGAATAAAGAAGCCATAGTATTTGAAGCTATCAATTTAATGGATCCAAACAATGTTTGGAATATTGAATTTGATGGTAGTTGTTCTTCCATTGGATCAAGAGTGGGAATTGTTCTCATACCTCCTGAAGGAAAAATATTTCATTTTCCTTTCATGTTGCAGTCTAAAAATAATAATGACAAAGCAAAGTATGAAGAATGGTTGATAAGAATGAAGATTGTATATAAGAAAGGAATCACAAATTGTCATACCCAAAGTGATGTTGTGTTAATGATTTGTTAGAAGAGGGGTTGGTATCAAACCAAAAATGAAATGTTGTATCGTTATCACAATCATGTATGTGATCCTGGCATAAGCATTGTATGATGCATCATGGGACAAAAGGAGAGGACCTATCATTGATCCACCAACTTTCTGGTGAAAAAAATTTCTTTTTCACTTTGAGTCTTTTTCATTTTGTCACCTGACTCTATGCCCAATGGATGGATAAAGGAACTTGTAGTCTAGAGTTTTTCTCCATTCATTCATTTCCAAGAATGATCGAAGGAATCTCCCTAGCTAGAGCCAACTATTATCCTTGAATTAGCTTCTCCTAGTTCTTTTTCACTCAATTCATTGGATAACCCTTATGAAACTTATCCTTTTTATAGCCCAATACTCTAAGCAAAAAAAATGAGGAAAATTTCATTGGTCCTCATGCATGGTCTGCTATCCTCAAAAAGTCATCTTGAGAATTAACCTCTGCTAGTTTTTTGAAATTCACATTTTAAACCAAGCTGTGAAAAATCAGTTTTGGGAGTTAGAAATTTTTTTGCACATGCAAGAGCGCTAATTTTTGGTGCTTTGTGTATTTCATGCAAGAGCGATGATTTTTAGTGCTTTTTATTATTTCATGCATGAGCTCTAATTTTTTGTGCTTTTCCATATTTTAATTGCCTTAGTAATTTTTTGGAACATGTAATATCAAGGTTTTTTAGAACTTCTACAGATTTTCCAACATGTAAAAGTGTTTAATTTGTTCGCTCTTACATATGTAATGTCAGAGCATTGTTTTTTAGTGCTTTTGCATCTCAAACCTCAAGTCACATGTAGAAGTGTTGATTTTCATCACTTTTATATATAACATGTAAAAGCTCAGTTTTTCAATGGTCTTACACTCAAGTGTCCTTCCCACATGTACAAGTGTTGATTTTCACCACTTTTACATATGACATGTAAAAGCGCTATTTTTCACCACCTTTGCATGAAATTACCAAGTCTTTCCCAAGATATTGAAGCATTGTTTTTTATCGCTCTTGCATATTACGTGTTGAAGCACTATTTTTTAGCACTTTTACACAAAATACAATTTCCTTCCAAAAACTATTAGAGCACTATTTTTAGCACTTTTACATCAAACACAAAAATCCCAAGTGTAAGGGTGTTGATTTTTAACGCCCTTGCACAAATTTTCAAAAATATTACTAACACCTAGATACTTCCTAAAATGTGTTCCAAGCTTTGTTTTGCCCACTTCACTCAATTTTTGTCACTCTATTGATCACATCCACTTGCTAGTTTGCTTGATTCCACTCCATTCTTTGCCATAATCCCATTCAAGCTTCCCAAAAACATGAAATTTCTTAGATTTACATCCAATATGCAGTGTATTGAAAATTTGAGTAAGTACATCTGAAGTGAAATACCCCATGCTAAAACTTTTTTTTTTCCTAATTTTGCATTAGAATTGCGAAATCCTACTCTTGCATACATTTTTATCTCTTATGCCTAGATTCTAAAGCAATTTTGATCAAGTTCTTGTTTATCACCAACCAAGAAGGCTTTGAAGTAAAACAAAAATGTTCTTCCCTTGTTTAGTTTTTCAAGGAGATGTTCATCCATGGTTCAAAAATAATTTGAAGTCAAAGCTTTCTCAATAGGTTCAATGAACAATAAGATGGATTTCTAGCTTGCTCTAGATTTAAGAATTGTTCCTAAAAGACACTAGAAATCCTTCAAATTTCATCGAAAGAGTCAATGTCATGAATCCTCATCATCTCCAAAGTACACTCCAATGCCAGATAGTGATGAAGTGCATTCCATCATGAAGTTTTCATAAAAAATTATGTTGAAGAAAGCTAATTTTTTCCTTAGATTAGATTTCCCAGTTTTAGCATGTTCATGGTTTATGTAGATTGGTTTCAAAATTTTACATGTCATTTTACAAAATGTAATTACATGTAAAAAAAATATGCTATTCTACATTTATGGACAATTTTTTTGAATAATTCAACTAGTTGGTCAGGGTTTTTCCTAGATTGGCTCTCCTCTCTAATATATAAATAAGGGAGGATTCTATTGTATTTGTCATCTTTTATCTTATACAAATAGGTGTTACCCAATTGTGAAGGAAATATTGAAATTTTGAGTTCCCTTTTGTGAATCTATTTTTTATCAACAAAGCAGTGAAGTTGCACACCAAACTTTTTGTTGCCCACAATTATCTTGTGAGTTGATTGAAATTGTCAGTGCTAAGTAATTATCATTGAAAGGAATTTTGAGTAAATCAATGTAAACTTTGAGTTACACTCATTACTTGAAATTGTGATATTGTTGACACTATTGGTGAATTCTATATAAGACTTTGTGTTTATATTTATTCATTATATTCATGGAATTTATCATGAAGTATATTGAAGACTTTGTTCTTCTTTTACAACATTAGTTACTATCTTGAAGGATTCTTTATTGGAAGCTATGGAATGACTTTGTGCCTCTATCAAATTTTTGTATTTGTTACTTATCATTATCATGTTGGCATTCCTAGGCTTTGCTTTGCAAAGATCAAAATATTTGAATTACTACTTAATTTTAGTTTGAAGTTCTATTGCATCAAGAAATTAAAATTGTGAAACATTGTAAAACATATTCTCTAAAAAAAGAGAGAATCATGAATGTGACACACCCCTAGATTGTTATTCTAGTGTACATTATTGTGAATATTTGATTAGTTTTCCTTAGTTTAAATTAGCAATGACAAGGGTGCCTCCCCTTTCTGAGAGGAGAGATTATATCTCACATAACTATGGTTGAAATCAAAGTTTCATAATCTACTAAAAGGGATTACATAATTTTCACCCAACACTAAGAAATTTTCATTTTTGGTACCATACATTAAGTATCATGGGACTCATTTGCCACCTTGGGAGAATGAGTCCCATGTGACCAAAATTCAAATTTAATTCAAAATTTTGGCAAGATTTTCTTCTCCTAGATATGATGTTAGTTTGTAGTTTTGTAATTTCATGAATTCTTCCATAATTGAGTATAAATATGAGGTTCTTTCACTTATATTCTCACCTAGTATTCAAGAGAGTTCACAAGAGAATTTGAGTATTCACAAGAGAATTTAAGGCATTTCAAGGGCAGATTATCAAGCATTCTAAGGCAAGATTCAAGTGCCAATTATCATGTCAAATATTTCTTCCATCATGTTGTTTAGAGCTAACAATTGTGATGTAGGGTTTGTGATTCAAGAAAGATTGCAAGTCTACATGTATTGGAGCCATTAATTACATGTTTTCAATGCCTTATTACTAGGGTTTGGTGAGTTGAAACATTATCTTTTGTCCATTCATCATTCTCCTTTCATATTTTCTTTCATTTTAAAGTTTAATTACCAACAAGGGATTTGACCAAGGAAAACCCCTATTCACTAACCCCCACAAAATTTTGCTCTCTTCCTATCTATGATTTGTAGGGTTGGGTTGTAGATTTGTCATGAAGAAAATATGGATAAATTTTTTCAAGTTATCCAAGTTGTTAAAGTTTTAATCAAGCCTTGGAGAAGTTTAGAGAATGTCTATAGGTGACAATTTTTAGTTTCAAATTTAGAAATCAATCAAAAATAGCAAAAAAGACTGAGAGGAAAAAAATCCAGCTCAAAACATTTAGAAAACCAAAAGTGGATTGATTCACCACTACTGGTGAATGAGTCCCACTATACATGCTTGATAGATATTTTCACAGGTTTAGATACCCTTTTTGTTGAAACTTGTTCCCACACATTTTCTAAAAAATTGGAATGATTCACCTAGCTTGGTGAATGAGTCGCAGTAAACACTAACAATAGAATTTATAGGATTTCAAACTTCCATTCTTCCTTCTTTAGTCTCCTAGGTGCACACTTTTAGTTTCATATCTCTCTATTGCATTTTTTCATATTTCTATGTCATTTAGAATTAGTTTCAATTCAATTAGGGTTTTGTTTTACAACATGCATTGCATTGTCTTTTCTAAGTCTAAACTTGGTGGTGAACCCATAATTAGTCTTTATTCAATCCCTAGAACAATCCCTTTTCTAGATTTCAATCCTCTTTGCATTGAAATCTCAAGGTTTCATTCTTGAGTGAAGAGTGTGAAAATTGCCTCTTTAGAGGTCCAAAACCATAGAAGCGAAAGAGAGTGCTCCCATTTTCTCCTTTTCAAAGGAGCATTGTTATTTATTGGTGGTGGCACTCATGAAGGATTTATATTTTGGATATTTTTATGTTTTATTATTAGTGTAAGTAATAGGGTTCTTTGATAATGACCTTTTCATCCACCACACTGTCATTAGTAATATTCTTATTTTTGGCCCAAAAATAGGCTTTGTCACTAGAACTTGATGGATGGTTATAAGTTTGTGTAGATCCCTTGGAAATGAGTGTGCATTCAATATTAAGCCCTTCAGACATAAGCTCCTCAAAATTTATTAGGATTTGAATTCTTAGTTGAAAGGCAATGTGTGTGTTTAGATTTCTTGCCAGAATATCAACTTGTTGTTCCAAAAAAATTCACCAATTGCATTTACTTTCCATGTGTCTCTATCTTTATAAGAAAGGAACAAAAGCTAACTCATTTTTTTTAAGGGTCTATAGTTCCTCAAAGGTTATTTCTGCATCCATACTATAGTAAAATTTTGGTACAAATTGGTCTATGATTTTTTTCAATGTTTTGATCCATGTAGGTAGATGCCAAAAAAATTCTATTGCTTGTCGACCCAAACTATGTAGAAAAAGATACATGAGGTATAAATAATTATAAGATACCTCCATGAAAGCCACATATAATTCTCTTATTTGTTCCTCAGGATCTGCATATCCTTTATATTTATCAAAATTTAGAATTTCAAAGTTTAGGGGTTCAAGTGGTACCATCATGATGTTTCTGTCAAACGGGTAGGGACATAAATCTTGAACAACTTATGATTTCTTTGTCTTCCCAATTTGGATATCCTAATTCTTTTGACTTAAGATTTAGATTTTTGAAGGTTGATCCCACAATAATGGGTTACAATTTTTGGCCAAACTTGACATTAAAATCAGGATTTTTCACCAGACATTCACTTTCTTACACCTATAACAGCTAAACCATTAAGGTTTTGAAGATGAATCAAACTAGTTATTTGATATATATTTTGTGTAGATTCTAATTATATATTTTTTTTTTTTTAAAAAAAATTGTGAATCATTTCATGTAATTTTTAATAACCTATTTTTTCTACTAATCAACATTTTTAAAAAGTGATGTTTACTTCGGCCCACGTAAATTTTTTTTATAGATAGGATACAATTATAATTTTTAAAATATAAATTTTTCACACCAATATCTAGGGAATGGATATTTTTTCATAATTTTTTGTTACATATTTTTTTTTAATTAATTTTCCAAGTCAACGTAGTTATAATTTGGGCAGAGGTGTACTTCGTCTCGCACAACTTTTTTTGTATTCATTTGAATTAACTTATTCTTTTTTTGTTGGAATAAGGACATCAATACCTAGTGCACATGTATTTTTTAGAATTTTTTTTCTCTATTTTTCTATTTTTTCGTATGTGTGAAATAAAGAACTTGTTGTTCATTGAAAATCCTACATTCACAAGAAATAAAAAATAAATATAATAATCAAATTAAACATATTTAAAATTATACTTTTTGGGAAGCTTATAATAAGGGCTACAGGCTTACAAAACATAAATTTTAAATGAATTCATTTGATCACCCAAAAGGTAAATCAACAGTGGTTTTTTATTAGCATTTTCATAGGTGTAGAGGAGACTCAATTATAGGTATGGTTTAAATCTAACAAGGTTCTATCCAAGGGGGTTTGATCTAAGGGGGTTTGATCAACCCCTCTTTAATTAAAAAAATTTAAATGGAACCTTTAAAGTCATAAATCATTCTATTTTCTAAAAATATGTGATTTCAGGCAAAAATCAGGATGTCCCAAAAAGTGTAACCCATTATTGTGGCAAAACCCTGAAGCTAAGTTCATACATGGAACATTTTGTAACAAACTAGAATTTTTGTATAAATTTTGATCTTGTTAGGTTAGAATATTCATGCCATATGAACATGTTTGATATTGATGATTGCATTGAGGTAAAGGACTAGGTTTCATATTCAATATTACCTTGAGGCGTAGCAATAGTTTGATATTGAGGATTACCTTGAGGTGTAAGATCATTTTGTTATTATAGATGCATTATGTGAACCATATTGAATTCGAGGGACATATTTTTTTCATTTTTGATTTGGTTGTTGATAATTGATATGTGATGATTGTAAAATATTATTTTGTGACAACAATTATTGCTGAAAAAGTTTTTTTTTAATTTTGTAGTTGTTTTTGTACTTGCAATTATTGTAAGGTGGCATATTATTGATGTTGGAGATTTTGTTTATTTTTATGTTAATGTTGTAGAATTTCATGTTGGGTTTGTTATTTTGAATGTAGTTGGTGTTGATGTGTTTGATGTTGTTAGATTTTTATTTTATTTTTATATTGTTTGTGTTGGAGTTGTTCATTTTTGGAACCATTCAAGTTCATATTTATTGAAGGTGGATCCATGCCATAGTTTGTAATGTTTGAATTTTTGGTATTGAATATTGGTGGGATGTTGATATTTTGAAAGCCAAAATTTCTATTGGTATTCCATAGACTTGGAGCATTGAATCTTGGTGGGATGTTGTTGTTTTGAAAGCCTAGAATTGTATTGGTATTCCCTATACTTTGAGCACTGTATAAGGGATTGATATATTGATTTGATAAAAAAAATTGATGTATCCCTTGATAGGTTACCATGGAATTACCTAGTACATTTGAAGATGGTTTAGGTTCTTTCTCAATAATATGATGCACATAGGGGTCATTCCCCTCTGGAAATATTTTTGTTCTAGCATTTGATGTTGTTGGTTGTTCTCTAAGTTGATTTATGTCAAAATTAGCTAAAATTTTGACACCTTGTTTCACAAGTATGAATATGTATTGATTTGGATCTTGACATAGCACTGCCTCTACAACTTTGATAAAATATTGGTCTTTTGTCATTTCTAATTGTGTCATAGAAAAATGGCCCCTTGTCATTTTCATGGCCTTTTAGGTCTTGGTTCATGGTGTTGGAACTCTATTATTTTTGTTTTATGTGGTGACATGGCTTGAACATGCTTACTTAGGTACTAAAACTAAAAGAACGACATCTTGTGAAGGTGTTGTGAAGTGTTGTAAGACATTTCTATATTCTTCTAGACTCTATTTATTATAATTCACATACAAATCACCTTTTTATTCATCAAAAAGTCCTATTTTGAAGTGTTGTAAAGTCTGGTAACAAGCTTTCACACTCTTCTAGGCACATTTTCACTAAATATTATCCCTTTCTTATGCTTTATTCTACCACTTTATGCTCTCATATGCTTAATTAAGTGTATTTTTAAGTATTATCCCGACAAACAATATTAAATACAACATATTTCTCAACACCTGTTTTTAGGTCCTAGGTGGGACCCATTCGCCATGGGAGGTGAATGAGTCCCCCTTGGCCTCAAATTCAAAATATTTCAATTTTTTTTTGGGATTTTATTCAAAATCACTTGATGTTGGCCTATGATGATGTGTGAACGGGTAATTAAGGCACAAGTGTTTATAAATAAGTTATTTTCACCTCATTTTACATCTCCTACAATCCCCATTCATCAAATTCACTTATTCACCTATTCATTCAAGCATTTTATAACATTTTTTCAAGCACTATTCAAGCACTTTGAAGTAGACATTGACATTACTTCTAATTTGCATCATCAAGGGTTTGGTAAGTTAATAAAAATTACATGTTTTTACTTTATCATTCCTTTGCATTTCATTATTTTATTGAAGGTTTGATTACCAAAAATGAGGTTTGACCAAGGAAAACCCATATTCATTAATCTTAAACCATTTTCCCCTATTACATGTTTGTTTGTAGACCTAGGTATGTATATTTGACAATATTTTTAATGTTGAAGATTGGTTTACAATTAAACTAAGTGATTCAAGTCAAATTAAGTCTATTTCAAGCTTGGAGAAGGTTTTCTATCCATTTTTTATAGAATTGACTTTGGCAACCTGACAAGAAGTGATTTCCAGATCTGGTGTTACAGAGTTGTCTCTTGAATTTCAACAATTTGGGAGAGGACTGATTTTCCATCTATGGTGAATGAGTCCCACCTTAGGACTGAAATTTTGAATTTTGTCAGATTTTGGATCCCGACAAATAGAAACATGCTTCCGACAGTTTTTCACTAAGAGGGGGACTAATTCGCCACCTTGGGTGAATGATTCCCACCGTGAAAAGTCAGTAATTTCAAGTACTATCCAAAACACTCCAAATTCATCACATTTCATTCAAGTGTAGTCAAATTCATCCTATTTCCATCTGTTCTACATAATTTTTTCATTTACTTAGTTTTTTGCATATCACAGTGTGTTTTCAAACATAACTTTAATTTCACTTTTGCATTCATTTTCATCCATTTATATCATTCAATTGCATTTATTTAACTTCATTTAGGTTAGAAAACATAACATATAACATTATTTGAATGAAATAGGTTGCATTTTTTGCCCTAACTCCTTTTAGGTGAAAAACCCTAGAAGAGTTAGAGAGGTCCTAAAGGAACCAAAATCAACGCTTCATTTTGGTGATCTTGAATTTTGAGAACTTTTCATTTCTGACTTCATCTACCTATTGCACCCTACTTTTCCTTTGCATTAACATTCAATTAGTGCATTGTTTTGTTTTTGCATTTTAGAACATTTTATCTTGCATCAGTGAAAGCTTGATTTAGATTTCATTTTTTCATTGTATGTCATTGAAAATAGTAAAAAAAATTATTCTGAATCATTTTTTGGATTCTATAGGACATTAAAATCATCTTAAATTTTTTGAAAAATACAAAAAATTGCATACTGGGACTCATTCACCACCTAGTGTGCATCAATCTCTACGTACTTGTTAAACAACATTTTTAACACTTTTTCTGGCATTTTTCTGCATTTCTATTTTTTGTATTTATATTTCTATTATAGTTACCAACATTTTTGTTATTTTCATTTCAAACTCTTACATTAGTTTGCATTTGCATTCACCCCTCCTTAATGGTACTTGCATGAGTGTTTGGTGCCCCGTTGACAATAGTTATTTAAGATGAAGTTCTAGATTCATGACTTCCCATGATAGTATAGTGTAATTAATTAATTAAGTAATACACTAGCATAAGTTAACTTAGGTCTTGTATTAATTTAGTCCTAGGTTGCATAAATTACAAAATCATTAAATAATGGGACAATTTCCCCTTTCTCATGTGTAGGGATAAGATTCCTTCTAGAAGATGAGTTGTCCTTCTAGAACTTTTATCATTTCCTAGGTAGGGTTCACATGTTTTCACATGTAGTGTGATTTAGACACTTGGAAACATAATATGCATTCTAGATTCTTACTCTTGCCTATTTAATCAAGCTCAGGTACTCTTGTAAATATCACATCAATATAATAGAGTCTCTATTTTGTATTCCATTGTTGCAACACTTTTTGTGTGGTTGAATATCTTTCCTAGCAAAGGTCCTCCATTGAAGACTGCAACTTTAGGGACATTGTGACTCCATCATATAAATAATTTTGTTGTGGACCTTGGGATCTCAAGAGCTCCTACTCCTAATATGGACAATGGTGCATTAGGAATTGATCATACCACTTCCATTCCTTCACCTTTCCATCCAATGAATGTTGACAACCAAAACAACTCTCTTCCTCAAGAAAAGTTCATTAGTATTCATGAATAATTTTCACATTTACAACAATAATTTTCCCTTGAAAAAATTTCCCAAACTGCCATACCTTCCATTGACAATCTTCATTGCTTGATTGAAAGTGATGATAGCTTGCAAGTGATGAAGATAATTGCAGAGATTTACACTAAAAATTGCATCTTCTAATAACCAATCCACAACCATTCCTATAAGCCAAGGAATGCCTCAAGTTCCTTCCCCTTCAACCATAACTTCCATCCCAACTTATACCAATCTGCAAGTCCATACAACTATGCGTCAGGCTACTTCTTTTGTGCCATCGCAAGTCCCTTCCACCACCTTCACACCTCATAGTATTCCTTTCACTTCACCTAACATCACTTACACTTCATCACCATTTTCCCTTCCACCTCAACCCACATACCTAGATCCCCTTCTTATAGAACTCCTTACCACCATTTCATCTATGCAACATCAACTCTCCACCATTAGACAAGGGAAATCAACTCCACTTACATATCATGTCTATAGTAGTCCTTTATCCTTATAAATATTACGTACCCCAATGTCACAAGGGATAGAAATTCCTTTATTTGAGAAATATGGAAGAAAAGGATACCCTAGCAACCATGTTAATGCCTATACAGCTTTGTGTAGTGACTTTGTCCTTGATAATAAACTGTTAGCCAAAAAATTTCCAAGGACCTTGACAGACATTGCCTTAGAATGGTTTTCCAACTTGCCTAATCATTCCATCTGGTCATTCAATGAATTGGTGGATGCTTTCATAAGTCACTTTCAAGTTCACATGACACCTAAAAAGCCAATGGCTGACCTTATGTGATGTATAAAAAACACTGATGAAAAAGTCATGTATTTTATCTCACGATACCAAACTCTGTATGCTCAAATTGATGTGAAGATTCCTAATGCACTTTTGCAGAAGATGCTTATTGAAAACTTGCACACACATGAAGATAAATTAACAATGATGAAATTCACTTTGTTTTGGAATTTATGCATAACATTGTGTGAATACCATAATTCGGTCTCCTGTCGTGATTCAAAATCTCCTTCTAACCACACTAATAAATCTGAACATAACAATAAAAACCAAAATAACCAACAAAACTTCCACAAAACAAATATAGGCTTTTTCTTGTTTAATCCGCCTCCTCAACCTCCACTATAGCCAACCCAATATGTTCCCAACCAAGTGGCAGTTGTTAAAGCAATGGTGCCTTATACCTATGGGGACTCGAAGAGATAGTTTACTCCCCTACCTAATACCCTTCATCATACAATGAACCACTTAATTCAACAATGCTTGCTCACTTTACCACCCCTTCGACTGCTTGATCCAAACCAACCTTTACCACCGACATTCAAACCTAATTCTTATTGTCATTTTCATTGCCAGAATGGACATGACACTGAACATTGCAAGTTTCCAAAACATCTAGTTCAAAACCTCATTGATTCAAGCCATCTGTCCATTATGGGTGTTAATGATCAAGGAAATAATTTTGTTGCACCTCCTAACCAAAATTTGCATATTTTCACTAATCCCATGCCTAAACATACGACCTCATTTGTCAAGGCTAGAAAACCTTCAACTAATGATGTAATTACTATTGATACAAATAATGAAAAACATGATGCACCTCCCCCTATTACTATAGAAAGTCTTATGGATGCACTAGTAGCTATGATAGACGTTATCCCTTGTAAGCGCCCAACCACTAAATCTCTTGATATCACTTTTTCTTCTAAAGACATACTACAAAAAATTCCTCATGGTCCTCTTTACATAGCTAGAAAAATCTATAATAAGCCCACTAATGGGATATTAATAGATACCATGTGTGGTGAGAATGTGATGATAGAGGAATTTCTAGTATTACATGAGCTATATCAAGATGAATATAATAAACCAATTGGATGGATTAAGAAGCATACTGGTTTTACATTCCCTACGATCGGATAGATCATGCTACCCTTAAAGATAGGACCTAAAACTTTGGAGGTAACATTTTCAATTTTTCCAAAATCTAATCAATTTTGTTTGTGGCTAGGTCACCCTTTCCTTCGCCCAATGAAACTGATCTCATCAATTGTTCACAAGTGTTTGAAGTTTCCACATGACAATAAGATAGTCACCATAAATCATAGTGGCTTTAATCCTTTATCTTCTAAAGTTCATTTTTTATTAGAATACTTTTGGCCTACACATATGGAACCTATCACACCTCAAAAGGACTTCCTTTTCATAACCTATCAAAATTTTAAAGCCAAAAAGATAGCTGAATTCTCTCTTCATAACTCGTCATCATCCACTTCAACACCTCCTATCATAGATGAAACCATGCTTCAACCTGAGTCTGATATTGAGCAAACCATACAACCTCCTGAACAACCACCCCTTGATACTTCCCTACCATCATTTCAATGACCAAGGGAAACTGAAACCACTCTTGTCATGCCTCCTCACCTTAAACAAGTGTATAAAGCCAAAGAGAAAGTGGTTGATCCATCCTCTTTGGTTTCTTCTATTCTTCCCTCTTTGGAAGTAGAAGAACCAATGATGCCTCAATCCACTCTTACACCTAAATAACTCCAAAATAAAATTAAAAAAAACCACGGTGCTAGGGAACAAAGGCGTCGTCGTCGTCTCCTTGCTCGTCAATCTCACATAGAAGATGATAAAGAAAATCATCCTTTACCTTTCACTAAAGTAATAGATGACCACCCTCTTCTCTCGACCTTCCACATGACAGTCCAGTGCACCCTTTGCAAAAATTAAACCAATCCAACAACCTTCACTTTTGATCCATCCATCCTTAGAAATCACCCTTCGTCCTCCTATTATCATTAATCTTGATGATGATGATGATGCGATGATAAAAAAATAGATGAAGAAGTGCATAACGATTTAAATTCTTTATTTTCATCTACAATGAGCTTAAATGATACATCCTCTTCACCAAGTGAAGAACCTTGTATGATTCCTAGTTCAACGCTTGCAATTATGCCTTTGGATAGTCAACTCCCCTCCCATTACACTAAATATGATTGTGAGGTAGATGACCTATTAGATGGTTGACATGAATTTTTCTAAATAGCCTTTTTTATTTATTTTCTCTTTTTATTTTCCTTTTTATGTGCGTATCGTGTTCCCCCATATCGTGTGTTTGATATTCCATGTCTTCGTACACTTCTTCTATTCGTATCTCTCTTCTTCTATTTGTTATACATTCTCTTTTTGTCCTTTTGTTTTTGTGTTCTCCTTTTAGGGATGATACAAAGTGTTGAGATGCCTTACGTCTCTTCCATGTTGACGCAAACCATTTATTTTCCTTCTTACTTTGTCTTTTCTTGTGTTCTCTTTTCGGGGATGATGTAAGGCATTTAGACCAAAATGACTCCCCCATGTTGACCTAGAAGATTTTTCATTTTCTTTCATCCTTTTCTTTTTGTTTCGCTTGTGTTTTCCTTTTGGGGACGATGCAAGGCATTGAGACCACAATGTCTCTTCCATGTTGACCCAAAACAAACTTTCTTTTTTGTTTGTGTTTTCTCTCTTTGTTTCATTCTTCCAACTCTATGTGTTTTGGGGAATGATCATAGTTATGAACTCTTTGATAAACACATTGCAGCAATTAACATATTGACCCAAAATCCATAGATCCCTTATGTGTTTAGTGTGCTTTCTTTTCTAGGGGGAAACTCCCTTTCTTTGTTTTTCATTTTTTCTTGACATGATGCAACCTACTTTTGAAACATATGACTTGGTATAGGGCTTTCTAGGTTGGCTGTCATGTCCTGTTTTCTTTTTTTTCTTTTAATTTCTCTTTCTACTTTAAAGTAATTACTCATAGAAAGATGTGTAGCAATTCCTTTCAAGTGGGGGGCATACATTACCATTAATTCATTTGCATTCTTGGTTCCTAGTGTATCTTTTCTGTTTATGTGATGTGTTTGTTACTTTGTGGATGAAATTGGGCATGATGTCCTTCATAAGCATGATCTTTCTAAGCACATTTCATTCCTCTTAGTGGCCTGATGTGATGCACTACATCCCCTAAGTTGTGAATATACTATTCTATGATTGGTCCTCTTTTCGAGACATTAGACACAATGTTCCCTAAGTGACTGACCTTGTATGAATTGAACAAGACTCTTTTGAATACTTTTACACTTTTTTCACTTTACATTTTTTCATTTTTACCACCTTGCATAATGCAGCTTGCATGACTATGGTACCTTTGTATTTTTGTTCATGAGAATTTTTCTTTGTGGTGCCTTGTTAAAGTTATCAACGGGTATAAATTTATCATGGTTGAGCGAGAAGCCCACCCAGTGGGATGAAATTTCCCCATAACCACCTTTGTGTTTGTGAGTGCATTCAAACTAGCATATGTATCTTACATTTTTAGCTTTCTCACCCGTGGACAACTAGTTTTGTAGCCCCAAAGTTAGTACATTTGGGCAAGTTCTCATCCCACCGACAACCTGAAGTTCTGTGGCCCTTGAGTGAGTATTCATTCTCTTTTTCAAATAATCAGCCTAGATCTAATCCACAACTAGTTGGATTGACGATCAAAGCTTCATCTCAACACTTGTGTGTTCCTTTGTTCTTATGCTTAGTTTTCCATGGGATAGTTATCATGGGGACTTGATCATCCCCCTTGACTATTGCATTCCATCTTTCTAATGTAAGTACATTTGAACCCTCCTCTCGATGTTCATGGCTACTTTAGTGTGAGTTTGAAGCAAGTTCATCCTCTCACTAAAATGGGGGCTAAATGTGCCATAGAAAAATGGCCCCTTGTCATTTTCATGGCCTTTTGGGTCTTTTTTCATTGTGTTGGAACTATTTTGCTTTGATTTTATGTTGTGACATGGCTTGAACATGGTTATATAGGTACTAAAACTCAAAGAACGACATCTTGTGAAGGTGTTGTGAAGTGTTTGTAAGACATTTCTACATTCTTCTAGACTCTATTTATTACAATTCACCTAAAAATGACCTTTTTATTCATCAAAAAGTCTTATTTTGAAGTGTTGTAAAGTCTTGTACCAAACTTTCACACTCTTCTAGGAACATCTTCACTATTTATCCCTTTCTTATGCTTTATTTGACCCATATATGCTTTATTTTTTATTATTATCTCGACAAACAATATTAAATACAACATATTTTCTTAGCACTTTTCTTTAGGTCCTAGGTGGGACCCATTCACCATGGGTGGTGAATGAGTGCCACTTGGCCCCAAGTTCAAAATATTTCAAATTTTCTTTTAGGATTTTATTCAAAATCACTTGATGTTGGCTTGTTATGAGGTATGAATGGTAACTAAGGCACAAGTGTGTACAAATAAGTGATTTTCACCTCATTTTACATCTCCTACAATCCCCATTGATCAAGTTCACTTATTCACCTATTCATTCAAGCATTCAATAATTTTATAACATCTTTTCAAGCACTATTCAAGCACTTTGAAGCAGCCATTGACATTACTTTAGATTTGTATCATCAAGGGTTTGGTAAGTTAACATCAATTACATGTTGTTAGTTTATCATTCCTTTGCATTTTCTTATTTTATTGAATGATTGATTACAAAAAATAGGGTTTCACCAAGGTAAACCCCTATTCACTAATCTTAAACCATTTTTCGCTATTGTATGTTTGTTTGCAGACCTAGGTATTAAGATTTGACAACATTTTCAATGTTGATTTTTTTACAAGTCAACTAGGTGCTTCAAGTCAACTTAAGTCTATTTCAAGCTTGGAGAGCATTTTCTATCTATTTTTTGGTAGAATTATCTCCGGCAACCCGACAAGCAGTGATTTCCAAATCTAGTGTTGTAGAGTTGTCTCCTAGCTTTTTAAAAATTCTAGAGAGGACCGATTCACCACTTGTGGTGAATGAGTCCCACCTTAGGACTGAAAATCTGAATTTTGTCAGATTTTGAATCTCGATAGATAGAAACTTGCTTCTGATAGTTTTTCACCAGGAGGAGGACTAATTTTCCATCCTATGTGAATGAGTCTCACTATGAAAAATTAGTCATTTCAACCACCATCCAGAACACTCCAAGTTCATCACATTTCATCCATGTGCACTTAGATTCATCCTATTTCTTTTTTTTCTATATAATTTTGTCATTTAATTAGTTTTTTTCATATCATGGTGTGTTTTCAAACATAGCTTTAATTTCACTTTTTCATTCATTTTCATTCATTTAAATCATTCAATTGCATTTAGTTAACTTACTTTTTGTTAGACAACATAACGCATAGCATTATTTGAATGAACTAGTTTGCATTTTTGGCCCCAACTCTCTCCTTTTAGGTGAAAAACCTTAGAAGAGTTAGAGAGGTCCTAGGGGACCAAAAATCAATGGTTCAGTAATATTTATTTTATAGTGAAGTCGTGAGGTTTTTTGGTATTTTCCATTATATAGATTGTTTCCTTTTCAGCTTGTGATTTTAATTTTGAAGGGTGTTCATACCCTTGAGAATTAGTTTGAGTTATTCGGTAAGGTTGATCACTAACACCTACGTTGGAAGGAACCTTTGAAAATTTTGGATTTACACTTTTCTTGGTAGGTATGTTAGGGTGACTATGGTTTGCTTCCATGTTATTTTTGTGTCAAGACCTTGTTGTGACCATACAACTTGTATCAACCCTAGGAGATATTGGATGTAAATGACCTTGTTGAAATGTTTTGGCCGCTGTAAATTGGGACAATAGTGAAGCTTTGATAGGTTTAGGACCAATGTTGAATGATTGTTTCAGTGAATGGAGGATACGAAACTTTTAATTTTGATATAGTTTATAATATAGATCTTTTGTTTAGCTATGTTTGAGGATATGATAATGAACTTCCAAACCTTGGAAGTAGACTCATGACTCCAAAGTAGGTTTTCTCACAATTATGTTTACTAACTCAACCAAATACTTGAAAGGAGATTATTTTCAAGCATGAAGTGAAACTAGGTAGTAGGATGAAGATCTAAATACAAATTATCTATGTGAAAATGTTACGTTTCTATTTGAAAGGGAATGTTTTAATGTTAAATTTTATCATTTTATTTTTGTTGATTGAATTTTAGTTTATCCTAATGATAACCTAGAAAGTGTTTTGAAAAGCACAAAATGATAACAAACATAAGTTTGTTTGTTGCTATTCAAATTGATACAAGTAAACAAGACTCAATTTTGCATTAATGTTAGATGATTTGATGGTTGTTGATAAAAATGTAGATTATGGGAATGTTTTGTTGTTTAGTGTTAGTTTTAGACAAAGGAATCAGTTTTATTCATAGGTATCGATCTATTTACAAAAAATGTTTCACAATATTTAAAAGGTGTTAATGTTTGACATAAGCATAACACTATCTAAACAAAGGTGTCACTCGACAAATTTTTCTTTACCATGACAAATGTGGCAAGATGTACAAAGGTTTTGATATAAAAAAATGGCATTGTTTTAATAAAAATAGAAGCATTAGTATGCACGAGGGAGTTGCACTATCTCAACAAAGGCACCAGTCTTACAAAGGATCTTTCATTTGAAATTTGAATTAGGTGTTTGAAACTTTTTATGTTGATAAAATACAGTAAACATGTAAACTAATTGAATTATTGTTCTATATTCTTTTCATGTGTTCTTCCACAAGATCAGACTAATTGGTATCACAATGATATCCACAATAAAAACATGCCATAGAGAAAAATCCTAGTTGTAGTGTAAGATGAGGTTTATCTTCTTATATCATGACCGTGTAATAAAATACCCTCAATTGAATGGATAACTAGATTATTCCAAGTACATGAAAGGAAAATTTCATTGCAAGGGATTAATGTTATTTCAACAAGCATCGACACATTGAGAGTAACTTTATAGGATGATGTTATCCCTTTACACTTGTAATAAGTTAAGACTACAAATGGACTTTAGGCTTCTAGTTACAAGGCTCATAGTGAAGGCACAATGTAAAAATTTAATACATAAATTTAATATGGAAATATCATCTCCTTGTGTCCAAAATCACATGGGACCACATAGGAATGCTTGGAATGTCATGAGTGGATTCAACTATAGTTTTGGATCTCACCCCTTTATATATCCCATAGGAAGAAATGTGCTTCAGGTTGAACCATAGGGTGATGAAATCCTTAGGAAAGCCTCCTAACATTAAAGCAAGGATTAATGTTGCTATTTCCCATCACCCAAGATCTCACGAAGCATAAGGGGAGTGGAAACATAGACAACACCTTCAATGCTTAAAAATAAAATATACAAAATTAGGTGTATTTCTCATCACCCAATTTTGGATAAAGTAGAAGGGGAGAGGATGCATAATCTTTATCTTACCAAGCATGAAAAAATGACGCATAAGTTAATTTTAATTGCACCAAGGATTGAAATGTGTAGTTTATTTTTAAACATAAAATTGAAAGTGTGTGAATTGTATTGTTCAATTTTAATGCAAAAAATTTAAGTGTTCAAGTTTTTTTGTCCAATTTTAATAAACTTAGGGAAAATGAATTCAATTTATGCACCAAATCAAATTTAAGGATTGTTTCATTCAATTTTAATGGACTAAATTAAAACATCAATTCATTTTAAAGCACAAAATTTCAAATGTGAGTCATAGATTATGTTAAAAAATTGTAAGATAAATACTATTCATTTAATTTACATCTTCTCCCTTTGACTGTAAATTTCCTTCAAACACTTAGCCATAGAAAAGTAGAAAAACAACAAATAACAGATAGGTTTAGCAAAAAATAAAGTTGAAAATAGATTGAACACTAAAATTGAACTCACTATTATATCTTGTAGAGGCATCAGTCTATTCAAATAGAGGATTAGACTATTACACAAAGGTGTTAGAATATTAGATAGAGGAATCAAAATATCAAACAAAGGCATCAAAGTACTTGGTCAATAAAGAATCATCCCATTGAAAAAATGTCAGAGTTCTTGCAAAGGAATTGATATGTATCTACAATAGAATAGATGTGGAAGAAACAAAGGAATTGTTGTATTTGCAAAAGCACCACCCTTTGACTTTGAAAGGAATTGTTCATTGTAAAAGAATCACCCTATTACTTGCAAAGGTTTTGTACCACATGATTCATGTAACCTACAATGGCTAACAAATCTCAAGAAAAGATATTAGTACAACAACATGGGTCCCACCAGGAATTCTAAAATGTAGGCTATCTCAATTGACCAAATACAATAGAATTAAACTAATTGAATAAGATATTGATCAATGAAAGGCCATATTTTAATAAAATTAGTCTAACATAGTTAAAATGTTTCAATTAAGATAAAAACACTCTAAATTCTAGACAATTAAAAAAAGTAACCAACAAACCTACAATCCCATTAGGGGATTATTCTGAAAATGGATGTGGATTGCTCAATTTGGGTATAATCCATGTTGACACAAAATATTTGGGTTGATTGATAAGGATGATTCAAAAACAACTCAAAAGATGAGTAATGAATTCAAGAGATTAGGTTTGTATTAAGGTTGTGAATGAAATTCATGCTAAAAGTCCTAATATTTATAGATTTTAGAAATATTAATCAATGGTGGATTAATAGATGGATCAAGGGTCAATAATCCTTAAATACATGGATCAAATATTTAATGAAGGGTACACAATCCATGAGGATTCAGAAATCCCCTTCATTTTAGGAACGATGTAGATATTTCAAGTTGGAGGGAAGAATTTGAATTTGAAAAGGGTTATTCCATGAGAATATTATTTATGCAAGTTGGAGGATAGGAGGAAAAAATTGCTAATTAAACAATATAGGAAAATCATTTAAATGTGCAAATTGGAAGAATTTGGACATTTAATTAAATAATCAAGAATTATTTAATCCAGGAAGAAAAATAACATTTGATTAAATGATTTAACATTATTTAATCAAAAGGAGATAAATTAATATGAAGGTGATAAATTAATCAAATAAAAATTATTATTTGACTAATAGGATAAAAAGGTGACTTTAACTAAATAATTAAACATTATTTAATTAAATAGATGAAATCGGTGAATTAATAGATAAATGATATTAATAAGTGAAATCAATGGGGTTGATATACTCTATAAATTTTCAAGTGTCTATAAAGACCAAGATTATTAAATAAATCATTATATTATATGATTTTCATGTGGTTTGGTACCACCATCATTTACTATGGAATTATTTTCTATGATCATGTGGTTTGAGACCACCATTCCCCTCCCCCGCTTTGGTGGCTTGGTTGAAGGCTTGTGGTGTTCATAATCTGAAAATATTTACGATATTGTTGAATTATTATTTATGATTCAATATGAATTCTTAAATTTCCAAGCTAGAAATATTAAAGTTTATTTCTTTCGACCATTGGCCATTTTCAATTTGTGATATTCCTTATTTCCTCAAGGACTTTTTTGATTTTATCTTTATGTCTATTTTGAAATTCATTTTTAATTGCTACATTCAAAAGCTATTTTTAAGCAATTTTATTGTTAAATTTAAACATTCAAATATTAATTTATTAAAATAACTCTTGGTTTGATGCTTTCTTAATGTTTTGTAACTAATAGTTTGAGTGGAGTATTGTCATATGTGAAAAGTTCTTTTGAAGGAGATGAATGATGAGTATTTAGAAAATGCTAGTGAGAATTTAAGAAGATATATAGAGTTTGTAGCTGGATACAAAATGATCATCTATCTTAGGAAGGAAACATTTCTATTTGAGATATATAATAAGTTTAAGATGATGTTTGATCCTTATAAACCTATCAAAAGGATTGATCAAGGAAATTCATATAGACTGACTCGATGCTAGAACATTTCTAAATATAACCAATATTTAATGTTATAAATTTGTATGTATCAATTTCATGAAGAATAGTCAAAAAGATAGAAGTTTAGAATTGTACTTGGAGAAACAAATATTGCAGTAAAAACTAGGAGAAAGAGAAGATTTTGAAAATTAATTTTTGAAGAAGCAACAATAATATATAGTATAAGGAGTATTTCATGTTAGTTTATATATTGTATTATTTGAATACACATAGGATTTAAACCTTCTTAGGTGTCCCATTGACTTTTTCTCACATGAGGTGTCAATGTAGATGGGTGTCTTTAGAGGTGTCAACTCATTTTTCACACATCTTCCTACATTTTTTGTAGGAAACTTGCCACAAGTCCATGAGTGAGGAATGCTATTATGATTTCATGGAGGTTAGGTGCTTCCTTCATTCTTATTTATGTATTCCTTGTTGATCTAATCTATTGGTTAAATTTCTGCAAAATTGAGTTCATTGTGCTTGACTATTATTGATTATTGCAAGTTGTTTCATTTCATAGAGTGGAAAGGTAGGTTTGATGAACATTCATCTTTGATTGTTAAGATTGGAGTAGATTTTCAAGACCATTGAAGGGTGTAAGATAATTTCTGCATTTCCCAATTACTTTTTCTTTTACTTTATTTGTTTGATTGTAGGTTTTCCAAAACATTCAAGTGGTTGAGCATACAATGTCACTAAAAGGTGTTAAAGTTTTTTTCTTTCTCCCATCTTAGGGGTTTACGGCCTAGAAAGGAAAATTCTAACTAACTTTCACTCAATAACAAACACTTGAGATTCATTTTCAAAGGAGAAAGAGATCTTGCAAGAGGGTTGTTCTAGGGACTAAATATGATCTAATGAGGGGTTCACCACCAAGTTTAAACTTGGAAAAGATAATGAACTACAAGATGAAATGAAAAACCCTAATTGAATGCAAACTAACTCTAAACGAACTATAAAAGCGAACGAAACAACACCAAAAACTACAAAAAAAATGTGTGCACCTAGAAATCAAAGAAAGCCTAAGTGGAGATCTAGAACACATAAAATCTACTTTTACTATTGACTAGGACATATTTTGGAAGCTAGGTGAATTAGTCTAGTTTTTGGAAAACTATGTAGGAACAAAAATCTGCCAAAAGGGTACCCAAATCTGTAAAATATTGAAAACTCGCTAGAATTGAAAACTCACTAGAACTAGGACTCATTCACCAAAATTGGAGAGTCAGTCTGGTTGTTCTTTTCTAAAGCTTCAAATGCTATTCTTTCTCTTCTCTTTCTGATCTATCCTTCCTAATTGGTTTCTAGATGGGAATCTTTGATTTGCAACTTGTAGGTGATCTCTAAGGTTCTCCAAGGCTTGATGAAAACTTTGACAACTTTGAATGATTTGCAACTTTTCTCCAATATTGCTCCATACAAAATCTACAACCTAGACCTATAAATCACACACAAAGGAGAGGGGAAAATTTTGTTGTGTTGGTGGATAGGTGTTTGCCTTGGTCAAACCCCGTTTCAGAAATCAATCCTTCAAATGAACTCAAATAGTAATGGAGAATGATGAATGAACAAATGAAAATGTTGCAACTCACCAAACCCTAGCAGTAAGAGGTTACAAATATGCTTGAGATGGCTACAATGGATGTGGTTCTTGACTCTTGCTTGAATGATGTTGATCTTGAATGAAACACTTTCTTGAATCACAAACCCTACACCACAATACATAGCACAATGACAAACATGATACATGAAATATTTGACATGATGATTTATGCTTGAATGCTGCTCTAAAATTCTTGATAATTTTCCCTTGAGTGCTCTTGAATGTTCTTGTGAATGTTTTTGAACACTTGAATTCTTATTAGATTGCTAGGTGTTCTCTTGAATGCTTGGGATCAAAATGAGAGAAAGAACCTTGTATTTATACTCAATTATGCAAGAATTCTTGAAATTACAACACTAGAAGCTGACATTGGATCTAGGAGAATAAAATCTCACCAAAAATTTGAATTAATTTTGATTTTGGGCCACATGGGATTGATTCACCCAAGGTGGAAAATGATTCTCATCAAGCATAATGTATGGGACCAAAAAAAAAAGTTCATAGAAATATGTGAAATACGGTTCGGGACCGAAAGATCCAGGTGGGACCCATTCACCCAAGGTGGTGAATGAGTCTCAAATCACTAAATGTAGGCAACACAAACTAGAAACAACTAAATTATGATTGGCTAATGATTGGTGTTGGGATTATCCTAAAAAAGATGCAATAAATGAGGCTTGTGGATACAAAATGGGGCCAATTAAAGCATAAGAAAGCAAAATTATTAATGACAAGCCTAGAAAAGTGTGAAAGTGTGTTACAACATTTTAGATAAGGTAAGATTAATGTTAAAAAAGAGGTTTATTAGGTGTAATTAGTTAATGAGACCTTAAAAAAGTGTGAATGTGAGTTACAACACTTCACAACATTTTACTAAGGTACCATTTAAATTCATTAGTTCACAAGGTTGCAAGACCTAATGTGAATGTTTCAACCACATTACAACACTAGATCAAGGAAACATTAAGCTCAATTAAGCAAGAAAGGCCCAAACAAGTGTGAAAATGTTTATGATGATATTTTTTGACACTACATTTATCCCCCACTACCTCATCCAATCTTTGTACATATGCTTTAACATTCTCATCTTCGGACATATGTATAAGATAAAACCATGTTTCCAAATTCTATAATTTTTTTGTCTTTTACCCTTTCATCACCATCAAGAGCTCTTTCTAAAGTATCGCATACTTCCTTAGTTATCTTCAAATTTTGAACCTTAATCAACTCAGAATGTACTAAACTATACTTCAAGATGAACTTCCCCTTTTTATTCACTTCATGTGCTCTAATTTCTTCAGGTGTCCTTAGACCATTAGAGGGAGGAGTGTAGGGATTATTATAAGCTTTATCCACATCATATCCACAATAATCCATATATTCTTCCATGAACACTTTCTAGATACCATAATTAGTTCTATCAAACCTAGGATAATAAAAGACAATTTTGCTAGCAATCCCAAACCTTCCTCAAGTAGTTAAACTCTTCACCAAGGAACCAAGATCTGATACCAATTTTTGGATAGGACAACTAAGAGGTGGGGTAAATCAGTTGTCACAAATTATATCCTTAAATTCAATTATTGAAACTAACACATAAAATGATTAAGTGACTAACCATGAAATGCAAATGCACAAACATAATAACACCATATTTATGTGGAAAAACCAATGAGGGTAAAAATATTGTGAGGATTAACTCACACTATAGAGAATATCAAAATCGATTACAAAAAGACTCATTGTCTGAGATATGACTCGCTGCTTGAAATAAGGACTCACTTTCTAGAATCACTATCCATAGGGCTACAACCTAGAGGGCTCACTATGATAGAGATACAAAGAAGATGAAAAAAACTTGTTATAAAGAGACAACAATCCCAATGCAACAAATATTCCACCATAATCAATGATCAACTTGCATGATTAATAGAGTGTCCCTTTTGCTCACTACATCTAGAAACTTTGTGTTAAGATTTGCACTAAACAACCACATGCTTAACTAACACACTTTAAGAATAGTATCTGATTCATGTCTATTTTTTTACTTATCTTCCTTCTTTTCTTGTGGATAATTTTTGTTGCTAGCACATTTTGTATTATACTATCTCCAACCATCAAATGATACAAAGTTGGTCATCCAACTTCAAATTCAAATTAGGTCAATGCCAACTATCCTAGGGTAGAATTAGAATGAGGTTGACCCAAACACACACTTCATAGAGACCCATAATAGATCCAAAATGCTTCATCAACTTCTAAAATATTGCTTGAAAAATAGTCAGCCAAACTAGTGTAAAACACATATACAATTAAGCTCGATGTGTGCAAATGTTGAAACCATCTTCAATAGAACCAGGGAAACACAATTCTAGGACCACAATCCATAAGAATTCAACAAAGAGAAATTTGGACCAGCAACAATTCTCCTAGACCTCAATTAGAACATAGAGAAACATAGCTCACAAGCATCAGAACAACATCGTCAACAACTGAATACCTACAACATTCTTTTAATACAATTTTCTCAATATCCTCAACATATACAATCAACATCAACTCATAGATAACTAGCTGACTAGTTGACATCAATGACAACACTTCATTCCTCTTTCCATTCTTGCAACAAGAGGCAAAATAGAAGGAACCATAGGAGGTTGTTTGACCAATTTCTCTTTGAATTTTTCTACCTCTTTTATTCTAGGAGGTGTGATAGGGTTGTTTTCATTGTCTCTTAATCTTTTGTAGGATGTGGGTGAAGTTTATGCCTTAGGTTGGTCTTTGGTGTTTGAAATTTCTTTAGGCTCTACAATGGTTTCATGAGGGATAGTAGGCTCAGTGGTGGATAGTGACATATTTCAGAGGAATAGTTCTATTATTTTCTTGGCCTTGAACTTTTGATAAGACAAGAAAAATAAGTTTTCTCATGGTTTTATAGGTTCTATAGGTTCTAGGAAAAATAAATCTAAGGAAAAGTTACCTTTAGAGGACAATGGATTAAAGCCACTATGGTGGATAGTGAAAACTTAATTGTCAAAGGGAAACTTTAGGCATTTATGTACAACAAAAAGGACACTTTCATGGAGTGAAACCATGGATAGCCTAGCTTCACACAAAATTAGTCTGATTGCGGGAAGTTGGAGAATGAGGCATCTAATGTTTCTAGTCTTATTTGTAATGGAAGGGTGAGTGATCCTATCGTATGGCAAGAAATATCATTATGTTTCTTGATCCATGCTTTTGGTTTATCATATATATCTTGATAGAGTTCAAGTAAAAGTAACAATTCCTCAGTGATCAAATTCTCTCCACAAGAGGGATCTATTAGTATCCCATTAGTTGGCTTGTCATAGATTCAGTCAGCTATGTAAAGAGGACCATCAGGTGCATGTTTAAGTATATCCTTAAAGGAGAAATAAAAGTAAAGATGATTCTTAGTTTGGCCCTTATGAGGAATGACGTCTATCACTCCTACCATTTCCTCCATATCATCATTATCGATAAGATCATGTTTAATATAATCATTTATTTCATCATCTATGTCAACATTCATCACATCATTCTTTGTTGTTTTGCTAGCTTTGACAAATTAAATATTATTTTTTTTGTATGGGGTCAGTAAAGATTTGCAGGTTTTGGTTAGAAGGGGTAACAGACATATTTCCCCTAATCACTAACACCACTAACAAAAAGATGATTAGAATCAATGAGGTCTTGTACAAGATGTTTAATATTCTTGCAATGTTCTGTGACATGTCCATTTTGTTGGTGATAATGGAAAATAAGCATTTTTCCTAAAGATCGAGGGTAAAGGCTTATTAGTATTGGGTGTTTTGATATGTGGCAAGGTAATCATTTGTTGTTCTAAAAGTTGGGACATTATGCTATGAAGGGTATCAGGTAAGGGAGTGAATTGTCTTTTCACATCCCAATAGCTAAAGGGTATCATGGCTTTAACAAAAACTACTTGATTATTGGAATTTTGAGTTGTTTGTTGAGGGGGATTGAATTGAAGGAACACTTTATTTTTTTTCGAAAAGGTTGGGAATTTTTTTAGTTTGCAGGCTCAGATCTCTCAGTTTGGCTAGAAGTGTAATTTGTATCTCGACTAATAATCAAATTTTGATAATCACGGAGGGTGGTATACAAGTGCATGAAGGATGGAAATTTTATCATGGTGATATTTTCTTAGATCTTGCTTTGTAAACTTTCTATGAACATCTTTTGGAGATAAGAGCCAGGGACCTTGACATCAATTTGGGAATAAATAGATTGATAGCATGAGATAAAGTCAATTATCTTATCTTCTTCTTTTTGCTTGCATCTCATCAAATCGACCAAGGTCATCTTAGGGGTCATATGCACTTGGAAATGGTTAACAAATGCTTCAAAAAGTTCATTGAATGAACAAATTAAATTGTTTAGTAAAAAAGAAAACCATTCCAAGGTGGTGTCATTCAATGATCTAGGGAAAAGCTTTGCCAAAATTTTGTCATCAAAGAAAAAGTCACTATATAAGGCAGTATAAGCATTAACATGGTTAGAAGGATCTCCCTTCCCTCCATATTTATTTAATCTAGGTGCCTCTACACCTTGTGCCATCGGTGTTCACAATATCTCCAATGGAAATGGACTGCTTTTGACATAATATGTACAGGTGGCCCATTTTGATTTTGGTTGATGGTGGAAATTTTATTTTGAAGTGACAACAGTTTGGAAGAGTTGTGTTATGGGAGGGTAAATACTTGTGTTATGAGATGAAAGTGAGAATGGTGAAGTAGTGGATGTGTTTGAAGGACAAGTGAATGAAATGCTTATAGGTGGTAAGGTGGTGGGAGATATGAAATTTGATGCCACATAGGAATTAGGGATGCTAGCAGGAATACCTAAGGAAGGAATCACATTACTAACTTGTTGCATTGCTGTTGTGACTTCAGGATTGGTATAGGTAGGTATTGAGGCAATTTTTGTGGGAGGAGAAATTTGAGTTCCCCCTTCACTTGTGACATTGATTGTTGGTAAGGGACAACTAGTGGTCGGAGTGAGATGATTTCCAAATATTTCAACTATTTTTTTCACAAGGTCAAGTCCATCTTCACTTTCAAGCATGCAATGAATGTTATCTATAGTAGGAAAGGCAGTAGTTGCAATGTTTTCATTTTGCAATTGATTTTGTAGGTTTGCTAGGTCCTAATGAATTTTAGTTATGTTTTCTTGTGGGACACTAACATTCCTTGTTTCAACTTGCATACTACTTGGAAGCAAAGAGTTGCTAAGGGTATTGTCCATACCTACTATACTAATGTCAATATTAGGAGTAAAAGAGCTTGACAACCCAAGATCCACAACAATTGTATTATTGTGGGATGGCATGAGTCTCAAACTTCATCTCACTACAGTATTAGCAATAGGACACAAAATACTCATACAAGGACTACTAAATACAATGTGAATGCAAATGCAATATAAGCTAAGAATAATGAAATAATTGTAACATAAATTTTGGAAACTGAAACTAAAAGGAAATAAGAGCAAATAGAAGCTTAGAAATAGTGTTTTGAATTCCAAAAGATATAGTACAAAATGTGCAGAGGGACTAATTCACCCCAGGTGCCGAATGAGTCCCAATGATGATTTTTTTCAAAATTTTAAGAATTTTTAAATTGAATTTTATGCTTTTCATGTTTTACGATTTGTATGTGAGATGTAAATACAAAATTTGACTAATTTTCAATGAGATTGGATGCAAAAATGAAATCTATATAAGCTTTCACCAATGCACAATTTGAAACCCTGAAATGCAAGTTAACCAATGCAAGTCCTAATGCAATGTTCATGCAAGAAAGATAATGCACTCCAAATTAGAAAATAAGGTATTCTAAATGAAGGTTCACCAAAATAAAAGGTGGAAAGTTCTCTTTTTTCTCCCACCCTAAGGGTTTAGGGCCTAGAAAGGAAAAAATTCACTAACTTTCACTCAATAACAAACACTTGTGACCCCTTTACAAAGGAGAAAGAGATCTGCAAGGGGCTATTCTAGCTAGACTAAATATGATATAATTAGGGGTTCACCACTAAGTTTAAACTTAGAAAAGATAATGAAATGCAAGATCAAATGTGAAACCCTAATTAAAAGCAAACTAACTTTAAATGATCTAGAAAAGTGAATGAAATAACATAGAAACATATAAAACATAGTTTGTGCACATGGAAATCCACAGAAGGCTAAATGGAGGTCTAGAACACTAAAAAATCTACTTTTACTATTGACTAGGACTAATTCGCCAAGCTAGGTGAAATGATCTAGTTTATGGAAAACTATGGAGGAAAAAAAATGTACCAAAATGGTATCCAAATCTGTAAAGTTTTGAAAAATGATTAGAATTAGGACTCATTCACCAAAAGTGGTGAATCAGTCCACTTGGGATTTTCTGAAGCTTCAAAGGTTGATCCTGCTCTTCTATGTTTTCTCTATCCTTCCTAATTGTTTTTCAGATGTGAATCTCTGATTTGCAACTTGTAGGTGATCTCCAAGGTTCGCCAAGGCTTGATGACAACTTTAAAAACTTTGAATGATTTACAAATTTTCTCCAATCTTTCTCCTTAGGAAATCTACAACCTAAACTTGCAAATCACACATAAGGGAGAGGGGAAAATGTTGTTGGGTTAGAGGATAGGAGTTTACCTTGGTCAAACCCTGTTTTAGAAATCAATCCTTGAAATGAAATCAAATAGAAATGGAGAATGATGAATGAACCAATGACAATATTGCAACTCATCAAACCCTAGCAATAAGAGGTTGCAAATATGCTTGATATGACTGCAATGGATGTGGTTCTTGAGTCTTGCTATAATGATGTTGATCTTCAATGAAACACTTGCTTGTATCATAAACCCTACACCACAATTGTTACGACAATAACAAATATGATGCATGAAATCTTTGACATGATGATTGATGCTTGAACGTTGTTCTAAAATGTTTTATAATTTTCCCTTGAATGCTCTTGAATACTCTTGTGAATGCTTCTAAACACTTGAATGCTTGTTAGATTGCTAGGTGATCTCTTGAATGCTTGAGATGAAAATGAGAGAAAGAACCTTGTACTTATACTCAATTATGCAAAAAATTCCTTAAATTACAACACTACAAGCTAACATAAGATCTAGGAGAGTAAAATCCCGCTAGAAATTTGAATTAATTTTAATTTTGGGCCACAGGGGACTCTCGCCCAAGGTGGGGAATGAGTCCCATCAAGAATAATGTATGGAACCAAAAATCAAAATTGCTTAGAAATGTGTGAAATCTAGTTCAAGACTAAAATATTTAGGTGGGCTCCATTTTCCCAAGGTGGCGAATGAGTCCTAGATCACTAAATCTGGGCCACACAAGCCAAAAAAACTTGAATTATGATTGGCTAATGATTGGTGTCGAGATTATCCTTAAAAAGATGCAACAAATGACACTTGTGGATGCAAAATAGGGCCAATTAATGCATAAGAAAGCCCAATTATTAATGACAGGCCTAGAAAAGTGTGAAATGTATTACAACACTTTACAATACTTTAGACAAGGAAAGATTAATTTTAAAAAAAGGTTTATTAAGTGTAATTAATTAATGAGATCTTTGAAAAGTGTGAAAGTGAGTTACAACAGTTCAAAATACTTTAGCAAGGTACCATTTAAATTCATTATTTCACAAGGGTCCAAGACCTAATGTGAATGTGTCAACGACATTGCAACACTAAATCAAGGCAACATTAAACTCAATTTAGCAAGGAGGGCCCAAACAAGTGTGAAAATGTCCCCAATGACATTTTTCTACACTATAATCACATTCCAATCATATGAGATTTTGATCACTATAAAGATATAAATTCACTTTTAAAAATAATATTAAATATATCATATAAACATCTAATTTCATTTTAACTAAAATTAAATTTACAACTAAATACAAATTTGTGCAATTGTCAAATACACATATTTAAACATTTGTTACTAATATTTAACTACATTATATAGGAGTTGCTACAAACACAGTGCACGCACCATAAGTCATGCAAAACGAACATAATAAGAAACCCAAATATTAATCTGAAATATTTAGTATCCATATCTTCTATGAGAGATGTCCTACACGAAGCACATAATCTTCGCTGCCGACCATAATTATTGAAAAAAATGTCCCTGTACGCATAAAATGCCATGCATATCAAACCGTGCAAACTCATTTAGTTTTGTTTTCGCGGATCTGCCGACATTTCCTTTTCCAGCCGAATGTGCCGACTAGTTAACATCTTCCGCATAGTTTTGACCGCTTTGGATTTGAATATGCAAACAAAAAGCTTGGGAGAACGACATATATTTTAATACGTTACATTTTATGTATTGATTAGTTATTATCGATATCATAGAAGTTTGCATCGGTGGTTGCTCCCTCTAAGCACGTTTACAACTTCACCTTCAGCGACATGGTATAATAACAACGAGGTTTCTGTTCCCTACACTATTCTCACAATGTTTGTCGCCGACCACAATTAAGTAAAAATTGGCTCTGGTCGCATAAAATGCCATGCATATGCTTTGCCGAATGACTACGCTTGATGCTGCCAGATATCAAAACTCGAAAACTCATTCAATTTTGCCTTCGCGGATCTACCGACATTTTATTTCTAAGAAGAATGTGCCGACCAGTTAAGATATTCCACATAGTTTTGAGTGATCTTGCCAAGAATGTGCAAACACAAAGCAGGCAAGAATGACACAGATTTTTTAATACGTTGCATTTTATGTATTGATTAGTTATTATCGATATCATAGAAGTTTGCGTCGGTGGTTGCTTCCTCTAAGCACATTTACAACGTCATTTTCAGTGACATGATATAATAACTACAAGGTTTCCGTTACCGTACTGGCGCGAGTTTAGCCTAATTACGGCGTCTCTTCTTTCTACCTAATGAGTGATAAAAATATGTTAAATTATCTTTTCTAGATGTAGTTTTTAAGGTTTGTTTGAATAAATTTCAGTTGTACAAATCATTTATTATAAATTTGATTAGAGTATAAAATATTATTTTTTTATTTTTTTTATAATAATGAATGTTGTAATTTAGAGATTGAAAATACATTGTAAAATATAAGGGAACTGAAATTATAGAATTATTATATCAAATTGTTACAGTTTAATTGATTAATTACAATTGATATGGACAATGTTATGTTTTTTTATTATGTCATCCACTAAAGTTCTAAATCTTGGTAGGTGCAATACTAATAGATAAGGGTAAAATTGTACCCCATGCAACATTAGAAAAATAGATACTCATCAATCTTTGCCTCTTAGTATAGCTTATACTCATGCTCATTTTATTAATGAGTTGCAAAAAATTGACCTCGGGATAGTTAGAAACATCAAAGAAAAATAGAGGTATATGATTATAGTCATTTCATTCCCCCATATTTGGCATTTCCATCCAAAATATTCTATATTAATATCAATAAATGGAAAAATCTATCATAAATGGAGCAAGAAGTCATGGGACAACTAACTCTACAAAAGATATTTAAGTAACATTAGTAGTCACAATTAAATAGTTGTGAAATGAAAATTATTAAACCATCCTATTAAACCTAAAACTAAATGTTCATTTGTAGAGATCTACTGTAACTTACAATTGGCTCAAATTTTAACTATTATGTATAAACACATGCAATCATTATACTGATGAATATTCTCAATTAACAAGGTTAATGTGGAAATTAAATGAAGCATATTGACTTGGTAAGCTAACTAGCAATGAGTAAATTAAATGATCAACGCCAAGCAATATATAATTGCTTTGAATTTTGTTAACCAAATTATGATAAAGACAAATGTGTCAACATTTTTCTATTACTTCTCATACTTAATGTTTTAGACAATTCTCACATTTATACAATATGAATCCTGCGTTTTATATTATGAAATACTTAAAAATACCAACTCAATTTAGTATGATTTTTGAGTATAGTAGAAAATTGTGGATGCCAAATCTGCATATGCTTAAACCTTAACATAATATTATCATGTTAGTCATTTAAAACACACTAAATTAAACATCCCTATGAAATACTTAACCATGCTAAAATATGCAAACTAAATAGAACAAAAAAACTAAATAAAGAATATGAAAACATGATCAAACCCCTATCTCATAGTGGATTAGTGCTTCTTTGATGTGGAAAGAAGCCCTCTCCCAATCCTTGATAAGCTCCTAGATGATATGATGAACAAGATTCAAATGCTTAAGATTGTGTCTCAAGTTGTGGAGGTTGTGGAGGATTAAAACAATAGAGAGAGTCTCTATTTATAACCAAGAAGGATGGAAGATTGCAAAACATGGAGGATGTGGGACAAAACATGAGCCAATGACAAGATGCCACTTGTCAAGATGTGAGAGGATGAATGTTGGACACATTTTGCTCAATGTGCTAAAGAGGGGGAGATTTGAAATTCAAAAGATTACTTGTTGGAGGGAGAAGAGAAGTCTTAAATGCCAAGTGGGGGACATGTAAGAGACAATGTAAGAGGATTTAATGCCATGTTGGAGGACAAGACATTTGGAGGGATTTTCAAAATTGGAGGAATATTCCCTTTTTTGATGTCATTTTCAAAGTAATTAGGGAATCATTAAATCAAAGAAATGATTTATTGGTGCAAGTTGCAAAATCTAGAGGATTCAGGTGATTAGGATTAAATTAATCAAGATTTGATTAATTTAATAGGAGATTAGGTGATTTTGACTTTTGACTTAGATACTTGGATTTATTTAAATAAAAAGGGAGGAAATTGATGCATTAGCCATTTAATTAAATACATTTTTTTTAATTAAATGAAGAAACTTTAGGAGATTAATCAAATAAATTTGATTTATTTAATTGATGGGTGAATATGATTTAATTAAATATGAGGAATGCATGATGTCAATTTTGTATGTCTACATTTTTCCCCTCTTTGAAGCAATGTACTTGTTACGTTGGTTCAAAGAATAATCTTACCACAATCAAAATTGAAAAAAATTCTAATTTTTTTAGATGCCCCAGTGGAAGTACACTGGTACATTATCCCCTTGAGAGATCGAGCAAAAAGATTCGATTTGAGCGTCGATCTCGCGACAAAGAGGTTCAAGATGGACGTATGGATGGTTATGAGGATGATGCAAATGAGATGGTTTTAAGATGTTGAGAATAACCAATCTATATTATCCTAAACAACTTAAATGATGATATGATGCATTTGAGATGGATGATGTGATGATGCGTATATGATTATGCAATGAATGTTTTATGCAAATGTATGGTTTTATGAGATGCTTAGGCTAATAGATCTATATTATGATGAACATGCATATGAGATGATTAGTGTTTCCTATATGATATGATATGATATGCAGTATGTTGGCGGTTTATGGCTGTAGGATGGATGCATTGGTGATGATGATTACTTGATCATGATGATGTTAGTGCAGAAAGGAGATGGAAAAAAAAAGAGATTCCAACAAGACACAGGTCGATGATGATGAGAGATGGATGATTCACTTATCAGGAATTGGGAATTTAAAAGGGCCACTTACCTTATGTTTGATAACACGCATAAGCACGATGCATCAAGGTATAAAGAACCAGGATGGCGTTGCACTTAGTGTGATGGACTTTGACTCGACAAACGGATATTATTTTTCTTGTTCACACTTGACATACATAAACCTTGCTAGGATGCACCTAACAAAGCAAGTATTTTCCAAGTTATATTACAAGAACGTCCAACAAGCACAATAGAAAAAAGATAATGATCGATGCCCCATTCCTTTCTCTCTAAATTACTTTGATTAGACATCATTGAGAGGTCATTGGAATGGGGACAATAAGATAAATCAAAAGGAAAAGATCAAGCACACAAACAAGTCAATGTTCTTCATACCTCTAACCAAAGGGATTTTTTTTGTTTAGGATAAGAACCGAAACGATTGCCAAAAGATAATGCCCATTGTAGGAAGGATACATCCTAGGACATGTTAGTGGATGGTGGGCAAGTTGATAGGTTGTTCAAAAAGGCTATTGATATAAGGTCGATTGACATGTTTGTGAATGATCAAGAGTTTGATTTTGCCTCTAAAAGTTTTTTGTTTCAATTTTGATTTTACGTTTGAAGTTTTCCTTTGTTGATTGTTGTGCTTATTTCCATTTGTATCACTAAAGGATGAAGGTGATGATTGTTTTATTATGGATGAGATTATTGTGGGTGATTATGAAACATGATGGATGGATTTTTTCAAATATTTGGATGTTTTTGGAGTTTTGAAATATTTTGAGGCTATTTTTGGTATTTTTGAGATTTTATGAATGTTTTTGGATTTTGATGTTTTTGGGATTTTATGAGATTTTATGAATGTTTTTGGATTTTGTGTCTTTTTTGAATGTTTTTTTGTTTTTGTGTCTCAAGGGCTGATCAAAGATTATCCTTTCCTATGTTTAAGCTCAGAGACGATGTAGTTCAAATAACATGTTTTGACTTTTTATATTTTCGACTTGTTTTTAGGTTTTGATATGATTTTGGATTTTTTGGATTTTCTCAAATTTTTGAATGTTTTTTGGATTTTTTGCACAATTTTGACAATTTGGATAAGGATGTGTCTAATGCTATTAGTTCTTTTTTTTGTGATTTTGTTGAAAAGCAATCTAAGGTTGATTGATCAGATTGACGGATTGATGATGCTAACATTGTTGAGGATGCACAACAATGCAAGGATAGTGTTAAGCAACAAAAGGATTAGGATGGATATCCCAAGATGATGAAGGATTGATTGGATAACATTGTTGAGGATACACAACAATGCAAGGATAGTTTTAAGCAACACAATGAAGGATTGATTAGATTTTATTGATCAAGATTTTGAACCTTGGTTTGGAATAAAAGATATTTTGGATGATTTGATGTGACGTAAATGAAGTGAAAATTAGATATGACTGATAGTGATTGTTTGGATTGATGTTCGATGAAAGATGAAGCTAGATAAGGAATGTATTCTCATGAAAATGTGCCATGCGATAGTGATTTGGATTTTGGCTCACAAATTCTTGACCAATTTGATTTCATATTTTCCAATGTTCGGATTGCCACATAAGTTGGAGGATATATGTCAAGATTTATTCCCAAAGCAATATGTACATATCTGCCCCCAGTGTCTAGCAATGTAAGGAATGTCATGGATGGATGCTTGGATAGGCATATGGATGGAGGGATATGGATTATCTTGTGATAAGATAAGGTGTTCGAACAAAGGATTCTCATTTGGATAATGCTTCATGGCTTAGATAATGTTAGGTAGGATAGGATCAATGAAAATGACCCATGTCAAGATGTTTACCATAAGCAAGTCTAAAGTGTGCACCAAAGTTTGTCAAGATCAACATAACTCAGACTATGGATGCATATACATGTGAATGGATTGGGTAAATGGTTCATGGATGAATGGATTTATTATGGTTGAGATGGATGGGATGTCAAATTTATTATGGATGAGATAAGATGCTTTCACCTGAATTGGTGCATGCAGATGCTCAATTCTACACATGATGCATGTTTACCAAGTTTTTATCATGGTACCTGCCCAAAGTGCCACCGTAGTGGTTTTCATTAGAGGACAATTTTTTTCTTTATTGTTTTCATGATTTTTAATTTTTTTTATTTTTTTGTATTTTTTTGTGAGAGATTTTAAGCTCCTGCTAAATCACTTGGTTGTGTTGATGTATATGCTTCTTTCATGATGTGCCATCGATATCCTACATGAAGAAGTTGCTTTGCCAAGATACATGCACTTGAAAGAAACCTTTGAGATTCTTGATCTGCTTCATTGCCACTGGAGTTAGCTTTGTCTTTGTGTGCACATCGAGATAGAGTTCCTTCTGAATCCTTATGATGAAGGGTCGTTGCCAATACATGGTCAATGTGAGAATTTGATATCATGTGTGGATGCATGGATGGTGTTATATCTTTAGGAATAGATGGATTGGTTGATAGCTTGGAACCTTTGATTCTCCAAACTTGGGAAGATGGGCAATGATGGGTGGATATAGAAGTGTGCATGGAATTAGGACCAACCACTTGATATACTTTGTACATTGCTTGAGAAGCTTTATTTTTCCATTGTAGACATCTTTGATGGATACTTTTCCCTTTTTTATTTTGCCCCATAGTTTCTTTGACTAATGGAGTTTGATAGGGATAATCTTTCTTTGTATTCTATGGTATCCATTTGTATTTTATTTGTCCATTATGCTTCTCAACTTCTTTTTCTTTGGTAATTTTCTTTGTGCTTTGATTCAAACCTTTCCTTTGATGTTGGTCCCAATTCGTGGATGGGGTGATGGGTGGATGAAGATTCATGATGTGGATAGTTGTAGTATTGGCATCAGTTTCATCATAAGGATTCTTCGTGCTCCCTATGTTGAAATTTGCTTGAGACATAGTTGCCCCCAGTATGCTGGTAGTAGCACCTTTATTCTTTAATTTTTTCTATTTCAAGAATTCATGTTTAGAATACATTCTCTGATAAATGATTACTACAGATGATGTTATTTCAATTTGTTGTTATGTTGACTTTGGAATATGTTGTTTTGTCTAACATATTTCCTTGAGTGGATAATGCTAGATATATTCATACATGATGTCCCCAGTCTGAATTTGGGATATATCTGATCCTGATGTTGACAACTTAGTTTGACTGTAGGAATCAATAATCTACTCTTTTTGTGTCATAATGTCAAGAGTAAAGGAATTGTGTTCTGAATGAAGATCATCTACGTGTCCATCCATAGAAAGCATCTCATGGGTAGATGAAGGAGTATGTTCTATGTGGATATGATCATCTTGTATAGATAGGAGAGTGTCCATTAGACCATTGTAGTAGATTGGAGATACAAATTTTTGATCTTCAATGATTTCAGAATTGCTTTCGACATGCTTTGGATCAAGTTCTTAACATGGGTCAATTTCAAAGGATGGCTTGCTTACAAAGGGCTCTTCGACATCGTCATTAGGCATGGGAAGTGGCTCAATATCCTCTTGATCATTGAGTGGACTTGGATCAAACATTGAGCTGAGGATCCCTTTAGTATATGTAACCATGAGGTGAAAGGATGTCAATATGTCTTGGAAAGGGACATTGCTAGACTTTGGTGAAAGATGTTGACCATGTTTGGAATAAATTCTTGAGATATTTTCTCTACCTCATTAGGTGATGTAGAGACATTTTCAACATGATCAATGGTCGATGGAGCATGGATTATGTCAATGGGATCAAATAATTCTAACACTCCTTGAAATAGATCACTAAAAAGTGGCTCTTGATGTATGGTGAGTTGATCATTGGATGGGGTAGAAACATCTTCAATGTGCTCATAAATGGAGATATCTTGAACATTGTTTTCAACAATTGTGGCAGAGAGATTTTCAATGGTATCATTGAGTATGTCCAGGATCATCATGGAAAAAACAAGCCCTTAAGTGGCAAAAAATTTAGAAAAATCAGAGTTAGGCAACTTGAAGTAAAAATTGGAATAAGTTATCTATATTATTTCAAAATATGTAAGAATAGAATCTATAGAAAATTGAATGTAGTTTCTGAACTACTAGGTTTGTTTAAAAAAAAAAATCTATTTGGTGAAAATTTGAAATTTCAATGCAGTGGTACATAAATTTCAAGGAAAAAATAAGAAGTAGGTGTCTGTCTGACCACCCTAACCACAATAAAATGATAATATTATTTTATAATATTTTAGATATAAGTAGAGGACTCATGCCCCGATGTGATGCATATTTTTTTGTAAGTTTTTCCCAAGTAAATTATTAATTATGAATTTTTTATTACAACTTTTTAAAAAATTTAAAAACTCATATGTCTAACCACCTTGGTCAAAGCTTCATGAAATTCAATTTTTCTTTTTTTAATCCTCTAGTATGTGAAACATAGAATGTGACGCATGTTTCAGATTCAAAAAATGTGATATCTTTTGAAAGCTATAGATTTTTTTCAATCAACCTATCAATCACAACTTTAGTCATAATTTGAATAGAAAATGAATAATAATTACTTATTAAATTAAAATTAAAGCATAATCTATATCAGTGGAAAGTTGAGAATCTCCTTTAAAAACCCCTTTTGTTTCATCAATTTGGGTTAAAAAATAGTCGTCAGCCACATATCCATCATATTGCCAATTTTTGGCCCATCATGATCCTGCACATACGCCACTAGTGGTTGAATTCTAATTATTGTCCCCAATAGTGATTACCTTTTAATCAATGAGGTCTTGGATGAGGTTTTTGAGTCGAATACAACTTGATGTTGTGTGTCCCTTTGTTTTATGAAAATCACAATGGTGCTCCTCGTTATACCCTGGTGGTTTAACTAAGGGTTCTTGATAGTTCCCATAGACAGGGAGCTTGATGAGATTTTCTTGTGCCAATTGTTGTAGGACTGATTTGATTGGTCTCCTAAGTGGTGTGTACTTTTTTTTGTTCCCTTGTGATATTTTCACTTTGAATTGACCTTGTGGTGATTTATTTTGAAGATGTGGTGCTTGATCTTTGATATGTGGTGATTGGGTTTGTTGTTAATGTTGTTGATCTTGATAACCAACCTCTTGAAATTGGAGATATTGTTCTTGATATGGTTGTGGACACAACTCAATGCTTTGATGACATGGTTCAACCAATGGAAGAGTGTATTGATCTTGGAATGAAGAGGTCTCTTGGCTCAATAATTCACTTAGTTTGGTAAGTGAAGCCAATTGATCTAGTGAAATTTGATCTTGACTTTGATTTTGACTCCCTTGATATAGTTGATTTGGCTTTTGTTCAATCAGATTTGGCATGTACACTTGTGGTGTGTGCATGGGATCATGGAAATTTTGATTTTGGACAATGTTTTTACTTGGGATGATGTTTCAATTTGGCATGATAGGTTGAAATTGAGCATTTTTGTGGTTGGAAACTGTATTGCCTTGATTTAGGTAACTTTGATTTTGCATGGTGTTACCTTGACTTGGATCAATACATAGATTTGTTAACATCTTGTTTGGACTTTGAATGACATTTGCATGATTTGCAAACATATCTATCCAAAATTTTACCATGTGTGTATTTGAAATGTTCATGTTTGGAAAACTTGTACTTGGCATGTATGGATTTAGTGGGATGATATTGTTTTCTGGAAGACTTATGCATTGAGTGTTTGGTTGATAGATTTGTAGGTTTCGACTTGGATTTAAATATACCTTTGGGAAAGGTGTTCCAAACTCTTGCCTAGGCATACTCACATTTTTTGTACCATTGACGTTTGTAGGAGATAATGATCCCATGTATGGATTGTATAAATGTGAGTGTTGACAATCAATTATCATTGTAAGGCTTTCATAATTTGGTTGGTTTAGACCTCTCATGATGTATGGATCAAATTTATATTCCATGTTCTTCTTGTGTTTTGAACTTGTTGCAAAAATGAACCTCTAAGGTGTTCAGGACCAATGATGAGATGAAGGATGAAAGGGGTGAATGATATGGGTTTTGAACTTTTTACGATTTTTGGATCAATGCTAGACTTAGGGTTTTATTTTTATTGGTTTGATTTGGATAGTGAACTTGTAAACCCTAAGATGTTGGATGTTATATTAGGATGAACTCGTTCAAAAAGGGTGATGATTTAACTAATTGTGTGAGGAAGGATTCATCCACACACACCTAACTAAATAGGTGATTTTGATTTGGTTTAAGGATGTACCCAAGTCTAGATAATCATGTTTCCAAAGCTCTAAAGTTGTTTGTGGGATGAGATGATAAATGTTTGGTATGGATGATGGTCGTGTCCACAAAAGGATATAAAAGTCACATAAAATCCTAACCTGGGAATTGGACATTCCAGCAGGTGACTAACATCTTCTTATGGTCATTCATTTACATTGTCAAACTAGGGAACATATACTTGAAATGGAGTGGCACTATATGTGCACTAAGAACCAGCTTCAGTCACGATTTACCAGAAATAAATGTGTGAAAGGAAGTCTACTTATGCTAAAGAAATGTAACTTAAAGCTTTCTTAACTTAAGCATAACTTAATCAAATCAGACATCACGACAACTGTAACTAAGAAACAAACTATGAACTGGCCTTACGCTGGAGGAACAAACACAGGGATGGATTCCTGATGCTGTAGGAGCAATATAAGACCAAGTTTGCACTGAAACTTTCCATAATAAAATATAACTTATGATCAACAGAAGATAAAAACATAACTAACTATAGATACTTACTAAGTGGGCCCCCTTAGCAAGCATCAACTAGTTATGCAAAAATTGAACTCAGAACTTCATCAACTTTTATTCATAAACTTGGAATGATATACATTGTTCTACTCATATGAAAACTAACACAAAACTCTATCTCTTATCATAATACTAACTCTTACATATTCTACTTCTTATTATCATAGTAACTTTTACATGCTATGCTTGCTCACTTGTGCAAGAGGAACACTTATTTAAACCAAAAAAGCAACTAACTAACTTAACAGAGAAAGACCTGGACATAAATGTATCCTGAAACTGAGGAACAGACTTCTCATAAACGAAAACATATTCCTTTCAACACGATCTAGAGAGAATTTATCATTCCACTCTTCCCAGATTAATGATCATTTAGGTTTCTTCCCAATGACCCAGTCAGAGAGTCTTTGCTGGAACAACTTCCTCGACGTCATGCAGGAAATGGAATTTACTTCAGGGCTGAGATCTGCTGCACTTGACTAGTTCATGCTTCCTTCAACAACCTACAATACACAAGGTGATAGAAGCGAATGAAAGCACGCATGGCAACAACACGATGCATTCATTAATCACATATTAAATCTATTTCATTATTCAAAAAACATATGCATTATACCAGTCATTTGGAAGGTCAAACAAGGTAATTAATAAGACACATAGAGATGTTAAGCTGTAGGAATATAGGAATGTATTGCTACAGGATACTACCCAATTTCAGATAAAAAGTCTTTAATCACATAGTTAAAAAATCCATTAGCAATAAGAGTAGGGATATTAAAAATACATCATAATACTCAAATGATGAGCATATTCTGAGCTTATCATTTTCCGCCTACTTAACCTAATGATGGTCCACTAGCATTAAGCTTCCTGGTTATTTCTCTGAAATCCATAGGAGTAGTATGGCTCTGAACTGTAGTTCCAAATTTATAGTAGAAACCTCTAAAATGTTGCCATCTTTCATATTTGTGGGTTTTTGTATCCTTATTAACATCTGTAGCTCGATAGGGATAAAGTGGCCACATTAAAACCAGAGGTCGAAATGTTATTGGCAACCATAACTCGAACCTCTTCTAAAGACCAAGTTGTATGTACTTTTCTGTCCTTCCAAGGGTTGCTTTAAAATTTAGGGGGCTATGTGGCTCAGATTTCCTCAGCCCAATAGCCAATTTCTCCCATCTCTTTTCAATTTTAGAAGAGGCAAGCTTCTAGAATAGATATGGTTGGCCTTTGAATTCTTCATACACTTGCTTTCTGATATCAAATATTTTTATTGTTTGTGTTTGATCATTGAACCCATATGTAGTAGTAAGCCAAGTTTTCAGCATTGTGTAGGGATCTGAGCTTTCAGGTCACAGTGGGAGAGGTTCATCCATTTCAGCCTCTTCATAGGCTTCCAATTATCTGCCATTATTAGTTTCATTGGCCGCCCATGACATGAGTGACCTTAAATGAATATCACCAATATAAAGAAGTGGATTCCACTTTGTTTCAGAGGGAATTATCAATCCATGCAAATAAAATTCACATAAAGAATTCTTTAGCCAACTAGGAGCTACTTGGTATGCATCATAAAATTCTTTGGCTGTATGAATAACAAGATCTCAATTCCTTGAAATTCTCATTACTTGAAACCAAAGATATTGTTCCTTTAGGCACATAGCATAGATCCTAGGCGGTGGTCTACATTCCACAATTTTACAAGTTATTTCATCATTTCATCCATTTTCTTTTTCATTTCCTGGATTTCCTATTTCTGCCTTTCAATTTCTCTTTTCAATTTCTTCTTCTCTTTTTCCCAAAGACTTTGTTGAATTTCAGTCTTGGCCAAGTGGCGAAAACTAAAGGTTTGAAATGTGACCAGTCTCCATGTGGTCCTAAGGTATTCTAAAAATTCAATCAAAAATGTCTTCTTATAAACAACCATTTCTTGAGAAGTTACAGGGGGTAACGGTGTGTCATTGGACACTTCTAATTGTTCAGTCTGTTCTTCCTCTTATTGTAGGATGAATTCTTGTTGTTGCGCTAGAAGAGATTGTGCTGCCTTAGAAACTTTCCTAGCTGCCTCAGCCAAGTCATCAAGACTTGGTATTCCCCTTTCATTACCACTAACATGTGGTTCCTCAACTTCCATTGGCTCATTTTGCATTTCCTCACAAACAACAGGTGGGCTATGTGGAATATTCTCAAATACATTCTGAGAATCATTATGATTGAGTTCTTCATATTCCTCAAAAATTATTATAATTTCAGGTTGAGTAGAGGTTGAGGTGACTTTCTGTTGTTTCCTTGCTGAAACTCTTTTTGGCAATGTTGCAGCTACAAGAGGCACTCTTGTGGCTTTCCTCTTTCTGAATTGCCTAGAGGATTCAAACTCAACAGAAGAAGATGATGGTGAAACTATAGTGTCAACACGTGTTGTTGCAGGAGGAACTGCTACAGGAGAAAGTGCTTCAGGAGAGGAACACTATTGTTTTTGAACATGAGGGTTAGAATCTAGGGTTTTTTCTGCCCTAGATGACTCTCCTACCTTTGTTTTTTCTTTTTCTCTTCTAGTAGCATACTTGGTTTGAACTCGGGTAGAGGGCTTTGGTGTGGAGGCCGCAAGAATAGATGTTGCAGGGGTAGGTGCTACAGGGAGTGCTCTAGGAGGCTCTAGAAGTTACAGACCCTTTTGGGCAACAAATTCTTTCCAAGAAAGGGGTGATACATCCCTCAGGGAATGCTCAATCAAGAGTTTAATGAGGGCATGATGGGCTATATAGTTGTCCCTACCCTTCTGGGTTTCATGGGCACATTGTTTCAAAAGGTTTAGCAAAAAAATTGGTACATTAACAGCTAAACCATGCCTCATATGACTCAATAATTTGAAATGGTAGGAATACAAATAGGAAAATCATCCCTCACAAGTCAAATACTTGATTATAAAGGTGGCATATTCTGAGTATGGAAAAGGCAGTGACACTCGTTTGCATCCTTGTTTCGAAACCTCCAAGGGTCCATCAGTTGGTACTATAAATTTTTCCCTAGTAGAGATAGCATTTGAAAAGAAATTTTATCCTACTAGTCACTGGGAGCCTAGTTACTTCTGCAATTCATTCTTCTATTACAGCTACTATCAAACCCCACACTATAGCTTTTCCTTCAGAAAGGGTTCTCAAAAACTCGCCTACAGCTTACTCATTAAAGGAATCTAACCTCATAAAATAATTTAGCCATCTAAAATTGCTGAATGCCTAAACCGTTTGAGGATTTTGTGTCAAGAGCTCATGAGCTACAGGCTCATGTCTTAGTAATTGGCCACCCATATTCACAAATTATCCCAACTCAAACTTTTTCTAAAAATTCAAAAAAGCTTTTCTGCTCTATTTCTTTCTGCTCTACCGTCACTTTCCTTTACCTTTCCAAGAATGACTCAAAGAATACATGCATGAAATGATTGTTACGAACTACCCAAATCAAACAGTTAATTGATGTTTAGGATAAAAATACGCAGTCATATTTGGAAAGTACAAGAAAATAAAAAATATCTTATCAGTTGTGACAGTGACATAAGAAAAGGTTTGAAATGGATTAACCCTGCCCCCTACTTAAAATTTAACATGTGTCCACACATGTGTGAAAGGATAGGTGAAGATAAGGAAATAATGACTGATATGTACATAGCAATTTAATGAATAAATGAAATAAATAAATGATGTGACAACAAAAGATATCGCGTACATTGTAATAAATGCTCGTACATGCTGGGAAAGATCATAGCTCAACATGAAATGATAGTTGGAATTGAAACCATAAATGAGGGCGGTACGACAGGATGGATGACGTGGAAGAAAAGAGAATGAATGGTGGTGACGAATGAAAAGTGGAGAAAGTGGCTCCCTTAAAAAGGAAACCTTTATTATGGGCATGCAATGTGGAATTTTAAAGAGATGCTACAGGAGAAAAGTTGAAGCTTTTTGCTGCAGGAAGATTGATGGCTGCATTCGAAACAAAATGCTTCATAAATTCTACTTTGAACGCTGGCTTATGATACAACCTAAGATGGTGTCCATTAACCAGTAGCTTGAATCAGACAGGATCTATTGTAGCTAACTGAACTGAACCATTATCAAACAAATTTTCTATTTCATAAGGACTAAGCCATCTTGTGGTGAGTTTACCTTGATTTTCCTTGTATCTAGAGTCATAGAGCAGTGCCCAATCACTGGGAGAGAATTACTTAGTTCTAATATGGTGGTCATGCCATTTTTTTCTTTGCTATTGGATAGCTTCAGTATGCTGCAGGGAAAATTTCCTCATCTCATCCAATGCATTCAGCTGTAGGAGGCGTTCCTTTTGGGCTTCTGAAATATCAATGTTAAGCTGTAGAGTAGTCCTCAAGGTCTTATACTCAAACTCAATTGGCAACATGGCAGTCTTGCCATAAAGTAACTCAAAAGGAGTGAACCCAGTAGTTGTTTTCCATGTTGTCCAATAAGCCCAGACTACTTCAGGAAGGCGACTGCTCCAATCCTTCTTGTGTAATTGGACTATCTTAGTAAGGATTGCCTCAATTTCTTTGTTGGTAACCTCTGCCTAACCATTGGCTTGAGGGTGATAGGGGCTAGACTTTATGTGCCTGATCTTGTAATAATTCATCAATACAGTGATTAAGTTGGATGTAAACTGAGCTCCTTGATCAATAACAAGTTCCCTTGGGACTCCAAACCGAGTAAAAATATGCTCATACAGGAACTCAACAACTTTATTGTCACGGGCATGTGTCATTGCTTTCACTTCCACCCACTTGGTTACATAATCAGTACAAACATAAATGTATGATTTCCCATTGGATGGGGGATCAATAGGCCCAACAAAATCCATGCCCCACTTGTCAAAGGGACTGACCACCACTTGAGGATACAGGGGCATTTCATTAGACTTTGTTGGTCTCCCCATATGTTGACATTTGTCACATTTTCTGGTGTAGGCTGCAACATCTTTGTGGAGTGTAGGCCAATAGTATCCAGTAGAAAGCACTTTCATAGATGTTCTCTTCACTGCAAAGTGCCCACCAGATGGCTCATCATGACAGGCATGCAAAATGGCATAGGTCTCATCCTTCCTAACACACCTTCTCATGACTTGGTCAGGTCCTGTGTAAAATAAACAATCTGTAATCCATGAAAAGTTAAAAATTTTCTCAACCAATAATTTCCTTTCCTTTGGTGAGAAGTGAGTTGGGATCTTGTTGGCTGCTAAATAATTTGCAATATCTACATACTATGAAGTTTGAGTAGCAACAGAAAAAAAATGTTTATAGGAAAAGTTGTCATCAATTACCTTAGGGGTGGCAGGTGTAGTTGTTTGAAGTCTTGACAAGAAATCAGCCACCACATTAGCCTGGCCTGGCTTATCAATAACTGTGATATCAAATTCCTGCAACAATAGGAGACATCTTGCTAATCTGCCAAATATGGCAGGCTTATTCATGAGGTACTGTATTGCTGCATGATCTGTATGGACAAATATTTGGTAACCAGTGACATAATGTCAAAACTTGTTCAGGGCATACACAACTGCTAGCAATTCTTTCTCTGTGACAGTATAGTTTAATTCAGGGCCTTGAAGATTTTTGCTAATGAAATATATGGCATGCTCTATGGAATTCTCTTTTTGTCCTAAAACTGCCCCTATGGAATAATCAGAAGCATCTGTGTGTATATGAAAAGGAAGACTCCACTTTGGTCCTTGAAGAACAGGTTCCTGAGTAAGTAGGTTCTTAAGCTGCAGGAAAGATTTGTCACAGGCCTTAGTCTAGTTGAATTCAGAATCCTTAGTCAATAAGGCATATAATGGACTGCTATTTTGTTGAAATCTTTGATAAATCTTCTATAATATCCAGCATGTCCTAGGAAGCTTCTAACATCCTTTTGTTTTATAGGTGTTGGCAAAGTTAGAATAACTTCAATTTTTGCATGATCAACTTGAATTTCTACTTGAGAGATATGATGGCCTAAAACAATTCCCTCTTGCATCATCATAAAGCATTTCTCACTATTCAAAGACAAATTTTGCTCCTTACATCTTTTCAACACTTTCTCCAAATTGGCTAATGCTTCTTCATTAGTAACTCCATAAGTAGTGAAGTCATCCATGTAGATCTCCATAGAATCATGAGAAATGTCAGCAAAAATACTGATCACTGCCCTTTGAAATGTTGCAGGTGAATTACATAGTCCAAAAGGTAAGATAGAGTAGGCAAAAGTGCCCCATGGACTGGTAAAAGTTTTTTTGTCTTTATCCTCAGGGGTAATTCTAATTTGATTATACCCACTATATCCATCCAAAAAAGAGAAATACTTTTTACCAGACATGAGTTTAGAACTTGGTGAACAAATGGCAGTGGAAAGTGATCCCTTTTAGTTGTTGTGTTTAGCTCCCTGTAGTCTACAAAAACTCTCCATCTTACACCTTTTTTAAGAACAATCACCAATGGAGACACCCATTGACTTTCTAAAATGGGGTAGACAAAACCAGCATCAAGTAATTTCTAGAGCTCTGTTTTAACTATTTCCCTAAGTGCAGGGTTTATCCTTCTTTGAGGCTGCCTGACAGGTGAAAAATCTTCCTTAATGTAGATCCTATGAGTACAGAGATGAGGATATCTTCCCTTCATATCCCCATAGTCCCATGTAAAAGATTTGTGTTATTCTTGCAATATTGTGACCAGGGTAGCTTGTTGAGATTGAGGCAACTTATTATTGATGTTTAGACAGCAGCTTGGAAACTCTTCTACTTGATTTATAAGATCATTCATGGAGGCTACTGATAAAGGTGGTGTCTATATTTCATATGGAAGCAAATCATGATAAACTGGAGGAAATTTAGGTGGCAGGCTCTCAGAATTCAGTTGTTGCAGGAAACACTGTTGAAGACAGCTATCTATAACAGATGGGCTACTCAGATCAGAGTTGGATTGCAAAATGTGTAAAAGCAGGTCATCCTCACTTTGAATCTGGGAAAATGTATTAGTTTGTAGTATCATTAGTTAAGCCAATGAATTGACTTCTTCAGTTTCCTCTCCTAAATCTGGCCAAATTGGGTGAGACAAGTCTGGCTGAGGCTGAGCAGGTGGGTATAAAGCCAATTTCTTTCTTGACGGGCCATAAAAAATTGTCATGTTTCCTGAATGAAATTCTATAAAAGCATCCGTTGTGGCTAACCATGGTCTACCTAGGATGATAGGATATCCTCCCAAAGTTGCCTTAGTGGACAATATGGTGAAATCTGCTAGGTATTCCCAAGACTCAAGGATGACAATAACATCTTCTACCATTCCATCAGGTTTTACTATGGAACTATCACCGAGCTGCAGGATGGTAGGTGTAGACCGAATGTTTAAGATATTCAAATACTCCATTGTATTCTTGGTCATTACATTGATGGTTGCACCAAGGTCAATCAAAACATTCTTTACTATCTAGCCATTAATATTTATTTGTACCACAGGACTCCCAGGGTAAGTATATTTTGGAATAACTACCTTCCCTGGCATAATATCTACCAACTGTCTTAGAACATGGATAGTTTGGGGATCTTTTTTCTTTCTTTCTGGTTTCTTTAAATAGGCCTCTTTAATGGCTTTTCCATAAATTGGTACATCTTTAATGGCTTGAAAAAGGGGGATCTGAATGTGCACATTCTTTAGCTGATCCAAAATATCAAAGGTAGGCTCTTCCATAGACTTGAATGTAGTAATTTGCAATCTCTAAGGAAAAGGTGGTTTGGCCTGATGCTGCAGGACAGGCTCCTTAGAGACAGTATCTGATACAGGTATATGTTCTGCAGGATCAGTAGGTTGCTTAGAGGCAGAGTTTGGAATCTCTATTATTACAGGTGGTTGTGGAACAGGAAGAGTGGTTCCAAACCTGAGATGGATGTCATGAATATTCATGGCATAAGCTGGATACTGATTGGCTTCTGCAAAATACATTGGCTATTGTTGCTACTACTGCTTATTATTAGGATTTGGCAATGGTTGAGCAGGCATAGGCATTTGTTTTGGAGGGCCAGTATTTGTTACAGGTGTTGCAGGAGGTGGCATGAGGGCCTGAGGTTGTGGCTGCTAAAACTGCAGAGATCTAGGGGATTGGTTCTGCCATTGCTAAGAACCTCTTCATTGAGAATTTTGTTGCCAGTTATCTTGGGGTGGAGTCCATTGTCCTTGAAGCTACTGTCAACCTCGTTGAGGATATTTCCATTGAGGACTCTGATAGTTAGGCCAGTGTAGTTGAGAAGTATTCCAAGGTGGTGTTGGGCCATATGTAGGTTGCCATTGGTTATTGTAATTAGAATAAGGATTACCAAAAGTCAAAGGATCTTGAGGCATACCTTGTCTTTGAGCCCATGGTCGCCTTTGTGTGATGAAGAATACTTGGTCATCATCACTCTCTACCATCTTAAAGTCAGTAGGTAACTACTTAGTCTCCAGGTTAGCCACCATCTTACATCTGTAGTCGCGTTTCTTTTGTCTACAATATGGACATAACTCAACTAAGATTGCTTCAACTTCCTCATGTTTATTCCGAGCTTGCATAGTATCCAACTGTGTAGCCATATTGTTTATGATATCCTGCTTGAAATCAGACAACAAATTTGTGTTCTCCATCCGTGAAAGTCCATTAATAGAAGACTTTCCCACTGTAGCTTGATGACCTCTACCCTTCTTAACAATTGCTCGAGAGTAGTTGAGACATATTTTCTTGATATCATTCCAAGACAGTTGGGTTATATCTCCTCCTCCCATTAGGTCCAGGGCATCTATACAAGTATCATTGATTCCCCTTAGAAAAATTAGTTTTTGAGATTCTTCATTGAGAGTATGGTCTAAATTCTTTTTCAGGGAAAACAAGAATCTTGAGATATAGTCTTCCAGGCTTTCATCCTCCTTTTATTGAATTCTGAATATATCATCACCTTTACTACCACTCTTACAATATTCCTTGTATTTCTCAAGAAATTTGGTTTGCATAGCTGCCCAACTATCAACAACACCTCTTAGCAAACTCATAAACCATCTAAGGGCTCATTCCTTCAAAGTGGCAGGAAACAACTTTAGTCTGTGAGCATATGAAGTGTAATCATAGCTGCGACAGAGGATGTCAAACTCAAACAAGAAAGTGTCTGGGTCCTCTGTAACTAGTCCATAGAACTTGGGAAGTAATGAAGAAGGAATATTTTTAAGGTTATCATTGTCTTGTTGAGCAATGATGGGGAATTCAAAAGAAGGAGGTCGGTTAGGTGGATTACATGCCATATTTGCTGGACAGAATATCAAAGCAAATGGATTTTCTTCAGGTTCTTCATCAGCTGGGTCAAATGGTAATTCAACAAGTAGGTTTTCAGCAAATGGATTGATATCTTGGTCTCCTCCTTCCTCAAATAGATTATAAGCTGGTTTAGGATTGTGATCAATGAATGGAAGGCTAGGGACGAATCTTCCCAGAGCATCTCTTCTTCTATGCATGCAATAAAATGAATTGTAACTTGAAGGAATTTTGAAAATGCTTGAATAACTGACTAAACTACTACTAATAATTACTATGACAGGTTCTTAGCTTGACACCATCCCTGACAACGGCACCAAAAATGGTCACATCCCCAAAAGGATATAAAAGTCGCGAGAAATCCTAACCTTGGAATTGGACATTCCAGCAGGTGACTAACATCTTCTTATGGTCATTCATTTACATTGTCAAACCAAGGAATGTATACTTGAAATGGAGTGGCACTATATGTGCACTAAGAACCAGCTTCAGTCATGATTTACAAGAAATAAATGCATGAAAGGAAGTCTACTTATGCTACAGGAATGTAACGTAAAGATTTCTAAACTTAAGCATAACTTAATCAAAGTAGACATCACGACAACTGTTACTAAGAAACAAACTATGAACTGGCCTTATGCTGTAGGAACAAACACAGGGATGGATTCCCGATGCTGCAGGAACAATATAAGACTAAGTTTGCACCGAAACTTTCTAGAATGAAATCTAAATTATGATCAACAGAAGATAAACAACTAACTAACTATAGATACTTACTAAGTGGGCCCCCTTAGCAAGCATCAACTAGTTATGCAAGAATTGAACTCAAAACTTCATCAACTTTTATTCATAAACTCAAAATGATATACATTGTTTTGCTCATATGAAAACTAACACAAAACTCTATCTCTTATCATAATACTAAATCTTACATATTCTGCTTCTTATTATCATACTAAATTTCACATGCTATGCTTGCTCACTCATGTAGGAGGAACACTTATTTAGACAAGAAAAGCAACTAACTAACTTAATAGAGAAAGACATGGAAATAAATGTATCCTGAAACCGAGGAACAGACTTCTCATAAATGAAAACATATCCGTTCAACACGATCCAGAGAGAATTTAGCATTCCACTCTTCCCAGATTAATGATCATTTAGGTTTCTTCCCAACGACCCGGTCAGAGAGTCTTCGTTAGAACAACTTCCTCGACGTCGTGCAGGAAATGGACTTTACTATAGGGCTGAGATCTGCTGTACTTGACTCGTTCATGCTTCCTTCAACAACTTGTGATACACAAGGCAACAGAAGCGAAAGAAAGCACGCATGGCAACAACACGATACATTCATTAATCACATTAAATCTATTTCATTATTCAAAACCATATGCATTATACCAGTCATTCGGAAGGTCAAACAAGGTAATTAATAAGACACATAGAGATGTTAAGCTGGAGGAATATAGGAATGTATTGCTACAGGATACTACCCAATTTCAGATAAAAAGTCTTTAATCAATAGTTAAAACATCCATTAGCAATAAGAGTAGGGATATTAAAAATACATCATAGTACTCAAATTATGAGCATATTCTGAGCTCATCAGATGAAGTGTTTGATTTTGATCCTAAATGAACCTAGGAAGGACTTTTTTACTAGACCAAGATATTGAAGAGAACATGCTTTTCTCTAAGAGTGCTTCAAACAAAAAGACCAATGTTTGCTTAGAAAACCATAAGACAAGATAAACAAGCACATGTGTGGGGTCGAATTGATTTAATCTTGTTTAATGAATTGCTTTTACCACAAAAAAAATCTTATTTTAGCTTTCAAACTGAATCTCTATGTCTCAATTTATTTTCATCCCACAAAGTCCATTATGTGGAAATAGAGAAAATCAAGGGGATAGTTCCCTAATGTTGAATTTAGGAAAAGAAAGTTGAGATATGAATCCAAATACTTAGAAGCCTCTAAGGATGAGAATCCCGAGTGAAAGCAATAACATGTGAATTCATTCAAGGTTATTTGCTTCTCTAAAGGGTTTGATTTTTGGCGCTCATGTTGAATGTTTGTTTTGTCCAATGTTTACAATCAAGAAAAGTGTTTTGATAACCAAGAACAAGCACAACCCTATGGATATGAAAGACTGTATTTGTTGACTCCCGACTTGGACAAGTCTAGCTACTCTTATTTTTAGCGAATGGTTAGATGCTTGACCCCACTAGCTCCCCTCCATGGCACTCACTTCTTGGGGTAGCCAAGCATCAGTACCCATGAAACTCACATGACATACTTTCCATTTCTACTAACAACTATAAAAGTGTGGGTTGGCTTGAAAATGATCATTATTACAACAACAAATAGACAGGGATATTTGCCTTTCTACAACAAGGGTTTTAATTCAGACTTTTCATTCATAGGAGTTGACCCATCAAGGAAAGATACCATTGTTTCCCTTCTCATTGGAGCCAATCGTGTGATATTGGCCTTTGTTCTAGTACCCACTTTTATATCTCGGCTGGAAATACTCTTGGCTTCAGAGTGTTACCGGTTGAGTCATTCCCTTGGGTGAGTAATTTTTCCCCAAGGAAAGCCCTCCAAGGTAAATTTTTTTTGAGAAAACATAGCCATAAATCGATCGATCTTTGTTGACAAACAAAGAGAGAACACACGCGGAAGGTTTACTCACACTCGCAAGATGTTTTGTTCAATTTTAGTTCCAAAATGAAGTGTTGAGGTAATCACTTTATCCCAACCTAAGACCACCAAAAATCCTTTTGATTCTCAAGATCATTGTGAGGTGCGAGAGAAGCACATACGTCTTTTCAATGGTGTTAGTTTGAGTAAGCAATCACAAAAAAAAAGTAGCACATGTTCTTTTTAATCCCACAAAGCAATAGTAACTTCTTTTTAAGCACCAAAGGAAATGTGAAGATGGTTTTGTTCAATTGTTAAATGTGAAAACCAACTCTAGTAAGTTTATGTTCAAAAGTTCATTTTAAGCCCTTTTGTAACAAGAAATTGAAGTGTTCTTTTTAAGAGTCCAAAAAAAAATGACGAGAGTTGGTTTAAAATAGGAAACTAAAGCATAAAACAAAAGCCTTAAGCATTTAAAAATGCTTTGTCAACTCCAAATTTAATGCTTCAATCCTCTTTAACTCCAAGATTCTCAAAGGATTACTTCCAATGCTTCAACGTTGTGAGCTCTTCGTGCAAACGAAAATCCCCCCTCCTCCATTGTCCTTCCTTTTCACTTTCCTTCCAAACTATATGGAGCCTTCAAGAGGTTGTGATCACATGGTAAGCAAAGTCCATATATATCCTCCAGCCAAAATTACATAAAAATAAGGTGAGATCAGTTAATAGCATGAATATATTCATTTAACAGACATTATCTTATCCCTAGACCTACTGCTATAGAATTTTGTCCCACTCCATTTGGCTAGTTATTTCAGCACCAACTTCTGAGAGCATAAAGGGAGAAATTGAGTAGAAAACCATATGTTATTTGGTGACAACCTCTAATTGTTGTGATATAAGACATTTGTAAAGAGCTCTTAGCAAGTGATTGGTTTTTAGATGAGCCTAAAAAAAATTCAAAAAAAATTCTATTTATCATAGAATTGAGCCCTATATAGTACATGTCCTATTTCTTGCATACTTAATCAAGGAACAAAGAAAATCCATGCCCCAACAAGTTAAAGCATACTAAGTATTGAGAAAGAAGAAAAACACAGTTCCAATTCTTCATTGCTTTTACGACTTCTACAAGTTGTCTGAAAGTTAACTTGATCAATTACATAATTGCATTGAATACAACCAAGCCATCTTTCTCAAGAAAAAAGAAAAAATCGATATCAGAAACTAAGTAGTGCCCTAGTTATGATCTCAAGCCCTCTAAGATGCCACCTTAGTTATTTAATCAAAGGATAAGATACCAAAATTATACAAAAGAAATAGTTCTAGATTTGTCTAGAAAGTTTCCCTTTTTGAAATGTTGTATGGAATGGTCAATTCAAGCTCTACAAAATGCTCTCCAAACTCTCTAGATTGAATCTGCCACTTACACATTTGGCAATGTGCACATTCTATTAAGGTATACCCTCTATCCTATAATTAATTTGTTTCTTTTCAGGGAGTCCCAGTAATTGGACATGATTGGAGTGCTTAAAGAAGCTCAAATAACTTGTACAAGATTTTTGTGAAATGAATGTGCACATTATTCGAGTGTTTTTTGTGTGGGAGTATTATAGACTAAACATGACTAACATAGTAATGTCCAAGAGTAAGCTAAATAGGCTAGCAAAAGAGAAATGGGTTGATGGTTGGGATGACCCATGACTTATGACACTTGTTGGTTTATGGCAAAGAGGTGTTTCTTCAGATGCAATTAATACCTTTGTTTGATAGAGGTCAAGCAAGTGCACACTCACATCACTCACGTAGGATTCACTTCTGACAAAATCACTATAGAGGGAATAAATGCAATATTAGATAGAGAGAAAAAAAGATTTCCTTATGGCCGATAATCTTATTGCAATATTTTGTACCTTAATTGTGTGATCTAGATTGTGCATAGGTGAGGTAATATCACACTGACATGTTAAAAATGTGATCCAAACACAAACTGCCTTATAACCTTCTATCATGGTGTGAGGAAGTGATTTTAAATCACGCCTTTGAATGTCATTTAATTCCTGTATACCTTTGATAGTACCAATGGGAAAGGTAGATTTGAAGGTGATGGGATAGTTACACGTGTCAAAGTCAGAGAGACCAGGTAGTAATTAGAGCTTCATGCTCGCACCTTAGCAATGCACATGATAGAGTGGCCTTTGTCATTCACCAATCATTTTTATTCATTGGTTATTCTCTTATAGTCACTGGAACACAATCCACGACCGCACCAACACACACAACAACCTTTGACATTGCTTACATCGTAGTTTCTATACATTCTAGAAAGTGACATTTACTTCTATAAAAAAATGAATGATTAAAGCCATTTCCTTGAAATGAAAGGGCTTACATTACAAAAGGTAGCGCGTGGTGAAGCTTTATGCTTTTGATGTTTCCTTTCTCTCCTTCTATCATAACCTCTATTGCAAATTTCATTCAGAAGAAGGCCCCACACATAGGAGAGGAGTCAGTATGCTAAATATAGTGTTATCCAACATTTTTCTTAGCAAATGACACCTCTTTCTACAGTTGCAAACTCTTTTATAGATACCTATAGTCTCACTCTCCCAAGGATGACAGATGCATATTTATTCATAATCGACTGGCCTCATAAGATATATATTTTGAAAAAAAACAAAGGCACCAATCTAATGCAGTGGCAATATCTGCTAGAAGTTATTACTGATGTCTAATCATTGAGTGATTGGTGTCAGATCTTTCGGTAGAGATGGGTTGAGTACACTACTTCATAAATACTCCACCTGCCTCCTTTATCCCTCTTCCACACTTCTTCTTCTGCTATTAATCCCACTCGATACTCTCATCTTCATACACAAAAATATCTTGTAGATGTCAAATCCATTACACTCATTGTATTCTTTTAGACAACGGTTGATAGTTATTACGCATTTGAGGATAAACAACAGTATGATATGGACATTAAGCATCAAGAATAGACAACAATATGATATGTGATTTAGCAAAGAAATTAAGCAATGATGTAGAGAAATTTTTTTGATAAATAAATGATCTTATTTCATTTACAGATGCATATCTTCCTGTCATACATGTTAAAGTTCTTTCTCTTTTCTTCAGGAATTATCTTTCTAACAAAACCAAGTACTCTCTCTATGCAAAATGCGGAAGCACAAAATTTCAAAATATAAAAAAAATTGAGCACTTTAGAGACAATCTTCATGTACTTTTAATTCTCTTATGCCAAGCTTGAATGATTGATTAAGAAGTAACAAAAAAAATTTACTTGAAGAAATACTCACAGATGTTGTGCTAACTTATTGGTTATGTGTGTGCAAACCACAAGTCAATATGTCATTTCTATAGGAGCTATACTCAAAATGGGCCAGATAGAAACATTTTCAAAATGTGGAAGCATAGAAAAGGCACGTTATTCATTTGAAATAATTCTTCAAATAAATGTAATATGGATATTACATAAAATAGATTTATTGTGAAGGCTTTAGAAACTTTTGCAAATGCTAGGCTAATAAACAATGCACAACAAATGTGAAGAAAATCTATGGCCAAATGTGAAGAAAATCTATGATCCCTCATTCTAGCGCCATTATGTGGATTCCAAATTTGCATATGCTTAAAACTTAACATAATATTATCATGTTAGTCATTTAAAACATATTAAATTAAACATCCCTATGAAATACTTAATCATGCTAAAATATGCAAACTAAATAGAACAAAAAAAACTAAATAAAGCAAATGGAAACATGATCAAACCCCTATCTCATAGTGGATTTGTTCTTCTTTGATGTGGAAAGAAGCCCTTTCCCAATCCTTGATAAGCTCCTAGATGATATGATGAACAAGATTCAAATGCTTAAGATTGTGTCTCAAGTTGTGGAGGTTGTGGATGATTAAAACAATAGAGAGAGTCTTTATTTATAACCAAGAAGAATGGAAGATTGTAAAACATGGAGGATGTGGGACAAAAATTGAGCCAATGACAAAATGTCACTTGTCAAGATGTGAGAGGATGAAGGTTGAGCACATTTTGGTCAATGTGCCAAAGAGGGGGAGATTTGAAATTCAAAAGATGGCTTGTTGGAGGGAGAAGCAAAGTCTTAAATGCCAAGTGGGGGACATGTAAGAGACAATGTAAGAGGATTTAATGCCATGTTGGAGGACAAGACATTTGGAGGGATTTAAAAACTTGGAGGAATATTCCCTTTTTTTATGCCATTTTGCAAGTAATTAGGGAATTATAAAATCAAAGAAATGATTTATTAGTGCAAGTTGCAAAATCTAGAGGATTTAGGTGATCGGGATTAAAATAATTAGGATTTGATTAATTTAATAGGAGATTAGCTGATTTTGACTTTTGACTTAGATACTTGGTTTTATTTAAATAAAAAAGGAGGAAATTGATGCATTAGCCATTTAATTAAATACATTTGATTTAATTAAATGAAGAAACTTTAGGAGATCAATGAAATAAACTTGATTTATTTAATTGATGGGTGAATATGATTTAATTAAATATGAGGAATGCATGATGTCAATTTTGCATGTCTACAAAAATAATTTTTCAAATTTCTTTTATTATTGTCACAAGGTTTATTGTATTGTAATGAGAATTCTACTACTATACATCAAACGAAAGAAAAAATAGAAAGCATAAACACAAAGAAAGAAGAATTTGAAGTCAACAATATTATTATTGTAAATATTTTGCATGTCAAAATATTATAATGCCAATATAGTATCTCTTAATATTGGAGGTATATGTAATGATATCCTTCCTCTATAATGTCTAGAAATCTTTTAGATGACGAAATATACCTTGAATCTCAAATTATTTTGAAATATATATTGTCCTAGATTTTGGTAAAATTAATTTCATGCCCAATTTTTAATTCGGAAAAAGCCAAATGCTACAGCTTTATTTTTAACAAGGTATTAAACACAATCAATTAACAACCACACACTTTACATAATTGACTAACATATTCAACATGTAAACCTTATTAACAACATCTAGATAATTGGATTCATAATCTAGTTAATATCCAACCATCGAAGTGTGTGTGTGTGTGTATATATACACACATACATATGTACATGTATATATATATAATACATATATACATATGTATATATACATGCATATCTACATACATATACATACATATATACATACATATACATGTACATATATATATCTATATATACATATATATACATATATATATATATATATTTACATATACATACATATATATGCATACATATATATACATACACATATATACATATACATATACAATATGTATATATACATATATATATACATACATATATATACACACATACACACAAACAAACACACACACACACACACATATATATATACATATATATACATACATATACATACATACATACATGCATATATATATATATATTATATAGATATATATGCATATACATATATATACATACATATATATATACACATATGCATATACATATACATATACATATATAATATGTATTACACACATATATATATATATACATAAATGCGTATATGTATAGACCCAATTTTTCCTTATTTTCGTTTTGTAAAGTGTATTTATTTACACTTTCACATTGGATTTTGGGTTGTCTTGCATTTATCACCTTTATATCAGCATTAATAGCATCGTATGACCCCATACTATGCATTCGAAGGAATATTTTAATCAAGAACTCGACAATATCAACATATAAACTTAATTTGCACATTCCCTGACATTTTAGCTAGCAAAATAGCCCCTATGGGACCCATTTACCCAGCTTGGAAAATGAGTCCCATTTGACCTATTTTTAAGGTTTTGAGCCAAAAAAATTTGTTTTAAGTTCAAATTTCTTCTATGTCAGCCTTTGGGATCAAATTAACAGTCATTTGAGTACATTGCCTATATAAAGAAGCTTTCAAATTATTATTTCAGATAATCCTAAATTTTATCAAGTGAAGCAAGCAAGAGTTAAGCATTCTGAGTCTTCACAAGGTCATCAAGATAGCTTTCAAGATCAATTTTAACATATTCAAGGGTAGAATTCTTCATCAATTGTTGTAGAAATTTAAGGTTTATCATCATGTCAAGCATGTAAAGGAACAAGCATGTAATCGAGCTAGTGTTGTGATGTAGCATTGAAGATACAAGATCAAACATTGTTCTACACCTCTTGTCAAGATTACTTGATCTACATCCTTCATGGCCATTTCATGTTGAGTTTTATATTTACAAGACATCATTCACAAGGCATCATTATCCATGATTCATGTTTCATACCTTCATTTCATTATCTCATCATTTGGTTTAATTACCGACAACGGGTTTGACCAAGGAAAACCCCTATTCACTAAAAATCAACAAGTTTTCTCCTCTTTACATGTGTGAGTACAAATCTAGGTGTCTTGGAGCTTGGAATATCATTGAAGATTAGGTTACAAGCTTGTTGTAGTTGTCTCCCCATTTGGAAGGTCATAATATTTACTAAAAGGTCATCTACAACACCAAAACCAGAGTTTGAAATCCAAAAACCTAGAGAAGGAGATTGAGTGGACTGAGAAGAGTAGATTCAAATCTGGAAGTTCTAGAAAATACAAAATAGACTCATTCAACACAAGTGCTGAATGAGTCCCACTATAGGTGGTTTTCAGAAATTCTTTTAGATTTAGATACCCTTTTGTCTGGAACTAGCTCTTGTGCAAAAATCCAAAGCTGGGACTGATTTTTCCAAAATGGTAAATGTGTCCCACTAGGTCAAAAAGTTAGAATTTCCAACATTTCAGGATCTCTTCTAGTCATCTTCAAGTTTCTAGGTGTACACTTCTAATTTTACTATTTTATGTTGTGTTTTATATGCATTTCTAGGTCATTTAATCAAAGTTTGCATCATATTAGGGTTTTGCATTTCATCTTCCACCTCATTTCCTTTTCCAAGTTTGAACATGGTGTTGAACCCCTCTTGTAATCTAAAATCATATCCTAGGATAGTCCCTTAGTAGATATCTTTCTCCCATTTTCATTATTTGATTGAGATCTCTAGGGCATAATTGAATGTGGAGCATAGAATGCTTGTTGCCCTAGGTCCTAAAACCCTAAGTGGCGAAAAAATTCTATCTTATAATACTACTTCCTTAATTGCATAACCATAATAATAATATAATTATTAGATCATCACTAGAACATTAATAATGATAATATTTTAAACCATGAAAATGGGTGGAAGGTTCCAACCTAGATGGGAGATGGAACACACAATGGGGATGATGTCTTATTTAATTTAAGTTTCACTCAAGGACAACTTAGAGGTATCAATCAAAGGATGTAAAGGGAAAAGAGATCTGCAATAGAGATCTCCTAGGGTATGATTAATGATTAAAGAGGGGTTAACCACCAAGATAGGGCTTAGAAAGACTAGCAATATGTAGGATCTAATGATTAAACTTAATGATATACAAAGCTTCACTAAATGACATAGAAATGAATGCAAAACAAAATAGAAAGTTGTGAAACCAGAAGGGTGCACATGGAAACCTGTAGAAGCTTGAATAGAGGTCCAAAATGCTAAATATGTTGAAGTTGATGCACACTGGGACAAATACACTAGTCTAGGCAATTAAGTCCCAGATTAGGGTTTCTAGGTGGAGTCACGAAAAAAGTAACCCTTCTACTTTTCTTGGCTTGTTTGGGCCCTCCTTGTGAGTTAGGATTAATTTTTACTTTATTTATTGTTGCAATGTGGTTAACACATTCACATTAGGTCTTGGGCCCTTATGAATTAATAGATTTTAATGGTACCTTGGTAAAGTGTTGTGAAGTGTTGTGACTCACTTTCACACTCTTCTAAGTTATTATAAAAAAACTAAACCTAATAAACCTCTTTTTAATAAAAATAAACATTAATCTTGTCTTATTTCAAGTGTTGTAACATATTTTCACACTTCGCTAGGATTTTCACTAATAATTGGGATTTCTTATTCTTTACTTGTCCTTATTTTGCATCCATACGCCTCATTTATTGAATATTTTTGGGGATAATCTTGACACCAATCATTAATCAACCATAATTTAGGTGTTTCTGGCTTATGTGGCCCAGATTTAGTGATTTGGGACTCATTCAAAACTTTGTAAGAATGGAAAAGGAATGAAGTGTTGTCACTAATGCCAACCAGTCAGCTGGTTATGCCAATTGGTCAACTAGTTATCTACTAGTTGTTGATTATATATGTCGAGGATATTGAGAAAATTGTACTTAAAGAAGGTTATTGGTTCTAGTGCTTGTGAACTATGTTTTGTTGTGTGTGTCTAGAAGAATTGGTGTTGGTCTAGAATTTCTCTTTGTTGAAGTATCATGTTGTTTGGCTCAATTATTGTGTTGTTGTTGTTTCGTTGCAGTTCCTTTTGGAATTTGCAGGCATCAAGCTTAATTGATCTATGTGTTTTACATTGGTGTGGCCGACTATGTGTCAAGAATTACTTTCAAAGTTGATGAAGCATGTTGGATTTATTATGGGTCTCGGTGAAGCATTTTTTTAGGTTGCCCTCATTATAATTACACCCTAGGATGTTTGGCACCAAACTAATTTGAATTTGAAGTTGGCTGGATAAATTTGTATATTCTCAAAGTTGGAGATGGTATAAATACATAATATGCTAAGTGATAAAAATAGTACATAATAAAAGAAAGAAGATAAGTGAAAGATCATACATTATTTTGATTATTTTCTTCATGTGTGAGATTTGAGTGTGTGGTTGTTCAATGCGAAGCTTAACGTTGAGTTTCTAGATATAGTGAGCAAAATGCTAACTCTATCATTCATGCAAGTTAATCAGTGATTGTGGTGGAATCTTCATTTCATTGGGATTGTTGTCTCTCTATAAAAAATAATCTTGGTCTTCTTTGTATCTATATGGTAGCGAGTCCTTTGGGTTGTATCCCTATGGATAGTGAGTCTTTATTTCAGGCAATGAGCCTTATCTCTGGTAGTGAGACTTTTTATAATTGGTTTTGATATTCTCTATAGTGTGAGTTAATCATCACCATGGTTTTTCCCTCATTGGTTTTTCCACATAAATTTGGTGTTATTGTGTTTGTGCATTTGCATTTGTTGGTTAATCACTTAATCGGTTTATGTGTTAGATCTGGTAATTGAATTAAGGTTATAATTTGTGACAATTGATTCAACTCCCCCCCTCTTAGTTGTCCTATCAAACAATTGGTATCAAATCTTGGTTCCTTGGTGAAGAGCTTAACTGCTTGAGGAAGGTCCAAGATGGCTAACAAAATGATCTTTGATTATTTGAGGTTTGATGAAACTAACTATGGTTTATGAAAAGTATTGATGGAAGAATATCTGCAGTATTATAGACATGATGTAGAGAAAGCTTATAAGAATGCTTACACTCCTCCTGCAAATGGTCTAAGTACACCTGAAGAAGTTAAAGCACATGATGCAGATAACGAGGCAAAGTTCATCCTAAAGAATAGTTTGGTACATTCAGAGTTGATTAAGGGTCAAAATTTTAAGACAACTAAGGAAGTTTGGGATGCTTTAGAAATATCACACAATGGTGATGAAAGGGTAAAAGAGGCAAGATTACAAAATTTGGAAACATAGTTTGATCTTCTACATATGTCCAAAGATGATAATTTTGAATCCTATGTATAGATAATGAATGAGGTACTGGCTGGAATGAGATCTCTTAGTGCTACTATAGATGAAACTAGCATTAAAAAGAAGATTCTTAGAACTCTTCCTAATGGTTATAGTGAAAAGATGTGTGCTATTGAGTAGACTATAGATTACAAGACATGTACTAAAGATCTGTTGTTAGGATTTTTGAAATCTTATGAAATGAGGAAGCCAAATCTAAGAAGTGGATGAAAAACATAAACTACTTTTAAAGCTACAAAAACTAAAGATTTAGATGAAGAGAACTTTGAAGAAATTAAGGCTAACTTTGTAAGAAGATTTAGAAAAGGTTCTGGTAATTATGAAGGAAAATTTCCCTTTAAATACTTTAGTTGTGGAGAAATTGGTTGCTATGTTGCAAAGTGTCTAGAAAGAGCTAAAAAGAATAAGAAAAGATATGAGAAAAAAATGTAAGGAAAGAAGATTAACAAAGCTTACTATGTTAATGAAAATGCTACTATTCTAGATGAATATTTAGAATATGAAGATACAGATGACAACATGTGTCATAGAAAAAAATTACACTTTGCTTGACATGGAAATAATTTATGATAAATGGACTTAATGAGGCCTTGATTCAGATGTTGTCAGGCATTTTATGCATCTACACTAGATCTTGGACCCTTGCAAATTGAATAGCATGCTTTTAACGATGTCTTGTAAAGGTGTTGTAAAGTGTTGTAAGATGCTTTCACGCTTTTCTAGACCTAATGAACCTATTTCTCCCTAATTCAACATTATAAAATGTGTTTAATAACATTATCACATCAATCTAGAAGGTTTTTGAAATAAACATAATGTTAAACTAGTGTTGTAATGTGTCTTGCACATTCACATTGGTTCTTGTGCCTTCTTAGGCTATGCGGACCTCATTTTAGTGTTGTAAAGTGTATTTAATCACACTTTCACATTGAATTATATGTTCCAAGCCCCAATTGAATTTTACATCATCATTAATAGTCCCCTATTAACCCATATTATGCATCCCAAGGCTTGAATTGATCAAATACTCAACAAGGTTGCATTTTAAACCTTATTTCCTTATCTCTTGGCATTAGAGCTATCAAATTGGCCCCCGTCAGACCCATTCACCATGCATGGTGAATCAGTCCTATCTAGGTGGGACCCATTTTCCATGTGTGGCGAATGAGTCCCATTTGGCTCAATTTTGACCTTTGAGTGGGAAAAAAAGTGAAATTTAAGTTTATTATTTCTTCATGTTAGCCTGTGAAGAGGTATTAATAGGTAAAATTGGTGAATTGCCTATAAATGCAACCTTCTAAGCAATAAGTGACAATCTATTATCTCTTATCATTCATTCATTCACCAATATTTCATCTCAAGTCAAGAAACTTAGGGTTTCTTCATTTCAATTCATCAAGATATCAATTTTCAGACCTTCAAGGGAAGATCCTTCATGTTTTAGGCAAACCCTCGTATCCTAAACTTTAACATTTTTCCTTCTTGTCTTGTCGGTTTGAAGATTTAGGACTCTTGGAAGCTTGGAAATCATTGACGATCAATTTGGAAGGTTTCTAAAGTATTCTCCTCATTCAACAAGTCAAAGTATCAAAAAAACTCATTTTCACACCCGTAAACCAGAGTTTCAGAAGCGGACACCTATAGGAAGTCAAAGTGCAGATCAGAAGCTTTAGAATCCACCTTTAAAAATAAAAATAAAATAAAAAGTGAACTCATTCACCATGGGTGGCTAATGAGTCCTATTTCCAGGTCAGTTTTGTGTTTTTTGTATTTTCTGACACCCTTTTGATAGAAACAGGTTTCAACTTAGTTTACCAAAACTGGGACTAATTCACCCAGAATGGTGAATAAGTCCCTCTAGTCTGAAAAAATAGCATCAACAACATTTCAAAAGAAATTTCTAGTCTCCTTCAAGCTTTCAAATGCACACTTTAAGTTTCATTCATTTCTGTTTAGTTTTGCATCTGTTTCTAGTTCACTGTTGCATCACACAATGTGTTTTAAAACATCACTTGTTTCTTATGTTTTGCATTCATATTCGATCAATTTCATAGCTTTTTTGTGCTTAGATAATTCCATTTAGCTCATACAACATCATACATAACATTATTTGTATGAACCCTTTAGAATTTTTGGCCTAAGCTCTCTCCTTTTAGGTAAAAAACCCTAGAAGATTTAGAGAGCACATTGGAGCCAAAAATCTATAGTTCACAATGAATGCTTGTTCTTGGTGATTAAAGATGAACTTAATTATACTTATTTAGAAAGACAGCCAAAGGAAAGTCCTCCAGAGAAGATGATGGAAATGGAGAAGGAGAAGGAAAAAAAATGAAGGTACAATTATCTCTGCCCTACATGCTTTAAACATGAAAATATTTTTTGGGTAGTTGATAGTGGTTGTTCACATCACATGACTGGTGATGAGTAATTTTTTAAAACTTGAAAAATATGATGGAGGTCTAGTTATGTTTGTAGATGATACTAGTGCAAAAATCTATGGAATAGGTTCAATAAGTTTTGATGACAAGCATCATACTGATGATGTATACTATGCTAAGAGTTTAAGGAATAATATGTTGAGTGTTGGTCAAATGTACAAAAGGGGATATGATCTTCTGTTTAAGGATGATAAGTGTGATATTTGGAAAGGATTTGGAGCATTGATTGTTACAAGAAAGAAATTAGAAGGGAATATTTATCAGCTTAAAGGTGTTGATGGATGATGTTTTATGGCTCAAATAAATGATAGCTAGTTACACCATAGGAGAATGTGTCATAGGAGCTTTGATAGCTTGGAAAGGATTAGTACTACTCAAGCTGTGAGAAATCTATTGAGAATTACAAAGCCTATAAAAGCTATGTGTAGGAATTTCCAGTTTCAGAAGTATAAAAGAAATCATTAAAGAATAAGAGAACAATCTACTACTGGATTGTTGGATTTGGTTCATACAGATCTTTGTGGTCCCATGAGAGTGGGAAGTCTACTTGGTGAAAGGTACTTTATTCTTTTAATTGATGATTATTCTAGATATACATGGGTTACATTTTTAAGAGAAAAATTAGAAGCATTAAATAAATTCAAAGCTTTCAAGGCTATACTTAAAAATGAAGTGAATTTTAAGATAAAATGCTTAAGATCTAATGAAGGTGGTGAATTCACCTCCCATTATTTCAATATGTTTTTTGAAGTAGATGGAATAAAGAGATAATTATCTACACTCCGAGAACTCCTCAACAGAATGGAGCTATTGAAAGGAAAAATAGAATAGTTCAAGAGGTTGTTAGATGATTACAAAAGCTAGATTACCAGAAGTTTACTGGAAAGAAGCTATTCACATTGTTTTATATGTATTCAATTGAGTTTAGGTAGGATAAAATAGTACAAAGAATCCCTATGAGCTATGACACAGAAGAATTCTAATAGTTAAATATTTCAAGGTATTCAGGAGAAAATTCTAGATAAGAAGAGATGACGAAAGACTAGGAAAGTTTGATGCAAGAAGTGATGAAGGAATATTTCTTGGTTAATCTACTAAAAGTAAGGAATATAGATGTTTTAAAAAAATATTGAGGAAGATTTTGGAAAGCTCGAATGTGAAGGTTGATGAAACAATGAAGAATTCTATTCATATTAATGGATATGTGTTTGATGAACATGAGTATGCAAGAATAGAAGAAATTGTAGAAGAATAGGATAAAGATTAGTAGAAAGAGAAGAATGAAAGAGAAGAAGATGCTCTAGTAATGTCCCCTAGAACACTGAAATAGGTATAGAAATATCATTCAAAAAGCTAGATTATTGGAGATAAGACAAGAGGTTTGTTCACTAGAAGCAAAGTTGTTGTGGAAGTAAATTTATGCTTATTATCTCAAATTGAGCTGAAGTCATTAAAATAAGCCTGTGAAGATGAACACTGGAAGAAAGCAATGAAAGAATAACTTTTGCAGATTGAAAAGAATCAAACTTGGGAATTGGTTCCAAGACCGACAGAAAAAAATATCATTGGATAAAAATGGGTATTCGGGAACAAGCTGAATGAGAACGAGAAAGTTATTACAAACAAAGAAAGGCTTGTGTGTAAAGGCTACTCACAAGTGGAAGGTACATATTTTCAAGAGACTTTTGCCCCGATAGAAAGAATGGAAGTTATACGGATTTTCTTGACATTATCTTCTTATAAATATTTCAAATTCTATCAGATGGATGTGAAGTTTGCATTTTTGAATGGAGAACTAGATGAAGAAGTTTACATGGAGCAACCAGAAGGATTTCAATTGATAGATACACTGGATATGGTGTGCTGTTTGAAGAAATATTTATATAGATTGAAGGAATCTCCTAGAGCCTAGTATGCAAGTTTAGATAAGTATTTGAATTAGCAAGGATTTCATAAAGTTATGATAGATAGTAATTTGTATTTCAAGACTGAGAATGACAAAATATTGATCGTAGTCATATATGTTGATGACATTATCTTTGGAGGAAATGAAATGATGTGCAAGATGTTTGAGGAAGAAATGCAAAAATAATTTTAGATGTCTATGTTTGGGGAGATGAATTCCTTTCTTGCTCTACAAATTAATCAAATAGAGAAGGGGATTTTCATTTCACAATATAAGTATGTGATAGAAATGTTCAAAAAGTTTGGTATGGATGGTTCACAACCTGTAAGTACACCTATGGTAACTGGATGCAAGTTGGGAAAGGATGATGATTCACCTAAGTCTAATCAGAGAAAATATAGATCTATGATTGGTGGACTATTGTATTTAACTCCTACTAGACTAGATATTATGCATGTGGTTTGTCATGTAGCTAGATTTTAAGAAGATTCAAAGGAAACACATGTTATTATAGTTTAGACAATATTCAGACATTTGAAATGCACTCCATATTATGGATTATGGTGGTGGTGCATTATTTCTTGGATGTAGATTGGTGGCATGGTTGAGAAAAAAGCAATATTAAGTCTCTTTGTCTGCTGTTGAAGCTGAGTATATTACTGTTTCATCATGTTGTACACAAGTTCTATGGATGAAACATACATTGAAAGATATCACAGTGCTACATGATGATCCTATTCATATCTTTTGTGATAATACAAGTGTAATTAACATTTCAAAGAATCATGTGATACACTTGAGAACGAAGCATATATCTATTAGGTATTATTTTTTGAGACAGAAGGTCATGGAGAATGAAGTTAAGCTTGAGTATTGTATTGTAGTAAAATGCATACCCTTGCATTTTCAAAGTAGTTTGGGCCCACCTTGCTTTATTTATTCTTCTTTATGGCTTAATTGGTCCTATTTTGTGTCCACAAGCCCTATGAATTACTTATTTTTGTGGTTAATCCTAACATTATCCAATGCATAAATGATAGTTTAATGACTCCATCAGTGTGTCCCTAATTTTTGTGTTGGGAATAAAATGCCACCTAGGGAATCTTTTTCCCCCAAGGCTCTCGGGACCCTGATTTTGGCATATACTGATTGGGCCCCTTTTTGGTGTCTATACCCCAAGTTTTTAGGACTTGGGACTAAGACGCCACCTAGGGTGTCTTAGTCATCCTTGAGTCATTTTTGAGATTTAATTTCAAAATTTGGTGGGATTTAGCCTCCTTTATTTAATGAATTCATATGTTGGCTTAGTGTGATGTAATTTTGAGATATTAAGCATAAGTAAGTATAAATACAAGGTTCTTCTCTCATTTTCTCCTGAAAATCAATCCTAAGCAATATATCAAGCATTCGAGCATCCAAGTCTTTTGAAAGATGATTCAAGAGAAGATTTATCAAGCATCTAGAGCTATTTTCAAGATTCAATCGTCATATCAAAGAGATTCTTGCATCATTTGTGTTTTTATGCTAACATTTGTTATGTATGGTTTTTATTCAACTAAGCAATTCAAGTCCTACCTTTCAAGCATTCAAGATCCATATCCATTGCAGTCATTACACACAAGTTTGTAAAAATTATAATGGTTTGGTGAGTTGTAGCATTTCATGTTGCTCATTCACTATTTCCTTCATTATTTCCATTTCATTTCAATGTTTAATTATGAACAAGGGGTTTGACCAAGCAAAACCCGCATTCACTAATAAATAACAAGTTTTTCCCATCCTGGACATTTGTGATTGTAGATTTTGGTTGAAGACTTGAATGTAACTTAGAGTGAAAAGTTGTAAAATTTGTAAAGTTTCTTTTCAAAGTTTCCATCTTCATTGAAACTCACCTATAGGTTGAATCGAGAAGTTTCAAAACTTGAGATCAAGAAAAACACAAGTGTAGACCTTGGAGCTGAGGATCCTATTCAATTTTTGTAGAAATTTAGAATGATACTAATATGCCATCTTAGGAGTCTTAGTCCTCCCAAGCCTATTTTTTAAATTTTTTTTAGATTCGGTTGTAAAATCCAAAGACTATATTTTCCCGAAAAAATAACAAGACTAATATGCCATCCTAGGCATCTCATCCCTCCACATCACTTTCTGGGAGTAGCTTTACATTTCTAGAATCCTCAAAACATATCAAGAATTCCCAAGTACACATATAATAGCTTATTGTTAAATAATTTCATTATTTGCATCACTCATTTAGATTACAATTCTAGTTTTAGGTCATTTTGCATATCACATTGTGTTTTCCAACATTCTCTTTTCCAAGCATTGGCTTGGTGCTGAACCCCTTATAACTTAAAGAAACCCTTCCTAGGTCCTTCCTAATTGTGATTTGACTCATCTTATGAGGTTGTTAGTCAATCCAATTGGGACTCCTATGATATTAGTGAATGATTGAGTAGAAAAGGAGTGATATCTCTAAGAGTATCCATTTTTCTATTCATCATTTTGGTGAACCCAACCTTGTTGAACATTCACTTTTTTATTTTGGAGTCCATTAATTCCTTAGATCTAGATTGCATCTTGCATTAGAGAAAGTGCATTTAGGTTTTATTGCATTGTGCATTAGTGAAATTTCATTTAGGGTTTCTTATATTTGCATTAGTGAAGGTGCACATAGGTTGCATTTTTACTTTCTTGCATCATTTCTTTTCATTGAAAAGTTGAAAAGTGCATTGCTACTCATCCTAACTGCATTTAGAAACATTATTATTTCATTAAAAATTGAAAAAATGGCATTCACTTTTGCATCCAATTGCTTGTCAATAGTCACTTTTCATTGCATTCATTTACACAATTTTCTAGTTCCAAACATTAGGTCTCTAGGTAGAAAATCTAGGAACACTGTTAACAACTTAGAATTTGTTGATTTTCTGACAAAAACCTCCATTGGGATTAAAATTCCCTTCCTAACATCTTAGTCCCTCTCAAGGTTTTTGTCTTAAAACCTTGTCTAAGTTCATTTTCTTCTATTCCAGTTTCTAGAACCATCAAATTCCCCCAGTAGGACTAAAATTCCCTTACTAGCTTCTTAGTCCCTATTGAGTTTTAAGATACAATTTTCAGGGTTTAAATCTAGTTTTTTGTGCTTCCTAAGCCTCCTGGTAGCATATACTATCAATATGGGAAGTTTCAGTCTTAACATCTATTTTATGCATCTAGGTAAAAGACATCAATTTAGGGCAATCATTTTTTTGAAATCATTTCAACTACAATCATCATTAGATCTGAAAATGCTCACACTTCTGAAACTTTGCATAATATGGAAATAACTATGCTTCACTTTTGCATATACAATGTTTACATTCATAAAACTTTGCATAAGTTTCATAAAAGTGCTTTTCTTTTTTTCATATACATTGTTTGCACTTAAATTTTTGCATACATTGGATAAACGTGTTTTGCATCTTTGGATATACATTTTTTACATTATTAAAGCATTGCATGAGATTTTTAAAGGTTCTTTTCATTTTTGGTTAAATAATGTTAGTGCCTTACCTTTCTAGGAACACTAAGAAAAAGTTCATATCCCCTACCTATGATAATGTTTTAGTGAAAGAGAGTAAAACCTTGGACATTCCTAATGATCATATTTATTCTTCTCCTAATATCTCTCCTATTGGCGAAGAAGATATTTCAATGTTAGAAGAACCAATCAATGATAGTTTTGATAATCCTAGTTGTTTCTCTCCTCTTACATCTCTTAGTGGACAAGAAATTGATGAACAAGGCACCACAACTATAGGTAATCATGACAATAAAAAAATTTCTTCTCCTAGTATCTCTCCTAGTTGTGAAGAAGATATTTTGATTGATGAAAGTCATGAAAATCCTAGTTATCCCTCTAAACCTAGGTAAACCCTTATTGAGCAAGACAATACAACCATTGATCATTCCCCTACTTGCGATGAAGTCATTTTAGAATCTAACCTACCTTTGAGTGTCATCAACATTTAGTTTATGGTTCTCCTAAAAACTCTCCTCCTAGGGAGGATATCATGGTGCAAGAAAATCTAAACATCGATGAATTTAATGAGGCTTCCTTAGGTGAAGTGACATTATATTCTTCTTCACTAAGAGATCCTACAAATAAAGACAAGATTGTTGAGGTTATAATGACACAAAATTTATCTCCTTTAATTAGTGAGCTTCCTAAATCACCTCCCATTAGCAAATCACATAATAAAATAAGATATTTCTTGAAATCTACAATGTAATCTAATAATGTTTTGAAACAAAAAAGATATAACACAATTAATGATAATAAGTTTCCACAATCCATATCATAAGCCAGTATAGCTTCTAGATTTGATTGTGTACAATTTTTTTAGAATCAAACTTTGCACACAATCAAATCTAGAAGCTATACTAACTTATAATACAATTTCTCAAACATTTAGGGGACCACAAATAGCTCCCTCAAAATCACCATCACCTTAGCATATTTTTCCTAGTACTCCTTGTTTACCTTTGCATAATATAGTTGAAGATCTTAAGAAGACCCCTGCTAATATATCCATATGGCAACTTATTCAACTATCACCTACATAAAAGTGCTTATTTCAAGAAATGTTACAAATAAAGGAGGAGGAGATCAAAGCTTCTATGAAATTGAATAATGCAAAATCCTCCTTTCATCCCACACAAGTCACACAATCATAAATCACATTCCCTAAACATGAATTTCCCTCACTTGAGACTCAAAACAAGAATGGATCCTTGATGATAAAGGTTATCATTGATGAAATTGTAGTTAGGCACACTCTCATAGACAATGGAGCTGAAATTAATGTCTATAGCATTGACCTCCTAAATAAAATTGGCATGTACAAAAGGCTCATTGAACTTAATGATATTCATATTCATTGATTTGATAATGATAATAGGAAACCACTAGGGATGATCACATTACCTATTGAGTTCAGACCTATAGTGTTTCCTACCCCTATCCATATCATGCAAGGACCCCTTTCATACAATCTTCTCCTAGGGATGCCATGGATTCATGCTATGAAAGGAGTCCCATCTACTCTACACCGTACAATGAAATTTGAATACAACAAAAATATATACACAGTTGAAGTAGATGAACAAAGCTATGAATCACATGATCACAACATTTTTAACTCTCTTAATACTGCCATTCCAAAATAAAAAGTTGAACCTATACAAGTTTATGCTAATACTTTTCCTACTATAAACCTCTTTAGTGATAATTGGGGGTCATTATATTTTATGACTTCTTTCAATAGAGAAGTAACAATCTCACCCTCAAAATCGAAAGAGTCATATGCCAACAATTCATTTTCAGATATGAGTTCTAATGATGATTGGGGTCTTACACCTCCCTTTATAGGAGAGTACAAAATCTCACAATCTAAATCAAAACAACTTTATGTTTCATTTACTCAACTTGATTCTACAACATTACCCCATGGTGGTGATGGGGTCTATTTAACTCACATCCCTCATGGGAGGATAACACATAACTCTAAAAAGGATTTGTGTTCTCATGAAGAAACCAATCCTTCTCAGAAGCATAAACCCCCTTGATCTGAATTGAAAGATTGTTATAGTATTGGACACAATACCCCTCCTACACATGGATACAATGAACATATGAAGCAAACCGACATACCATACACTTTCAAGAAAGATCTAGGTTTACCACCTTTATCTCCACTTTCATCTAAAGCATTGACGTTTAGTGTGTGTATGACATCTTGCGCAAGTAAAGGAACACTTTCTACTGTTGACCAAAAGAGTATCTTGATGCGACTCCTCCAAGATTGTCTTATCTCTCTCCCTCGAACAACACGAAATAAATTTTATTACAAGACTTCATTTTTTTGATACCATAGTGTTCATGGTCATTCTACTAATCAATGCAAGTATTTAAGTAACAAAACTCAACACCTCAAGGAGTGTGGTGCTCTTCCTTGTGTTGAAGCACCTAATTCCTCTAGCTAATACTCATCTTCATCCTACTCAACTCACCCTTGTCTTGCAATAAGTTGGGGCAAGGGGTTAGGAAGCCTTGTCCTCGCATGTCACTTGATGATGTCTCTTTTGGATAGTTGACCACCTTTCATGTATATGTAGGAGCAAGCTTGGGATGTTGTATCTTTAGCATTGTATTTTTTTGGGTAACCCTTCTATCATTTTTCATGATGTAGCTTATTGGAAACATATGAAGTCCTTGGCATAGCGATTTCCAAGTTGGATCTCATGTATTCCTTCTTGTTTGAATTTTCATTTGCTACTTTAAAGTAATTTCTCATAGAATGGTGTTAGCAATTATTTTAAAGTGGGGGCATACATTAGCATTATTTTGGTATGATTTTATTTGCATTTTTTTTCCTTTTCATGTTCTTTGATATGATTTTCTTATTTCACGTGGTGTGTTTTCCTCTTTGTGGTGACATTGGGAGTAATTTCCTTCAAGAGTGTGACCTATCTTAGCATATTATATTCCCCTTAGTGGTGATGTGACACACTACACCCCTTAAGTGGAAAATATTTTATTCTTTGATTGGTCCTCTCTTCATACATTAGGAATGATGTCCCCTAATTGTAAGACCTCACATGAACTAAGAAAAATCCCTTTGAGCATCCCTCCTTGTTGCATTTTTGTACCTTATTAAAGTCATGGAGGTATGACTTTGATATGGTCCCCTGGGGCTCACCTAGTAAACACCTAGCTTCACTAGCCCATGTGAGCATGCATTTTCATACCTTATTAAAGCCATGGAGGTATGTCTTTGATATGGTCCCATGGGGCTCACACAGTGAAAACTTAGCTTCACTAGCTCGTGTGAGCATTCATTTTGTACCTTATTAAAGTCATGGAGGTATGGCTTTGATATGGTCCCTTGGGCTCACCTAGTGAAAAACTAGCTTCACTAGCCCTTGTGAGAATGCATTTTTGTATCTTATTAAAGTCATTGAGGTATGGATTTGATATGTTCCCCTGGGGCTCACCTTGTGAACAACTAGTTTCACTAGCCCTTGTGAGCATGTGTTTTTATTGCATAGTGGACAACGCATTCCACTTGCAATTTTTTTGGACAAACAACCTAGAACTGGTCCACCACATTGGATGGATAATCGAAGCTTAATCCATAGCATTTTCCTTTTTTCTTTTTTTCTTTCCTTTTTTTTGTTTTCCTTTTACTATCCTTGATGGTGTATGTTGGCGATCTAGTTATCACTTCATATATCATTCGTAAGTGTGTTTCTTTGTGCCTATGTTGTTTTGTCATAGGATCTCAACCTTGGGGCCTTAAACATCCCTCTTGGTCATTGGCATCCTATCATACTAACATTTGTATATTTGAACCCCTTTTGATTGCATCGTTGGCTACTTTAGTGTGAGTTTGAAGCAATTTCATCCTCTCACTAAAGTGGGGGCTAAATTTAGTGTAGTAAAATGCATACCCTTGAATTTTCACACTTGTTTGGGCTCACCTTGATTTATTTATGCTTCTTTATGGATTAATTGGTCCTATTTTGTGTCCACTAGCCATATGAATTAAATATTTTTCTAGTTAATTCTGACATTCTCCAATGCATAAATGATAATTTAATGACTCCATCAATGCATCCCTAATTTTTGTGTCATGACTAAAACACCACCTAATGTGTCTTTGTCCCCCAAGGCTCTCGGGACCCTGATTTTGGCATATCTTGATTGGGCCCTTTTTTTGTGTTTTTTCCCCAAGTTTTTAAGACTTAGGACTAAGATGCCACCTCAGGCGTCTTAGTCCTCCTTGATTCATTTTTGAGATTTAATTTCATATTCTAGTAGGACTTAGCCTCCTTTATTTAATGAATTCATATGTCATCTTGGTGTGATGCAATTTCAAGATATTAAGCATAAGTAAGTATAAATACAAGGTTCTTTCTCTCATTTTCTCCTAACAAGCAATCCTAAGAAATCTATCAAGCATTAAAGCATCCAATTCTTTTGAGAAACAATTCAAGAGTATATTTATCAAGCATTTGGAGCCATTTTCAAGATTAAAGCATCATATCAAAGAGCTTCTTGCAACATGTGTGTCATTGTGCTAACATTTGTGATATAGTGTTTTGATTCAAGTAAGAAATTCAATTCCTATCTTTCAAGAATTCAAGATCCATATCCATTGCATCCATTACACACAAGTTTGTAGAATTTATAAGGGTTTTGTCAGTTGTAGCATTGCATGTTTTTCATTCACCATTTCTTTCATTATTTCTATTTCATTTCAATATTTAATTACCAACAAGGGGTTTGACCAAGGAAAACCCCCATTCACCAACAAACAACATGTTTTTCCCATCTTGCAAATTTGTGATTGCAGATTTAGGTTGATGACTTGAGCATCACTTGGAGTGCAAAGTTGCATTTCAAAGTTTCCATATTCACAAAAACTCACCTACATGTTGAATCTCAAAGTTTCAGAACCTGAGATCAGAAAGGAAGCAAGTGTAGACCTTGGAGCTTAGGATCCTATTTAGATTTTTTGAGATCCGGTTCTGACATCCGAAGACTTCGTCTTTACCTCAAAAAATAGTAGTGATACTAATATGCTGTCCTGGGCATATAAGTCCTCCACAACACTTTCTAGTAGCATCTTTACATTTTATAGAATCCTCATAGCATCTCCATAATTCCTAGGTACACATATCATATCTTATTGTTGAATAGTTTAATTGTTTACATCTCTCATTTATCTTACAATTCTAGTTTTAGGTCATTTTTCATATCACATTGTGTTTTCCAGCATTCTCTTTTCCAAGCATTTGCTTGGTGGTGAGAAAGAATGATTTTTCATACACCTTCCTAGGTCCTTCCTAATTGTGAATTGACTCACCTTATAACTGTTTTAGTCAATCCAATTGGGACTCCTAGGACATTAGTGCATGATTAAGTGGAAAAAGAGTGATATCTCTAAGAGTTTCCATCTTTCTCTTCATCAAACATGTTTCGACGAAAGGTTAGATTGTGGATATATTTACAAAGGCTCTTACTAAATATAATTTTGAGTATCTCTGAGATAAGCTAGGGGTTTTTTCCCATCCTTTTATAAACTAAGATGCATTTGAAGATGCATCGGTCTAGTAATTTCATTATTCTATCTTTTGAAATGATGTTCATTGGTGGCTGCCCTTAGGGGAAGCAAACAAAATTTCTAAAGTGTTGTCATTATGAGTATTCTATTTTCATTTCAAATGAAGATTTAGTGGACATATATATTTTTCCTTTTCCATTGAAGTTAAAGAGGGAGAAATAGAGAGAATGTGTAAAATAAAGTGAATATGAGGTTAATGATCTTCTAGAAGGGGAGAAGTAGAAAGAAAAATCTTGAGAAGTATTGTCAAAATAGGTTTGGTGTCTTTGATGAGTTTTTCACATCATGTGTTGTCATCAATTAAAATGGGGAGATTGAACATTGCAAGAATGGAAAAGGATTGAAGTGTTGGGGTATGTGCAGGATCATCATGGAAAAATAGGCCCTTAAGTGGCAAAACATTTAGAAAAATGAGAGTTAGGAAACTTGACGTAAAAATTTGAATAAGTTATCTATATTATTTTAAAATAATGTAAGAATAGAATCTGTAGCAAATTGAATGTAGTTTCTAAACTACTAGGTTTCTTTAAAAAAAAAAGATCTATTTGGTGAAAATTTGAAATTTCAATATAGTGGTACTTAAATTTCAAGGAAAAAATAAGTAGGTGTCTATCTGACCACCCTAACCACAATAAAATAATAATAACTTTTTATAAGAGTTTAGATATAAGTAGAGGACTCATGCCCCGATGTGATGCATATTTTTTTGTAATTTGTTTTGAACTAAATAATTAATTATGTTTTTTTTATTACAATTTTTTTAAAACTATAAAAACTCGTATGTCTAACCACCTTGACTTGGTCAAAACTTCATGAAATTCATTTTTTATTTTTTTAATCCTATAGTATACGAATCATTGAATGTGACACATGTTTTGGATTCAAAAAATGTGATACCGTTTGAAAGCTATAGATGTTTTTCAATCAACCTATCAATTAGGACTTTAGTCATAATTTGAATAGAAAATGAATAATAATTACTTATTAAATTCAGAGTAAAGCATAATTTATATCAGTGGAAAGATGAGAATCTCCTTTAAAAACCCTTTTCATTTCATCAATTTTGGGTAAAAAGATAGTCGTCAGCCACATGCCCATCATATTGCCACTTTTTGGCCCATCATGATCCTGCACATACCCATTGTCATTGATGTCAATCATTCAATTGGTTATCTACTAGTCTCTATTGATTATATATGTAGAGGATATTGAGAAAATTGTATTAAAAGAAGGTTGTTAGTTCTGGTGCTTGTGAACTATGTTTTGATGTGTGTTATTTGAGGTCCAAAAGAATTGGTGTTGGTCTGGAGTTTCTATTTGTTGAAGTATCATGGTTTTTGGTTCACGTATTGTGTTTCCCTAGTTCTTTTGCAGTTTCTTTTGGCATTTGGAAGCATCAAGCTTAATTGATGTGTGTTTTACACTGGTGTGGGTGACTGTGTTTCAATCACTACTTTTGTAGTTGATGAAGTGTGTTGGATCTATTATGGGTCCTGGTGAAGGATGTGTTTAGGTTTCCATCATTCTAATTCCACCCTAGGATGTTTGGAACCAATCTAATTTCAATTTGAAGTTGGATAGTTGAATTTGTATCTTTTTCAAAGATGGAGATGGCATAATAAAAGGTGTGTTAAGTGATGAAAATTGTACATAAGAAAAGGAAGATAAGTGAAGGAACGGACATGAATTTGATGCTATTCTTTATGTTTGAGAGTTGATTGTGTGGTTGTTCAGTGCGAAGCTTAATGTCAAGTTTCTAGATGCAATCAGAAGAAGGCTAACTCTATCATTCATGTAAGTTTATCAATGATTGTGGTGGAATCTTCATTGCATTGGGGTTTTTGTTCTCTCTGTAACAAATATTCCTTGTCTTCTTTGTATCTTTGTGGCAGTGAGGCCTCTGAGTTTTAGCCCTATGGATAGTGAGTCTGTATTTTAGGAAATGAGGCTTATCACTAGTAGTGAGCCTTTTCGTAATGATTTTTGATATTCTCTATAGTGTGAGTTAATCCTCACCATTGTTTTTCCCTAATTGGGTTTTCCACATAAATCTAATGTTATTGTGTTTGTGCATTTGCATTTGATGGTTAATCACTTAATCAGTTTATGTGTTAGTTATGGTAATTGAATTTAAGGTTATAATATGTGACAACCGATTCACCCCCCCTCTCAATTCTCCTATCTAACAGTTAACACATTCACATTAGGTCTTGGGCCCTTATGAACTGATGGATTTTAATGGTACCTTTCTACAGTTTTTTGTGAAGTGTTGTAATTAACTCTCACACTTTTCTAAGGTCTTATCAAATAACTTAACCTAATAAACCTCTTTTTGATCAAAATAAACATTAATCTTTCCTTACTTGAAATTTTTTAAAGTGTTGTAGCACATTTTCACACTTCTCTAGCCTTTTCACTAATAATTGGGCTTTCTTCCACGTTAATTGGCCTTATTTTGCATCCACAAGCCTCATTTATCTAGGAATCATTCGCCACCTTGGGTAAATGGGTCGCACCTAGATTTTTGGGTCTCAAACCGGTTTTCACACATTTCTAAGAAATTTTAGTTTTTGGTCCCATACACTATGTCTAATAAGACTCATTCACCATCTTGGATGACAGAGTCTCGTGTGGCCCAAGATATAATTTAATTAAAATTTCTAGTATGATTTTATTCTCCTATATCTGATGTTGGATTGTAGTGTTGTAATTTCAGGAATTCTTGCATAATTGAGTATAAATACAAGGTTCTTTCACTCATATTCTCACCTAGCAATCTAAGAAGCAATCAAATGTTAAGAGGAGAATTCAAGAGCATTCAAGGGTAGATTATCACACAATTTAGAGCATTCTACAAGTGTCAACCATCATGTCAAAAATTTCATATATCATGTTTGTTATTGTGCCAAAAATTCTGATGTAGCATTTATGATTCAAGCAAGTGTTCCATTCAAGATCAACATCATTCAAGAAAGAGTCAAGAACCACATCCATTGCAACCATCTCAAGCATATTTTTAGCCTCTTATTTCAAGGGTTCTATGTGTTACAATATTGTCATTTGTTCATTCATCATTCTCCATTTCTATTTGATTTCATTTCAATGATTGATTTCCAAAATGGGGTTTGACTAAGGAAAACCCCTATCCACTAACCCAACAACATTTTCCCATCTCCTTTGTGTGTGATTTGAAAGTCTAGGTTATAGATTTCCTAAGGAGAAAGATTGGAGAAAAGTTGCAAATGATTCAAGAAATATTTAAGAATTACATCCATTGTAGCCATCTCAAGCATATTTGCAACACCTTATTGCTAGGGTTTGGTGAGTTGCAACATTTTCTTTTGTTAATTCATCATTCTCCATTCATATTTTCTTTCATTCCAAGGTTTAATTACCAACAAGGGGTTTGACCAAGGAAAACCCCTATCCACTAACCCAAAAACATTTTCCCCTCACCTTTGTGTGTGATTTGCAAGTTTAGGTTGCATTTTTCCTAGGGAGTAAGATTGGAGAAGAGCTAGAAACCATCCAAAGTTGTCAAAGTTGTCATCATGCCTTGGAGAACATTGGAGAGGACCTACAGGTTGCAAATTGGAGATTTAGATCTGGATTCAATCAGGAAGGACATAGCAGATAGAGAAGAGCACGATTGGCTTTTGATGTTGTTGAAAATCCCAACTAGACTAATTCACCACTTCTGGCGAATGAGTCCCAGTTTTAGCAATTTTTTAGGATTTTGCAGATTTAGATACCCTTTTGTCTAAAACCTATTCCTACATGGTTTTCTAGAAACTGGACAGATTTTCCCAACTTGGAAAATGAGTCCAAGTTAGTAGTAAAATTGGATTTTCTAGTATTCCAAACCTCCATTGTTCCTTCTCTAGATTTCAAGGTGCACACATTTCATTTTACAATTTTATGTTGTATTTCATCATCTTTCTAGGTCATTTAGTGTTATTTTGCATTCTACTAGGGTTTTGCACTTCATCTTCCATTTCATTGTCTTTTCCAAGCTTAGACTTGGTTGTGAACCCCTCATTATATCATATTCAGTCCCCAGGAAAACCCTATTGCCCAATCTCTTTTTATTTTGCAGTGAGATCTCTAGGGTTATCCTTGAGTGGAATCTTCGAAAGTGGGTGTGATAGGATATCATCATCATCATTACATGACATTTTTAAGAGGTTTAGTTTTAGTGACCCTGACTTTAGATCATAATTCTGATTTGGATTGCATCTTCATCCTATATTTGGCTTGCACTAACATTTCATTAGGATTTGTAATGGTTAATTTTCATTCTAGGGTATCAAATTTTGCATAAGTGAAAGCTTATTTAGCTTGCATTTTTGCATTTAATTTCATCATAAATTATCCAAAATCTACATTTGTATCTCATATATAGATCATAAAACATAAAAAGCATAAAATTGAATTGGAAAATTCTAAATTTTTTGAAAAAAATAATTGCTAGGAATCATCCACCACCCTATGTGAATCAATCCCTTTGCAAATACTGCACTAAATTTTCTAACATTTATAGTTCACTTACTAAATTTTTGTTTGTTGTTATTGTCTTTTTATTTAAGTTTCTAGAATTTTTGTTATAAGCATTTCATTCTTCTTAGCTTATATTGCATATACATTCACCTTGCATTTAGTAGCCCTTGTATGAGTATTTGGTGTCCTTTTGCTAATACTATAGTGATACAAAGTTTGAGACTCATGTCATCCCACGATAGTACAATCATTGTGGATCTTGGGTTATCAAGCTATTTCACTCCTAGTATTGACACTAGTACACTAGACATGGACAATACCTTTAACAACTCTTTGCCTTCAAGTAGTATGCAAGTTGAAACAAGGAATGATAGTGTCCTACAAGAAAACATAATTAAAATTCATTAGGACCTACAAAACCTAAAAATCAAGTGGAAAATGACAAAATTTCAACTAATTCCATCCCTAATATGGATAACAATCATCACATGCTTGAAAGAGAAGAAGGGCTTGACCTTTTGAAAAACATAGTTAAAATCTATGGAAAACACCTCACCTCAACCACTAGTTTTCCTTTACCTAAAAGCAATGTCAGAAGCCAAGGAAGAACTCAAATTCCCCCTCTTACAACAATTGCCTCAATACCTACCTATACAAACCCTCAAGTCACAACAATAATGCAACCAACTAGTAATGTGATTCATTCCTTGGGTATTTCTACTAGCATCCCTAATTCCTTTGTGGCACCGCACGTTATATATCCTACCACTTTACCACCTATAAGCATTCCATTCACTTGTCCTACAACACACATACACCCCTTCACCTTTGTCACTTCCATCTCATAGCACATGTAATGACCCTCTCATTAATAAACTATTGCAAACCATTTCATCCGTCCAAAAGCAAGTTTCCACCATCAATAAAAATAAAAATGGTTCACCTACATATTATGTCAAAAGTATTCCATTATCCTTGGATATATTGCAAAAATTGACGCCACAAGGTGTATAGGTGTCTAGATTTGAGAAATATTGAGGGAAGGGAGTTCCTTCTAATCATGTAAATGCTTATACTACCTTATGTAGTGAATTTTTCCTTCATGATAAACTATTGGCTAATCTTTTTCCTAGATCATTGAAAGACACCTGCTTGGAATGGTTCTCCTTTTTAACAAAAAAATCAGTTAGTTCATTCAAGGAACTTGTTGATGCATTTGTATACCATTTCCAAGTGCACATGACTCCTAAGATGACCTTAGTTGATTTGATGAGATGTAAGAAAAAATAAGAAAAGATAAATGATTTAATCTCACACTACCAATCACTTTATTCCCAAATCAATGTCAAGGTTCCCAATCCCCACCTTCAAAAGATGTTCATAGAAAATTTTCAAAACAAGATTCAGTACAATCTCACCGTGATGCAATTTCCATCCTTCATGCACTTGTGTATTTCCCTCCATGATTATCAAAATTTAGTTAGTAGTCGTGATACAAAGTCCACTTCTAGCTTAATTGAGAAATCTAAACCCGCAAACCAAAACAATTCAAAACCTTGTAAAAAATAGAATAAAGGGTTCCTTCAATTTAATCTCCCTGAACAATAAATTTACAATGCCATTAACCATGTAGTCATCACGATACCCTTTAGCTATAGGGACCCAAAAAGACAATTCACTCCCTTACTCGATACCCTTCATAACACAATGTCCTAACTTTTAGAAGAGAAAATTATTATGTCACCTCCCATCAAAACACCCAATCCTAATAAGACTTTGCGTAGGTGCAAGAAGTTGGTTCCACAAAATGTTTAGAAAGTGGAATACTTTTTCCAAATTTTCATAATTTTTCACAGTTGGACTTAAAATTTAAAGCACTTACACATTGAATCTTTAAAAAGTTAGGTAATATGAAATTTATTATTTTGAGTCTATTTTTCAAATATGTAATTTATCGATACAAAATAATTTTTAATACACATGTATAAAAACCAATTTTTAAAAGTCACTTTTTTAGGACCATAACATGCATGTGTACGGACACCATAATTTGACATAAATAAACATATTTTTATAATTAGTTTTGGAGAAATATTTATATTATAATGAAGATTGGTGAGGATATTTTTCAATAATTTTTTTCTTAATAATTTTTTATTGGCCCTAATTTCTAGTTTTTAAAACCCTTGTGTACGAACACCATAACTTGACCTATACTTATCATTTCTTCAATTTTATTATTTTATCCTATAAAGAATTGTTTATAGACTGATGCCATATAGTTTTTTTAACAAGAAAAATAACAATTTTAAAGTTATTACCAAAATACAAAAACCTAACATTTCAAGTTTATATACCTATTTCCTCATAAATTAATTAGAAAATAGAAAAAAATCAAATTATTTTAAAAAATAAATATTTGAAAACTAGACATTGCGATATATAATGGGTTTTACTTTTATAAAATAATTTTAAAAAAATACTCATTAGCTATATTTCCAAAGTTAGTTTTTTTCTCTTGAAATTGTCATGACCTTGTACTTGCAGGTCTAAGCCTTTAGTGTTGGGTTACCATTCCATTTTTGAGACTAAATCCAAATTAAAAACATGTCTTGTGAGTTTCAAACCTTTTGGAACAAGTACCCACTTCAAAAATGGGTACCTATTTTAAAAAAGGATGGGCATTTGTTTTAAAGATGAAAAATGGAACTTCCCCTGAATGTGGACCCAACTTCTTGCACTTACCCCTTTACCCATGAGATTTAGATCAAATGCTTATTTCCACTATCACCAAAAAAATGGACATGACACAAAACATTGCAACTATCTTAAACATCTTGTGCAAGACCTCATTGGTCATCTTTCTGTTGGAGGTGTGAGTGATCAAGGAAATAAGTCTATTGCCCCTCCTAACCAGAACATGCAAATCCTCACCAACCCCATGAAAAAAAAAAAAAATCATTTGTCAAAGATAGCAAAACTACAAAGAATGATGTGATTAATGTTAATACAAATGATAACAATGATCCTATTCAAAATTATCTTATTGATAATAATCCTATAGATGAAATAGTAGTTGTGATAGATGTTATCCCTCATAAGGGCTAGACTAATAACCATCTTTTCATTGCTTTCTCCTCTCAGGATATACTTAAAAATGCTCCTGATTGACCTCTCTATAGAGCTAGTTGTATCTATGACAAGCCCACTAATGTGATATTAATAGATCTTGCCTATGGAGAGAATGTGATCACCGAGGAATTCTTACTTTTGCATGAGCTCTATCAAGATATATACAATAAAATGAAAGCATTGATCAAGACACATAATAGTATTTCTTTCCCTACAATAGGATTGATCACCTTATCATTACAAATAGCACCAAAAATATTACATGTCTCATTCTCCATCATCGCGCAGTCGAACCAATTTCATGTGAAGTTAGGCCACCCATGGCTTGGCTCCATGAAAGATATCCCTTTGATGGTACATAAATGCTTAAAGTTTCACTTTGAAAATGAAATATTTACTGTCTACCATAGTGGCTTCAACTCTTTGTCTTCCAAAAGAAAATTTTCCTTAGATGCACTTTGGCTCGAGAACCTATAAAGCTGCAAGAAGACTTTTTTTCTTGTCCTATCAAATTTTTAAGGAAAATAAGATAGAAGAATTATCCCTCCAAAACATGTCCCCATCCACATCCAAGCCTACTATCTTTGAAAAAACCATTCTTGCACCTAAAAAAGTCCCAAAAAACCAAGAACAACCTAAGATAAAACCTTCACCTACCTCATACAAAAGACAAAGAGACAATGAAAACAACCCTACCACACCTCCCAGAGTAAAACAAGTATACAAAGTCAGAGAGCAAGTGATCAAACAATCTCCTGTGGTTTCCTTTGTTCTTCTTCTTAGGGAAGAAATGAAATATTTGGTTGATCAACCCACTCCTACAGAAGCACAACTTGAAAAAAAAACTAAAAGAAATAGAGGTTAGAGAGAGCATAGGAATATACGTCATTCCCTTGCTTGCAGGTTACATGAAGAATTAAACAAAGAAAATCAAGATCCAAACTTGACTAAACCAATGCATGATGACTCTACCCCTACCTCAAAACAAAAAAATCTATTACAACAATCACAAAAAGAGTTGAAATCTTCCATGTAGATTATCCTTTGACATCTTGTTTTGATCAACTTGGATGATGATGGCGAGGTTGCTAAAATTGATGAAAAGGTGCATAATGAATTGAATACATTGTTTTCCTCTTCTACGAGCTTAAATGAAAAATCTCTTAAAAAGAGTGTTGAACCTGGTGCTTCTCCTAGTTCAACACTTTCTCTTGTACCTTTATCTAGTTGTCCATCTTCGGTATACAAAGAACATGTCTACGATACAAACAACCTGCTAGTAGGTTGACTTGCATGTGCCTTACTAGTGTTTTGCATTATTTCTTTCATTTTCATTTTCTTTTGATTGCATGTGCATAATGTGATCCACCATGATGTTATGTTTTATTTTTTATTCCTTTTGTGACATTCCTTTATTTGTACCTTCATTATTTTGTATGTTGTAAATCTCTTACTTCTTTCTTTTTATCTCTTTTTCCTTTGTCTTGTGTTTTCCTATTGGGGATGTTGCAAGGTGTCGAGACATTCATGTCTCTTCCATGTTGAACCAAAAGCTTTTCCTTTGCTTTTATTTATTTCTTTTCATTTGTCTTGTGTTTTCCTTTTGGAGATGACGTAAGGCATCGAGACATTCATGTCTCTTCCATGTTGACCCAAAAGGCTTTTCCTTTGCTTTCTCTTTATCTTTTCTTTGTCTTGTGGTTTCCTTTTGGGGTTGAAATAAGGTGTCGTGACACTCATGTCTCTTCCATGTTGAACTGAAAGGTTTTCCTTTATTTTCACTCTCTTTGTGTCATTCTTCTAGTTCTATGTGTATTTGGGGAATGATGACAGTTCTGATCTCTCTTAAAAACATTGTAGCAACAATATATTGACCTAAAATCCATAGTTCCCTTATGTGTTTGTTTTTTCTATTTTGGGGGAAACCCCTCTCTTTTCCTTTTCTCTTACATGACATGGATTTACTTGGAAAAATATGACTTGGAATAGGGCTTTCCAAGTTCGATCTCATGTCTTCATCATTGTTAGCATTTATCATTTTCTACTTTAAAGTAATTTCTCATAGTATGGTGTTTAGCAATTTCTTTAAAGTGGGCGCATACATTGGCATTATTCTTTTGCATTTTTATTTTTCATGGTTCTTCATGTGGTGTTCTTATTTCATACGGTGCAGTTTTTTCTTTTTAGATGACATTAGGTGTAATATCCTTCAAGAGCATGATCTATATTAGAATATTACATTCCTCTTAGTGGCTTGATGTGACACACTACATCCCCTATGTTGTAAATTTTCTATTCTTTGATTGATCCTCTCTTTGAGACATTAGGCACAATGCTCCATCAGTTAAAGACCCCACATGATCTAAGCAAGACTTCTTTGAAAATTCTCTACATTTTGCATTGTGCACTTATATGGCCACCTTGCACAACATAACTTGCATGCCTATAGAGCCATCCTATTTGTTCATGAGCTCCAAGCATACAAATTTTTTCTTGTCTCATGAAGCTCAAAAACCATTTTTACATCTTGCCTTATTAAAGTTATTAGGAGGTATAAATTTTGTATGGTTTGAGTGGGAAGCCTGACCAAGGCATGACTTTCCCCATAGCCACTCATGTATGTGTGTGAGTACATACCAGCCATGAGTGTATGTTTCTCACCATTTTGGACTTTTCACCTAGCAAACAAACAAGAGTTCCATTGCCTCAGAGTGAGTATGAATTTTTTGAGCAAACAACCTAGATTTGATCCTCATCACGATGGATAAATGGTTGAAGCTTGATCCATCTCTCTTTTACCTTTTCTCTTTTTCATAGTTGACAATGTATGATTGTGCTTTGTTGTTGCTCTTTATATCATTCTCATGTATGTTTTTTTTTCCTATGTTGGTTTTCCATGCGATCTTCATCCTAGGGGCTTGATCACCCATCTTGATCATTGCCATATCATCTTATTGGCATAGGTACACTTGGACCAATGCATGTTCATCTACTTTAGTGTTCAAATTTGAGGCAAGTTCATCCTCTCACTAAAGTGGGGGCTAAATGGAGTCACAGAAAAAGTAACCCTTCTACTTTTCCTAGCTTGTTTGGGCCCTCTTTGTGAGTTAGGCTTAATGTTGTCTTGATTTAGTGTTGCAATATGGTTAACACATTCACATTAGGTCTTGGGCCCTTGTGAACTAATGGATTTTAATGGTATCTTGCTAAAGTGTTGTGAAGTGTTGTAACTCACTTTCACACTTTTTTAAGGTCTTATCAAACAAATGAACATAATAAACATTAATCTTACCCTATTTGAAGTGTTGTAAAGTTTTGTAACACATTTTCACACTTTTCTAGGATTTTCATTAATAATTGGGCTTTCTTATGCTTTAATTGGCCCTATTTTGCATCCACAAGCCTCATTAATTCCATATTTTTTAGGATAATCCTAACACCAATCATTAACCAATCATTATTCAATTTCTTTTTGGCTTGTGTTGCCCATATTTATTGATTTGGGACTCATTTTCCACCTTGGACGAATGGGTCCCACCTATTTTTTTGGGTCTCATGCCAGTTTTCACACATTTCTAGGCAGTTTTGGTTTTTGGTCCCATACATTATATCTGTTTGGACTCACTTTCCACATTGGGAAAATGAGTCACATGTGGCCCAAAACAAAATTTAATTCAATTTTTTGGTGGTATTTTATTCTCCTCGATTTTATGTTCGCTTGTAGTGTTGTAATTTTGAGAATTCTTGAATAATTGAGTATAAATACAAGGTTTTTGAACTCATATTCTCAACTAACAATTTAAGAAGCAATCAAGTGTTCACAAGAGAATTCAAGAGCATTCAAGGGAAGATTATCAAGCATTTTAGAGCATTCTTCAAGTCTCAATCATCTTGTAAAAGATTACATATATCATGTTTGTTATTATACTAACAATTGTGATGTAGAGTTTATGATTCAAGCAAGTGTTTCATTCAAGATCAACATTAATCAAGCAAGAGATAAGAACCATATCCATTGCATCCATATCACGCATATTTGTAGCACCTTATTACTAGGTTTTGGTGATTTGCAACATTGTCTTTTGTTCATTCATCATTCCCCATTCATATTTTCTTTCATTTCAATGTTTAATTAGAAACAAGGGGTCTGACCAAGGAAAACCCCTATCCACTAACCCAAAAAAATAATTCTTTCTCCTTTGTTTCTGATTTGTAGGTTTAGGTTGCATTTTTCCCAAGGAGCGAGATTGGAGAAAAGTTGTAAATCATCCAAACTTGTAAAAGTTGTGATCAAGCCTTGTCGAACCTTGGTGAAGACCTAAAGGTTGCAAATAAAAGATTCAGATCAAGAAACTAGTCAAGAAGGCTAGAGTAGAAAAAGAAGAGTAGGATTAGCTTTTGAAGTTGTAAAAGATCCCAACTATATTGATTCACCACTTCTAGTGAATGAGTCCCAATTCTAGCAAGTTTTCAAGATTTTGCATATTCAAATACCCTTTTGTCTAAAACTTGTTCTTGCACAGTTTTCTAGAAATTGGATTGATTTGCCCAGCTTGGTGAATCAGTCCTAGTCAGTAGTAAAAGCATATTTTCCAATATTCCAGACCTCCATTCTATTTTACAGTTTTTTTTGCATTTCGTTCATCTTTCTAGGTCATTTAGTGTTAGTTTGCATTCAAATAGGGTTTTTAACTTCATCTTGCATTTCATTGTCTTTTCCAAGTTTAAACTCGATGGTGAACCCCTCATTAGATCATATTTAGTACCTAGGACAACCCTATTGCAAGATCTCTTTCTCTTTTGAACTGAGATCTCTAGGGTTATCCTTGAGTGAAAATTTGGAAAGTGAGTGTAATAGCATATCATCATCATCACATCCACCTTTTTAAGAGGTTCCACAAGTAGGAAAAAAATATGGCAGAGACAAGTTTGGAACTCCTAACAACTAAAAATTTCATTGTATTTAGACTCATACATGAGAAGTGTGTATTAGTCTTGCTTAGCCTTTTCAGAGGATCATGATCTCAATCTGTTCTTCAATCTTTGCTATGTCTTCTCAACCTGATTTTTGGATCTAAATTGCCGAATTATGCTTTGTAGAGGTCCTTCAATGATCTAATAAACAAGGTGACAACTTGGATGACTTCACAACTTTGACAAATTCTTTCCAATCTTTCAATTCAATATATCTTCAACCTATATCTACAAATCACACACAAAAGAGAGGGGAAAATGTTGTTTTGTTAGTGGATAGGGGTTTTCCTTGCTCAAACCATATTTTGGTAATCAAACCTTTTAATAAAATCAAATGTCAAGGAGGAATGATGAATGAACAAAATGTAATGTTACAACTCACCGAACCCTAAGAATAAAGTATTGTATACATGTATGAAATGACTAACTGGAATGTGGATCTTGAATTTTGATTGAATTTTGAAGATCTTGTATCAAATGCTTTCTTGAATCATAAAACCCTATATCACAAATATTAGCTAAAAAAAAACATGATGCATGATAACTTTGACATGATGCTTGATACTTGATTAATGCTCCAAAATGATTGATAATAAACTTTTGAAGGCTCTTCAATGATCTTGTGAATTCTTGAATAGTGTCATGAACTCAATTTTTTTATAAGGAATGATCTAATGAATTTCTTCTATGAAAATGAGTGAAATAACCTTGTATTTATACTTCTTTATGCCAAATTTCTCAAATTTACAACATTAGAAGTTGACATCACATCTAGGAGAATAAAATCCTACCACAAGAATTTGAATTTAATTGAATTTAAAGCCAAATGGGACTCATACACAAGAAGTGGTGTATGAGTCTCACTAGGCTAGGCTTTGGGACACATTTTTCAAGAAATGCCCAGATTCATGTGAAATCTAGATTGGGGCCCCGAAACTTAGGTGTGACCCATATGCCCAAGGTGGCGTATGAGTCCCAAATCACTAAATCTGGGACATACAATCCAAAAATACTTGAATCGTGATTGGATTTTGGTTTATTTCAGGATTATCCTCAGAAAGATGCATTAATTAAGGCTTCTGGGTGCAAAATAAGGCCAAATAAGGCATAAAGAAGCTCAATTAATTAATGAAATCCTAGATTAGTGTGAAAGTGTTGTACAAAAAATTACAACACCCTAAAAAAGCCACAACTAGGTCCATTTAGTTAACCAAGGCACAAACAAGTGTGAAAATCTAAAGGGATACATTTTTCTACACTACATTTGGCCCCCACTTTAGTGAGAGGAGGAACTTTCTTCAAACTCACACTAAAGTACACAAGATCACATAAAGAGGGGTCTAAGTGTACTAATGCCAGTGATATAGGAAAAAAATGATCAAGAGGGTTGAAGAAGTCCCCATGATCAAGATCCTATGGTAAATCAACATAGGCACAAAGGAACACACATGAAAATGTTATAAGCAACAATAACAACAAGGTAGAAGCATGCATTGTCAAGGACATAAAAGAAAGAAAAAAAAGCAAGAGACAAAAGGGTGGGGTCAAGCCTCAACGATTTGTCCATCATGATGTGGGTCATATTTAAGCCATTTATCTAAAAATGAATGCTCCCTCAGGCAACACAACTTCAGCCTATCCACTAGGTGAGTATCCAACAAGTGAGAAACATACACACATAGCCATTATGCATTCACACAAACATGCAATTAGCTATGGGAAATTCATGCCTCGATTCAGCTTCTCATACAACAAGACCAAAGCTATACCTCCTGATAACTTTTGATAAGCCACGACACAACAATGAACTTTGAGCTTCATGAGGAAAAAAGAACTTTGTATGCTTGATACTCATGAACGAACAAGATGGATCCATAGGAAAACAATTTTATTATGCAAGGTGGCCATATAACCGAAATTGTAAAGGAAAAATAATGTAAGGAACATTCAAGGGAGTCTTGCTTAGTTCATGTAAGATCTTTAACTTAGGGAACATTGTGCATAATGTCTCCAAGAGAGGACCAATCAAAGAATAGAAGATTCACAACTTAGGGGATGGAGTCTATCACATCAAGCCACTAAGATGAATATAATATGCTAAGATAGATCATGCTCTCAAAGGACATCACACCCAATATCACCACAAAGAGAAAGATGCAATGCATGAAATAAGAATATGACACAATTAAACATGAGTTCCAAAAGAATAATGCCAATGTATGCCCCCACTTTAAAGAAATTTCTTAATACCATGCTATGAGTAATTAATTTAAAGCAACAAATTATAAATGCTAACAAAGAGAGCTTACTTGGAAAGCCCTATGCCAAGTCATATTTTTCCAAATAAAGCTATGTCGTGAAAAAGGGGTTGCCCCCAAAATGAAATCCCAAAGTCACATAAGGGATCCATGGATTAGGGGTTAGTATGTTCTTGCTATGATGGTTTTAGAGAACTCGTAGTAGTCATCAATCCCAAAATACTCATAGAAAAAGAATAGTGACACAAAGAGATTGAAAACAAAGAAAATCCCTTCGGTTCAACATGTAAAAGACTTAAAGTTGTCGATGCCTTGCATCATCCCCAAAAGGAAAACACAAGACAAAGAAAAGATAAAGGAAAAATATTTTGGGTCAACATGGAAGAGACATGAATGCATTGACGCTTTGCATCATCCCGAAAAGGAAAAAAATGAGACAAATGAAAAGATAAAAGGAAAAGATAAAATATTTACAACATAGAGAAGAATATAGGTGCAAACAAAGGAATGTCACAAAGAGAGAGATATGTCAAATAGAATAGTACGGGGGATCACAATGCGCACATGCAATCAAAAGAGTGACAAAGAAATGATGAAAAAGACTAGTAAGGAACATGTGAGTCAACCTATATTAGGTCGTCCACATCCCAATCATATTCATCGTATACAGAAAGTGGACAACTAGCCAAAGGGACAAAAATATGTACCAAAAATAGGACAAGGCTAACTAACCCATGCCCCCACTATGTGTGAGACAAGGATGAGATGAGATAGGTGAGGAGAAAGAGTTCCTTTCATTTTGAAATGATCTACAATAAATGTAAAGCATGTAATAGTGAGAATATGATGATTCTACAACTATTACATGGCAAGGAGTGGAAGGAAATGTTGTAAGGGATTATTTCTATGATATCAAGCTTTTTGAATATGTGTTGTAAAGCACGACACTCATCAATACTATGTCTAAGAAGTATATGATATTGACAATGTGATGTGCTTGTATTCTTGGGATTTGGAGACTGATCTTCTCTTATGGGTGGTAATGTAATAAGTCCTCGGTGTACAAGTATATGTAAATTCATTTCAATTGTTGTTGGTGGACAAGGGAATTTTAGTTTCTTTAGTTTGTAAGGCCTTCTTCTCTTGCTAGATTCACCAATTTCTCTAAGCGGATAGAAAGGAGGATCTAAAATTTCCTTGTCATCATTATGAGGCATTGGTTGCTCTTTAGAAAGGAGGACACTCATATTGGGAGGGGGATCTTGCTATCCTATCCCTTTTGTATTTTCATTTGGTATTTTCTCTATGAGTTGATGAATTCCATGTTCACTGGTTGTATCACATCCTTATTTTCTTAAGATCATGAATCCTTTTCCATATGTCTCTTCTAGATTGATGGGAGTGTTGGTCACTTTGTTATCATAAAATGGTTGAATGTTTACTTGATTAGAGGAGCTAGGTTCACCTATTGTAGGGAACTTAGGCTCAACTTGTGTCTCAATTTTAGGATGTAAATAACCAAACATATCAAGTGGTGAGATGATAGGGGGTGTTGGTTGTTTCATGGATGTATAAAAGGATGCACTAGTCTTAAGGTTGATAATGAAATCATCTAAGAATTTTTTTCATCCTATCATCATCTTCCCCAATGATGTTAACATCATGAGGGGGAAATGCATTAGGAGTTGAGTGAGCATGTGTAAGTTCAATTTCATTAGGGTCATTTCCAAAAGTACAACGTGACACATCCACTATGGAATTTAAGGACATCCAAAGCTTACCAAAGCACATATCCATTATGAAATATAATGCAAGAACCTAGAATAAAATGTGTAGGTTAAAAGAAGGAAATGCAAAAAATGAATCAATTTAAGCAAGATGTAATGAATTGAATGTAATAGAAACTACACAAACTAAAATAGATAAAAAACAACAGCCAACTGGAACACAAAAATAGAGTTTTTAATGCTAAAAAATGCAGTTTTAAACTTGAAATAGAACTAAATCACCTAGAGGGGCATATGATTCCTAATCAGTAGTTTTCAAGGTTTTAAATGCTAAATAACAGTCACCAAAGAATACCCAAAAATTAGGAAAAGTCACTTGTAATAGGACTAAATTTCCCAGAGGAGCGTACGAGTCCCAGATTGGTGTTTTTGCACTGTTTTCAACAAATTATATGTGAATTTTATATTTTTCAGGTTTGTATGATGTCTAGGATAAGTGTGAATGTAGATTTTAGATGCAACTCAACAATGCAAGATGCAAAAATGCAACCTATGTGTACTTTCACTAATGCAAGTTAGAAACCCTACATGCAAATTAACTAATGCAAGCTAGATCTAGGACATGATGATGTGCTCCAAATCAAAATTAAGATTTTCCAAATGTAGGTTCACCAAAATGAAACCTCAAAAATAGGAAAAAGTTTCCAACCTAGATGGAAGATGTAACACACACTGGGGATGATGTCCTATTTCCTTTAAGTTTCACTCAAGGACACCTTATAGATCTCAATCAAAGCATGTAAAGGGGAAAGAGATCTATAATAGGGATGTATTAGGGTATGCTTAATGACTAGAGAGGGGTTCACTAACAAGATAGGGCTTGAAAAGAGTAGAAATATGCAAGATCTAATGATTAAACCTAATGATATGCAAAGCTTAGCTAAATGACATAAATGAATGTAAAACATAATAGAAAGGTGAGAAACTAGAATGGTGCACCTAGAAACCTGTAGAAGCTTGAATGGAGGCCTAAAATGTTGAATATGTTGAAATTAATGCACACTAGGACTCATATGCCAAGCTGGGCGATTTTTTCCTAGATTAGGGTTTCTTAGTAGGAACAAAAATCTTGTAGAAATAAGTCTAGAACTCCTAAACACTACAAGTTTCACTATATTAGGACTCATATGATAGAAGTGGCGTATCATTTTTTATTGAACTTTTTTGAAGGATGAGGACCTGAATCCACTCTTCAATATTTTCTCTATCTTCTCAACCTGATTTCTAGATCTGAAATGCTATTTTTTTCTCTATAGAGGTCCTTTGATGATCTCCTAAACAAGGTGACAACTTGGATAACTTCACCACTTCGACAACTTCTTTCCAATCCCACTCTTTTATATGTATTCAACCTATATTTTCAAATAACACACTAAAGAGAGGGAAAAATGTTGTTTTTTTAGTGGATAAGGGTTTACCTTGGTCAAACCCCATTTTGGTAATCAAAACTTGTAATAAAATAAAATGTAAAGGAGGAATGATAAATGAACAAAATATAATGTTACAACTCACCAAACCCTAAGAATAAAGTAATACAAACATATATGAAATGGCTAACTCGAATGTGAATATTGACTCTTGGTTGAATGTTATAGATCTTGAATTGAATGCTTTCTTGAATCATAAAACCCTACATCACAAATGTTAGCTCAAAAACAAACATGATGCATGATGACTTTGATGTGATGCTTGATATTTGAATAATGCTGAAAAATGCCTAATAATCAACTCTTGAAGGCTCTTGGATGCTCTTTAAAACTCTTGAGTTCTCTCATGAACTTAAATTTTCTATAAGGAATGATCTCATGAAAGTATTCTATGAAATTGAGTGAAATAACCTTGTATTTAGACTTGTTTATTGGAAATTTCCCGAAATTACAACACTACAAGTTGACATCAGATCTAGGAGAATAAAATATCACCATGAATTTGAATTTAATTTAATTTCAAGCCACAAGGGACTCATATTCCAGAAGTGGTATGGGTATGTACAGGATCATGATGGAAAAAATAGGCCCTTAAGTGGCAAAAAGTTCAAAAAAATCAGTGTTAGGCAACTTGATGTAAAAATTTGAATAAGTTATCTATATTATTTCAAAAATATGTAACAATATAATTTGTCGAAAATTGAATGTAGTTTCTAAACTACTAGGTTTATTTAAAAATAAATAAAAATATTTGGTGAAAATTTGAAATTTCAATGCGATTACTTAAATTTAGGAAAAAATAAGAAACCCTAACCATAATAAAATCATAATGTTTTTTATAAGATTTTTATATAAGTAGAGGACTCATGTCAGATGTGATACATATTTTTTTGTAATTTTTCCAAGTAAATAATTAATTATGAATTTTTATTACAAATTTAAAAATATAAATTTGTCTGACCACCTTAATTGGTCAAAAATTCATGAAATTTAATTTTTCTTTTTTAATCTATAGTATTTGAAGCATAGAATGTGAGGCATGTTTGATTCAAAAAGTATATGTTTGAAAGTTATAGATGTTTTCAATCAGCCTATCGATTAGGACTTTAGTCGTAATTCTAATAGAAAATAAATAATAATTATTTATTAAATTCAAATTAAAGCATAATTTATATTGGTGGAAAGCTGAGAATCTCCTCTAAAAACCCTTTTTGTTTCATCAATTTTGGGTTAAAAAAAAGTCGTCAGCCACATACCCTACAAATACCCATAATATTGCCACTTTTTGGCCCATCATGATCCTGCACATACCCGTATATGAGTCCCATTAGGCTAGGCTTTGGGACACATTTTTCAAGAAATTCCTAGATTCATTTAAAATCTAGATCAGGGCCCCAAAACATAGGTGGTACCCATATGTCCAAGGTGGCGTATGAAGCCCAAATCACTAAATATTGGAATTAAAATCCAAAAATACATTAATAATATTTTTTTTTTGGTTTATTTCAAGAGTATCCTTGGAGAGATGCATTAATTAAGGCTTGTGGTTGCAATTTAATATGGCCAAATAAGGCACAAAGAAGCCCTATTAATTAATGAAACTATATATTAGTGTGAAAGTATGGTACATCACTTTACAACACCATTAATAAGGAACAACTAGGTCCATTTATTTCACCACTGCCCGAACAAGTGTGAAAATGTAAAGGGATACTTTTTTTCTATGCTACAATATTATTATTTAACTTAATAATAATTGAATTATTTTAAATATTAATTAAACCTTAATAATTATTTTATTAGATTAAAATGGGAAGGGTCAGTACACACTAAATATAGCCATAGAGGCTAAAGGAGGGGCTCACGAGAAGTGAAACGACTAGAAAGTAAAAACAAAAGAAATGACAATTAACTGACCAACAAGAGAAATGAAAACAACACACAAAGCAAAACCAGTAGGAGAAAGAAACTACTACGGGTATCCAAGAAGCCTGATACCACTAATTTCCTTCCACTCCTTAGCCAAGAAGTGGAGATTCTAATCAAATGATAACGGTCCCTTTTGAATAGGTTGGGTCTCCATGGTAGTGTCTTGAGTCAAATAGCATACCATCTTTCCTTTTTCTGCACCTGACTATCATCAAGTTCACCCTCAACCACCCTTTTCCCATGAGTATTCCTTAGCTCTTGTTGAAATACCTAGATATTCATGGTGGAATTTTTCACAATCTCCTTGTTATAATCAATAATCTCTTCGAGGCATTGTATAGTTTTGTCCTGATTATTGTGAATAGTTGCAATCTCTTCCTATAATTTCATTTTATCCTCCTCTATGTCCATAAGGGCTTGAAGCTTGTCCAAATCCTTATCCCAATTAGACCATCTATCAAATTCTTTTCCAAGGTAGAAAAGCATATCCCAATATCCACCATCCTCAACCTCACCTAGCCATGGCAACAACTAGTTAAGCACCTTGTTTTCCATCACTTGGATTTTTTCCTTCCCAGTAATGAGCTGACCTAGAAGCCACTTTAGGATTTTGTTTTGGATGTTGATAGTCACTAAAATTTCATCAATTTTATGTGGAATGGGGTCATAGGAGGCATAAATATCGCTACCCACATTGGGTTCAACATAGGTCCCATCCAAATTAATGTAGCATTTAGGAAAATTATGGGGGCTAGACGGGTTAATGATAAGAGGGGTATTGGGGACATCAAACACCTCATCATGAATAGGAGAGTATGCGAGGGGATTACTAGTGGTAGGTTTTGAGGACTTGTCATCTAAGTTATCTAAATTATTAGAACCAGAGGTAGAAATAGGAGTGGCCTCTGGGAAAGAAACACTTTTTATGGGGTTGGGAGGGATTTCCTCATTAACAAGGGTTTTTCCTCAGGCTTGAGTAATACAGTGAGTGGTGGGTGGGTTTTTATGGAGGGTAAAAGTGGAAAAGGGGCCCTTAGGGGGGTCAAAAGGATTGCAAATGACCAAAGTGTAGCTCTTGACAGTGGTCGAAGAGGGAAAAAGAGTGACTTCATGATGGAACAGATGAAAAATTAAGCCATATTGAGTGGGGATATTTTTAATTTTACCCTAGAAATTTTTAATGGATGGTTCAAGAGAAGAAAAAAATGGAAAGAAAAGTTCATTTTGACATTATAGCAGAAATGGTTTAGCATGGGAAAGAGATGGGCATGAAAATGATGGAAACAACCCTCTTACATGACATACCTCATCAACACTACCACAATTTTACTGGTGATATTTAACCCATAATAAAAATCATATTTAGTCACCAATTAATCATTAATAAAACATTGATCATTTCAATGTCCTAAATTCCATAGATACATAATGACGGGGAGGATGGCTCTGCAAGCACTGCATGAGGCCGCAGCCATCTAGGCTCGGCCTGCATGTGGTCTTTTGGTGGTTGCATGTGTAGTTGGGGGTCGGATCTGTTCTCTTCTTCTTTGAAGCTTGTTGGGGGTGGGTTTTTTTATGCTATTCGGGGGGAGGTTCTTTTCTTTTGAAGCAGGTGTGTATTCTGGGGTTGGGGGGTTGCGATCCTAGTGTCCAATGGAGTGTGCCTTCATCGAAGGGATCTTGGTTTTATTTTGGCCTTGCTAGCTCATTTTGCGTTGTGTGCTCTTTGATGGATACTGGAGAATCTTCTAGGGTTTGTCCTAATATGGACTTCCGTTCTGCTTTTGGTTCGAAACCCTCTCCACAGGGTTCAAAGATTTTTGATAATAATCTTTTCTCGGTGGAACCTGAGAAAGTCGAGATGGGCTCGACAGGGGGGCCTAGAATCCCAAAGATTAATGGGTGCCTTGAACGGTGTAAAGAGAGGCCGAGTGTAGTCATTCCAATGGAGATGTTGGCTGAAGACATTGATTATTATGCTCGACATTCTCTTTATTGCAAATTCTTAGGTTTGAAAATTTCTTTGCAATTCTTGGATTTGTGGGCTCAAAAGACATGGATGCCTGAGGGAGAGATGGAGATCCGCCTCCTGGAAAATAACTACTTCATGGTTACATTTGACTGCTTGGCTGATCAGAATAGGATTTTTGAAGGGGGCCCGTATTTTTATAACCAGGTGGGCTTATTTATTAAGCCATGGCATGCTGGCTTCAACCCAGCAGAGGAACTTCCAAATCAGGTTCCGGTTTGGGTTCGTCTTCCAAGGCACCCTGTGGAATGCTGGCGAGAGGATGTGTTGTGCCTATTAGCCTCGAAGCTAGGGAAACCTGTGGGTTCTTCTCAGCAAACACAATTCAAAAAGGTAATGACTTTTGCTCGGTTTTGTGTAGAAATTGATTTAAGTAAGCCATTGCCAGACTCGTTAGAAGTGAGTACAGGAGATTATTCATGGGTGCAACAGCTGGATTATGAAACACTTCCCTTCCGTTGTCGTTTCTGTCATGAGTATGGTCACCTCCTGCGCAGATGTCCAAAGGCCAAGCCTTTGGAGGCTCATTCTTCTCAACCTTCGGCTAATCCACCTAGAGTGGATAAGGGCAAGGACCCCATTCAGAGCTTTGGTGGTAGGGAAGATGGATTTATTCCCGTTAGAGGCCGAAACAAAAATAAAGGTCATAAAAGGACTTTGAAGGACAAGCAGGAGGAGGACACCTTCAACAGGTTTGAGGTGCTAGAGGATCTTAGTCAACAGGAGGTGAACCCAGGATTTTTGGATCTAGATCATGGGACTTTGGATATTGATCAGCATGGCCCTTCGGTTGAGGCAATGCTTGCTCCCCAACAGGAGGGGGGTATGGGAGTGCCATGCTTAGATGAGGTTGGGAAAGATCCTAGTCAGGTATTGCTCAACTCAGAGGTGATTATGGCTCCGCTTACTGATGGGACTTTGGCTCTAGGGACAGATCGTCAAATGGAGGTTCAGGATGAGTTGGGTGGTAGTGCTGAGGTAGTGAAAGATAGTGTAGATAAGGTTCACCTCTTGCAAAAAGTTGGTCCGGAGGTGGGCAAGAAGAATATTAAGGCATCCTCTCAGTTGGGTGTTCTGCAAAAAGTTCTCAAGAAGGGGGGGCCGGAGAAAATTTCTAAGCTGGGAAGGAAGAAGGATGAGGAAAAGATTAAGATGATAGGGGAGACTTTGGTGGAGTCAGGGTCAGTCAAGACTCTAGATTCGCATTTTTCATGCCCCTCGAAATGATAGTTCTCTCTTGGAATGTTAGGGGCTTGAACAGTGGCCCTAGACAAAAAGCTGTTCGGGATTTGATTAGGTGTCATTCGCCTGATGTTCTTTTTTTGCAGGAGACTAAGCTCTCTGTGGAGGGTATGATGGATTTAGTTCCTAAGTTATGGGGGAATGGTGGATGCCAATGCATTGGTGCTCAAGGGTCTTCTGGCGGGGTGGCATGCTTATGGAACCCACGTAAGATTTGCCCCCTCTGGTGGGGGTCTTTTAGGTCCTCCCTTTCCATGGTGGCCTCTTGTTTTATGTCAGGGGAAATTGCTCTCTTCTCCAATGTGTATGCGCCTGTGGAGTTGCAGGGCAAGCAACTTTTGTGGTCCAACATTCATCTAGTTCGCAGCTTATTTCCCTACCATCCTTGGATTATTGGAGGTGATTTTAATGCTATCACGGAGCTTGCTGAGAAATGAGGTGGTATTGCAAGGTTGGAGGCTTCTGCTTTATTGCTCCAGGACAATATCTCTGCTTTGAATCTTGTGGATATCAAGCCTGGCAATGGTCTTTTTACTTGGAATAATAGGAGAATTGGTGATGCCTCTATTTCTGAAAGACTAGATAGATTTTTGGTGTCTAGTTTTTGGGTGGGGGACAGGTGGTTGATAAGCTCTGAAATTTTGGATGGTCGTGGTTCTGATCATTGGCCTATTAAGCTAGTGGTTGATGTGCCTCAACGGTGTGCTAGACAGACCTTTAAGTTCCAACTCATGTGGCTTAGGGATGAATCTCTTCATGTTTTGCTCCCTAGTTGGTGGGATCAGGGGAAGCCAGCATATGGCACTGCCATGTACTCTTTCTCAAAGAGGCTCCAGTATGTTAAATACAGATTGAAAAGATGGAATAGGCAGCATTTTGGTAATTTATTTCAGGAAAAGCAAAAGGCGCGAGATAATCTAGACCTAATTACCAGACAAATTCGAGATCAAGGCCTCTCAGAGGAGCTGAGTTTATTAGAGGTTGCTGCAACAAAAGAGCTTGAGGAATGGGAGTTAAGAGAAGAGATTTTTTGGAAACAAAAGTCTCGTATTGAATGGCTCCAGGCTGGGGATCGAAACACTGCTTTCTTCCATAACTCAGTTAAGGATCGGAGACAAGGTAATGCTATTTCTTCTATTTTGTTGCCTAATGGGGAATCTTTGTCCTCTTCAGCCTCTATTTCAGCTGAATGCATTCGATATTTCTCTACCCTTTTCTCTGAGGATTCGCCTCCTGCGGAGGAGGATGAAGCTAAAATTTTAGATTGTATCCCGAAGCTGGTGACTAATGAAATGAATGAATCATTGCTTGCTCCTATTACCTTGTCGGAGCTTGAGAAGGTTGTATTCCAGATGAAGAAAGGTAAAGCTCCTGGGCCTGATGGATTCCCCATTGAATTTTTTCAAGAGTTCTAGGAAGTGGTTAAATTGGACCTTTTAGAGGTTGTCCAAGAATCCTTTATACATAAACAAATGTTGAAGTCCCTAAATGCTACATTTTTAGCTCTTATTCCTAAGAAGATGGGAGCTAACTCCTTGGATTTGTTTAGGCCTATAGCTCTATGTAATGTTGTGTATAAAATTATTACTAAGTTGATCGCAGAAAGGCTGAAGCCTTGGCTTGATGACTTAATTTCTGAAGAGCAGGGGGGTTTTGTTGCTGGAAGACAGATCATGGATGGGGTAGTTATTGCTGCTGAGGCCATCCATTCTATGGAATCCTCAAAAGATAAATCTATGTTTATCAAGTTAGACATGGCTAAAGCATATGATCGTGTTAAATGGAGTTTTCTATTTAAAATCCTTGGAGCTTTTGGCTTTGCTGAGGGTTGGATTGAATGGGTTAGGAGTTGTGTCACTTCCTCCTCCTTTTCGGTGCTTATCAATGGTGAGCCCACTTGTTTGTTTGGTGCTTCTAGAGGCCTTAGGCAAGGAGATCCCCTATCTCCTTACTTATTCATCCTCCTTGCGGAAGGCCTGGGAAGACTCATTCGTGCTCAGGTTGCTAGTGGCTTGCTTCAGGGATGGAGTTGGGGAGATGGTATTCCCCCTCAGTCTCATCTGCAATTTGTAGATGATACTGCTTTGATGGGCAGGGCTAAGGTTGAGGAGGCTCTCAATTGGCGCAGTGTCTTGGACAGTTACTTGGCGGCTTCTGGGCAGCGCATAAATGAGGGGAAGTCCTTCATATATTTCTTCCACACTCCTAAAGGTATTCAAAGGAGAATTGCTGGTATCCTTCGGTTTCAGATTGGTTCGCTTCCTTTTTCCTATCTTGGAATCCCTCTTGCTATTCGCTCTCTCCCCAAAAGGTTTTGGCAAGAGACTCTTGATAAGTTTCGAGGATTGGTCAGTCATTGGACTTGCAGGTGGCTTTCTTCAGCAGGTAGAGTGACTCTCTTAAAGTCGGTGGTCCAGGCTCTTCCTGTTTATAAATGCTTTGTTCTTTCTGCTCCTTCAAATTTTATTAGAGATTTCGAGAAATTGTCTCGTCAATTTCTGTGGGCTGGTAATCTTCTTCATAGAAAATGGAGTCTGGTGAAGTGGGATGTTGTTTGTAGGCCAAAGCAGGAGGGGGGTCTTGGTCTACGGCGGGCTGATTTGAATGGGCAGGCCTTGGCTGCTAAGTTGTATTGGCGTTGGTGCTCTCAACAGCATATGTGCTGGGCTAAAATTCTGACCTTCAAATATTTGGGGGCAGTAGAAAGTATGGAGGTAGCAAGGTTTAGTATGGAGGGGAAAGGCTCTGTGATCTGGAGTACCCTTAAACGTGGTGCCAAGTTGGTTAAACAGGGACTTTTTTGGATTTGTAATGGGGGTCGAGATGCTCTTTTCTGGTATGATTCTTGGGATGGATACCCACCCATTGTGTCATCTCACCCCCATCTCCAAGATTTGTGCCAGATTTTTGTGGAGGCGGGGTGGAGTCATGTGGCAGATTTCAAATCTCAACAATCTTTGGGTCAAATTTCTGTGTCTAGGTGGAAGAGCCCCTTGGATTGGCCTCCTGGTGGTGCAGTGGAGGATCGTCAAGAGCTTGCTAAGATTTTATCGAGTCGTGTCTGTAATTCTCTCCAAGGGGTTGATGTGCTTGCTTGGGGTCCTGACTTGAAAGGAAAATTTTCGGTTGCCTCTGGTTATCAGGTTTTGGATAAACAGGTCTTTGGAAGCTCCCAGGTTTCTTGGTGGAAGCATGCTTGGAATAAATTTGCTTGGCCTAAGTGTAATTTTTTCTCTTGGCTCGTGGTTCAAGGTAAGTGTCTTACTTGGGATAATCTTTGCAAACGTGGGTTCCAGGGCCCCTCCATGTGCATTCTATGTGGTCAGCATGATGAATGCTTATCACATCTCTTTTTTCAGTGTTCTTTTGTTAAGACTATCTGGCATCACTGGTGGAATCTTTGGAGCTTACCGTGTTGCCATGTCTCTTCTTTGGAGGATTTTTGGAAGAGACAGGGTTCTTCTCCTGCTAAAACCTCTTTTCTTAAAATTGCTTGGAGCATTGGTCCTAGTTTGATTGTTTGGCAAATTTGGTTGGAACGTAACAGAAGAATATTCTTGGATAAAAAATTGCTCGTGGGGCAACTTTGGAGGTGAATTCTTGGGGCTTTGCTGGAGACTTTGACTGCAAAGTGTGACCTGTCTGTGCCGATTGATCCTGGGGACTTGGGTGTTGTAAATTCCATGGGTCTTGCCACAGGGGAGAAGTGTATTTTGAGAAAAGTGCATCGTAGGCGTGGGCGTGAGAGGGTTGCTCGTGAGGGTTTTTGGTGCCCACCTGCTCTAGGGGAGTTGAAAATTAATACAGATGGGTCATCTAGGGGTAACCCTGGGCATGCTGGGGTTGGTGGTATTGGTAGAGATAGCCTTGGAGTGGTGGTTTTCTTCTTTTCTATGTATCGTGGTTTGCAAACTAATAATCTTATGGAGGCAAGCGCTATTCTCTTGGCGATTAAGCGTGCGGTTTCCCTTGGATGGCGGCGGATTATTTGTGAAGCTGATTCTCAGGTGGTTATTGATATGTTGAATAATCGAAATGTGGAGGATGTGAACTGGCAGCTAGCTGTGGTTGTCAAACAGATTATTTCTCTGTGCTCTACCTTGGAATCCATTGTTTTCTGCCATATTCCGCAGGGGTGGAATAATTGGTGATAAATTTGGCTAGATGGAAGTCGGGAAAAGAGTACGATTCTTGGTCTGTGGATGATTGGAGCAATCTCCCTGTTGATATGGCCCCTGTTCTTGAGGAGTGGGTTGCTGAGGATATGAGGTGCTTCTTGGGTGTGAATTAATTCTTGTTGTTTTTGGCCCCTTGTGGCTTCCTTCTTTGGACTTTGTATTGCTGTTATGATTCAATAAAGTTTTTACCCTCTTTTTATTAAAAAAAAAAATCATTAATAGAACATTGTTATTAACAATTAATACGAATTATATTTCTATTTACTCATATAGCAATAGAACTTTAATCTTTCTTATATAATAATGATTTCAACAATTATTTCTTATAAATAATGGTAACATATATGTGTGTGTTTTTGTGTCTATGTGTCTGTGTGCGTGTGAGTGTGTGTGTATGTATATATATGTATATATGTATATATATATATACATACATATATAGGTCTTTATTTTTTATTTAGTTACATGTTTTTTTATTAAGGAAGGATGGAATGAACCCTTGAACCAGAATAGAGAATAGCAAATAGGCTACAGGACCAACAAAACAAGAACTATAGAACAACAAGACCAAAACTAGTAGCTAACACCACACACCAAACCAACCACCCAACCTAGGATGAAATAGAAAAAGGCCTAACGGTTGAGAAAATACCATAATTTGGAGAGCATTAAGAGTTTGAGAACATCACAAAAACATATAACCGTAAAATCACAAGGGCTTATAGACCCAAGAAGTACCATGCACCTATGCCAAAAGCTAGAAAAACAAGAAAACCAATATACTTTATGGGACTACAAATCAAGTCCCATTTCATAATCAATTGTTTGAGCTTCTTGTTGCACTACACCATCTCCTTGGTTTTTCTTTCCTCCACCTAAATCTCTACATCCTATGAGGAATTATGCTTCTTGTTCCCTTTCCTGACTTTGGCCATACCATTTATCATTCCCAAAATTGTCCTTCTCATAATTCCCAAAGTGGTAGACATCATCCAATTAAACACCTTGTGCATTCTATTAACCTTTTCCTGGAGCTCTAAAAATGAGTTAGATAAAAATCGATGGATGTATTTTTTGGATACATTACCTCTTCATGGTTGTCCATTCAATGACCACCCACATCATCTGTGGCTTTCATTATTACATCTTCAACTTCTTTTGTTGTCAAATTTTTACGTTCTTTCTTGCTATCCTCTAAATCTTGCAGGACTCTTGATTAACACTATCTTCCTCTTCTTCTTCTTTTTTTCTAATGGAATCCTCCTCAATCTCCTCACCAAGAATCTAAGAATGTTCCTTCTTACTTAGGTACAGGGGAGCCTCTTCAATCAAGGGTTCGTCTACAAGTCCTTCATAGCTTAATTTTTTTCCTTTGACAAGCTAACCTACAAACCTTGCCAATTTCCTTCCACCTTTTCCACTGGGTATGTGTAGGATCATGATGGGCCAAAAAGTGGTGATATGATGGGTATGTGTGGGTATGTGGCTGACGACATTTTCTTACCCAAAATTGATGAAACAAAAAGGGTTTTTAAAGGAGATTATCAGCTTTCCACCAATATAAATTATGCTTTACTTTGAATTCAATAAATAATTATTATTCATTTTCTATTTGAATTATGACTAAAGTCCTAATTGATAGGATGATTGACAAACATCTATAGCTTTTAAATTGTATCACATTTTTGAATCTAAAACATATGTCACATTCTATTCTCCATATACTATAAGATTAAAAAAAAAAAATCATGAAATTTTGACCAAGTTAAAAGATTGGTTGAACATACAAGTTTTATAATTTAAAAGTTGTAATAAAAATTCATAATTAATTGTTACTTGGAAAAAAAATTACAAAAAATTATGCATCACATCGAGACATAAGTCCTCTACTTATATTTAAAATATTATAAAAAAATATTATCATTTTATTGTGGTTAGGGTGGTCAAATAGACACCCACTTCTTATTTTTTCCCTAAAATTTAAGTACTACTGCATTGAAATTTCAAATTTTCACGAATTTTTTTTTTTGTAAAATAAACCTAGTAGTTTAGAAACTACATTCAATTTCTTAGAGATTTTATTCTTACATATTTTTGAAATAATATAGATAACTTATTCAAAATTTTACATCAAGTTGCCTGACTCTGATTTTTCTAAATTTTTCGCCACTTAAGGGATTGTTTTTTCCATGATGATCCTGCACATACCCCACTACTTGAGTCATTCACATTGCCCTATTCTCCCTCATCCCATATTTCAATACTATTTTTTTTGTCATTTTAGGTTTAGATTTGTCATGGATTTTCCACTTAACACCCATATGATTACTAGGAGGCTTACCAATACTCTTCTTATCTTTCATACATAAGGCAATTGGGTTGTCTCTAATTCATAGGCCTTTAAAGGAAAAAAATTTCAGCATAGTTGGTTCACCCAAATATTTTTTGAGGGGAGGCTTGGTTGAAGAGGTACCCACACCAAGTTTTTTATTGGGATAAGCGTCAGGGTGGGGGTATAGCTAGTTAATTAGGGCTCAATTTACATGGGGTTCATTTTCTAAGGAGGCGCCAGGTAGGGGAAAGCTAGCAGAGCCATAATTATAAAGACATTGGATAAGGCCCTAGTGAATGGGCGGTGAAGCCCCTTTGGCTTTACATTATTAAAGAAGACACCATAAAATACACAATGTTTATCTTCTCATTCCTCCTTATCTGACACTGTAGACACCCTAAAAATGACCTAGGCCTGCAAGCTCTATTTTTACCACTTTTGTCCTATCATAATTATGACATTTAATTATGTCTTTGGTCCACATTCGACTATTCATTAAATAATTCATAATTATTTAATTAATTCATGTCCTTTTATTCTTCATGATTATTAAATAAATAAATTTTATTTATTTATTAAATACGTCATTAACTGTCTAAGTCTTCCCTTAATTAAATAATTTTCTTAATTTATTTAATCACCCTTCTTCAGTCATTTCTTCCTAATAATTAAATAAATAAGTTTTATTTATTTATTTAATGTCACTAATTTTCATAATTAAATGAATTGACTAATTTATTTGATTATTGATCATATCTGCTAAATTAAATAATTATCTTTAATTATTTAATTGTCAAAATTAATATTTCTCTCATTTTAAATAAATGAAATTATTTAAAATGATATCACATTCTTAACTGACAGTCCATTTTAGTAAATAATCTAAAAATTGATTATTTATTATTTCATAAAATCCATATTCTAAATTAATTTAATTCAAAATGGTAACTAATCTTCTAAAAATCAAGTAATTGGGAAAATTATTGATTTTCCAAATCTAATCTTCAGTTCAACTCTTATCTTCTTGATTTTTCAAATCTCACAAATCAGGCAGTCTTTATCTTCTTGATTTTCGAAAATCTTTATTTTCTAATTAATTATCTAATTTACTCTCCACCACCGATTCGATCTTCTTAGATGACATCTCGACCACTCGTTTAAGGATTTTTCCCTAACCTTGATTAGGGATTATCAAATTTAATCTCGTCCTCTGATTTTAAGTCTCTGTTAAAAGTTAATCTCGTCTATCCATTCAAAATGGAATTTTCTATAAAATGCTATTTTGTTCTCTTTTTTGGATTACACACTGACGCACTTAAAGATTCTACAGACATTGTAGCATTTATTATCTTATTCTACTTAGTCTTGGAATATTTAGGCATAGGCATTTCAATCACATAGTCATAGGCATTAGACTTTGATCAAATCCTTCAAATCTTGTGTAGGACTTCACCAAATATTGCTCGCATGTTCAATCTGAGGGCAACACGTCAACCAACAAGTTAGAAGGTGTTACAAAAATGAATCATGGAGGTCTCAGCGATTAGTTAGGATAATCATTTTGTTTATGTTTACTTCCATTGTGTTTTGTAATTTCTTTGGGTTTCATAATTTGTATTGATTTTCTAACTCTAATGCTACCTAAAAATTAACCCTTAGTTACATTGGTGAACCCAACTTTGTTTCTTTTTATTTTTTTTCGTACAGTTTTGTGTGTTCTCTGTCATTTTTGTAGGTACAGGTACGAAGCGACGCAATTGTTTTTTTAAAATTGTGATGCATCTGATGCGTCGCAATGCATACGCAGACTAAAACACTGCAATCTATCTGATGAGCCGCCATTGAAGTCTAGAAAGCCACATTTGACACATAGAGCGATGCATTCACTTTGTCATGATGCATTTGACTGGTGATGTTTTCTGATTATTTGCATTCGGGTTTTTGTTGTTTTCTTTTTTCTTTTTATTTTGGTTCTTCTGCATTCTGCCTAGTTAGGTTTTCGTGGTACTAATTTTCATTACAGCATTTGGTGGTTACTTTTCATGGGTCAAAGGAAAAAATTCAAACTCCTAACTTGTGGTCTTGCAGGTTCGAACGTCAAAAATTGAACACTAAAACATTGTGTCTGTATTTTTCTTAGATTAGTACACACTTATTTTCAGTGCAATTAAAAAGAACATGTCTTCTAATTCGCATGATTGTGTTTGCAAAATGGTAGGTGAGTATGCTCTCACCTTGTGAAAACTCAATGATCAGAAAACTAGACCCATTTTTATATGTTATTACCCTCACGACTTAGTAATTGAAGTATCCTCTCCCCTTGTGCTTTTGGGAGATCCTGGGTGTAAGAGAAACAGTTACTAACTCTAGAACTTAGGCTTTTTCTAGTGGGAAAAAGTACTCACCCCAGGACAACTCAGACCGGTAGCACCCTGACACCGAGGGACTTCCAACCAGTATATAAAAGTGGATTCTTGGGGAAAGCCCAAGAATCACGTGTGTGATTCCGACAAGATGGATCTGA